>VWZI01020791.1:85430-125915 GCA_013396835.1 Psilopogon haemacephalus | reverse complement strand
TCAGGACCTGTAGGTGGATCTCATCAGGCCCCATGGACTTGTGCACGTTCAGGTTCTTTAGGTACTCTTGAACATGATCTTCAATTACAGTGGGCAGGTCTTCACTTCCCCAGACCTTACTTTTGCCCTCTGGAATTTGGACATTGTGGCTGGAGCACTTGCTGCTGAAGACTGAGGCAAAGAAGTCATTGAGCATCTCAGCCTTATCCATGTCCCCTGTTGCCAACTCTCCATTTCCCTTCTGAAGGGGTCCCACATTCTCCCTAGTCCTCCTTTCCTCACTGATATACCTGAAGAAACTCTTCTTGTTCCCCTTAATGTCCCCAGACAGATTCAACTCCAGCTGTGCTTTGACTTTCCTGACTTGATCTCTGATTCCACGAATAAAGTCCATGTGGCCTGATGAGATCCACCCACGGGTCCTGAGGGAACTGGCAGATGAAGTTGCTAAACCACTGTCCATCATATTTGAAAGGTCATGGAAGACTGGTGAAGTTCCTGCTGACTGGAAAAGGGCAAATAGAGCACCCATGTTCAAGAAGGGAAAAAAGGACTATCCCTGGGAACTAGACTGGTCAGTCTCGCCTCTGTGCCTGGGGAAATCATGGAGCAGATCCTCCTGAAGTCTCTGCTAAGGCAAACAGAAAACAAAGCAGAGGTGATTGGTGGTAACCAGCATGGCTTCACCAAGGGCAAATCATACCTGACAAATTTGGTGGCTTTTTATGATGAAGTCACAGCAGCAGTGGACAAGGGCAAGTGGTGTCATCTACCTGGATCTGAGTAAGGCATTTTGCTGGTGCAGGGGAGGTAAGCAGTTGACCCAACGTGATTGATAGAGCAAACTCCATTTATTAGCGATTCTACAGCTCCTTTTATACTCTGCCAGCCAGGGGGCATTATCAAATACTCCAAGGTAATTGGTAAAGGGGATCATATGTGTAATACAATAATTGGCTACTGTATAACAACAATGATTTTGCAGTTCTCAGAGAAACTTCTAGTTAGCAGGCACCTTCCTTCCTCTGCATCTTTGTTTTCCTTCCGTCTGTTTCTGGCTGCATTTTCACTTCACAGGTGTTCCACTGTGCTTCTCTTTCAAACATACTCCTGGCAGTGGGTTGTTCACTGCGCTAATGCTGCTTCTCAGAGATATTCTGCAACAGATTTTGACTCTGTCCCACATGATATACTGGTCACCAAACTGGAAAAACACAGACTTGATGGGTGGACAACTCACTGGATAAGGAATTGGCTGGAGGGTCACATGCAGAGAGTGGTAATCAAGGGCACAATGTCCACCTGGAGAGCAGTGACAAGTGACGTCCCTCAGGGTCAGTGCCAGGACCAGTGCTTTTTAACATCTTTGTCAGCGACATTGACAGAGGAATCGAGTGCACACTCAGAAAGTTCGCAGATGACACCAAGCTGTGTGGCACAGTCGATTTGCTAGAGGGCAGGGATGCCATCGAGAGGGACCTGGACAGACTGGAGAGGTGGGCCCAAGCCAACCTCATGAAATTCAGTGAGGCCAAGTGTAAGGTCCTGCACCTGGGTTGGCACAATGCAAAGCACAAATCCAGGCTGGGTGGCAAATGGCTGGAGAGTAGCCCTGAGGAAAAGGACCTGGGGGTCTGGGTTGACAAAAAGCTCAACGTGAGCAGACAGTGTGCATGTGAGGTCTAGACAGCCAACCGTGTCCTATGCATCAAGAGAAATGTGGCCATCAGGCCAAGGGTGGGCATTCTGCCCCTTTACTCTGCTTTCCTCCGTCCCCCACCTGCAGTACTATGTGCAGTTCTGGAGCCCCCAACACAAGAAGGACATGGAACTGTCGGAGCAAGTTCACAGGAGGGCCACAAAGATGATCAGAGGGCTGGAGCCCCTCTGCTATAAGGAGAGGTTATGAGAGTTGGGGCTCTTCAGCCCAGAGAAGAGAAAGCTTTGAGGAGATCTTATAGTAGCTGTGCTGGTTTGAACTAATTGGAGGACTTGAATGAGAAATTAGGCTACAGGCTGAGAAATGAAAGCAGAGATGATGCTACTTTCCTCAGAGCTTTACTGAGAAAGAAAAAAAAATTAAGAGTTGTAACCCAAATATAGATAAGTCACACTGCTTCAGACCTCTCTGCCTTTTGTAGCTGATTCCGAGTAATTCCACTAACTTCTTTTGCTACTGCTAGCCTCCCTGGCTGATCTACCTTCACCTATCTGCTGCATAAACAGATAGTGAGATAAGATTAGGGAAGGGAGGAAGGTGGTAGGGTGGCTGGTTACACCTCTTAGGGATTTTGATCTCTGGGAGGGGTGTTTCTGTATTACCTTTTTTACTGTATATATCTGTACCTCTTAGGGATTTTGATCTCTGGGAGGGGTGTTTCTGTATTACCTTTTTTACTGTATATATCTGTAAATATCTGTTATACATTGTAAATATCTGCTTGTATATTACGCATTGCTGTAAATATAAAGCTTCATTCCTTAACTTGCAGCTGACTGAGTCCTAGCCTGGGTTATTTCACAGTGTGGGGGGTCAGGCAACTGCCAAACCACCACATTTTTTAAAATTGGCTTATTCAACAAGGGGTGGACAAAATTTACATTCGTTTGATTGCAAATTAATCCTGGAAGTTAAAAATTAAGCTGACCTGGCTGTTAAACTTGGTAATTCCTTCTGTGACAATGTGGTTTTTACATAGATGGCTTGTGGCCAAAATTGGTATTTTTCTCTGGGATTTGGCATGGAAAAGTTTTTAAAAGATGATATAGGATTATGGCAACTATTTTTTCAGTTACATGGGCTTAAATTTAACTGAGTTTGCTTCATATGCTATTTTTAATATTTTTAATAAGTCCAAAAATACTAGTAATCAAATGAGCTATTCTACAACATTGGTACATGTGATTTTCCCAAAGAACAGTATTCCTGACCGTTGCCAAAACTTCTGTTCAAAGACCACAGTGATATATTTAACACATGTAATTGTTTTCTTATTAATTATAATTTTATTCTTAATTTCTGCTCTGAGTCTGAAAGCATCTTCCACTACTTTTAAAGAACAGATAGATTGTGCCAGGAAACGAAGAATGTCTCCATCCAAAAAGAGTTTGGCTGTATGCCTGGACAATGTACTCTAAACAATCCCACAGTTGTTTGCATAGATCAAGGACAAGCCACTCAGGACACCGATAATGCAGGCACAGAAAGTCTTCTTTCTGCTGACAGTTTGAGTACTCAGGCAGCAATTTCTAATTCAAATTCTGATTCTAAGGTGTCAGCAGCTGAAGTACCCCAAAATTCAAATCCATTACAAGCTCCATCTTCTGTTAAACTGGCCCCTGCCAAAAAAAAGCTAAAACTGTGTCAAAACGTGGGTCAAAGGAAGACCTAGGGACAGGTTCCTCTGATGTTCAGGAGGAGGATGAGGAGGAGAAACTTAGTCTTAAAGATTGACCGGTTTACTGAGAGCTAAATATGAGGACAATGCAAGATTAGGTACCACGACAGAAGATGCTCTTTGGAGGTTAGGAATGCTGTTAGAAGAGTTTTGTTTGGCCAGGCACCAACAGACCAGCAAGGAGAAGAGGAGGAGAAGGATGACATCCAGGGCTCTAATGATCCCCTCAGAGAGGTCAGGGAAGTTAGAAAGGAATATTCAAGGGAATCAGGAGAGCCAATCCTAAACTGGCTGGTGAGATGCCGTACTATTGGTGCAAATGCCCTACAGGTAGGAGATGAGTCTGCAAAGCAGCTAGGCCCACTTGCAAAGGAGAGTGGAGTGGACAAACAACTGGCAACCAATCTTAGTGTGGTTAGCCTGTGGACACATCTTCTGTTGGCTGTGGGTATGAGATACATCTCCCAAGATGACTTGTCATGGGTAGCTAGGAAGTGGAACACAGGAGCAGGCAATTAAGCTTCTGAAGGAGTTTGCTGTGAAGGAAGTGCTTTATGGAACTCATGCCATACATGAGGTTGATAACATTCACCTTGGAACAGGTGTCATAAAGAAGCTTATTAAACTTGCTCCTTCATCCTATGCTAACATCTTAGCTAGCAAGTTTCTATCAAAGGGTGATAATGGAAGGCTCACTGTTGGTGAATTCACTGATCAACTGAGGGAGATTGAGAACAGTTTGTCACATTCTGCCCTAGTCTCTGCATAGAAACGATGACTACAGGGCTAAAAGATATGACTACAGGGCTAAAAGATATGACTACAAAGCTAGAGGGCAGCATGAAAGAACTGAAGGAGGAACTCGAAACCTCCATCTCCAATCTGGCAAAGGATACCATTCCTTCATCATCTGAATTGGTGCATATTTCTGCTATTAGGAACAAATGCCCACTTCCTGCAAGGCAATTCCGGCCCAGGAGACAAATTCCACCTAGATACCAGCAATCACATGCATCACTCTGGATAATCCTGCATGACCAATTTGGTGAGAACATGAACACATGGAATGGTCAACCCACTTCAGTCCTTTCAAAGAGAGTCAGGGAACTGCAGAGTGGCAGAAACAGAGGCAACAATGACAGAAAAGTAGTTGTCACTTCTTCAGCTCCTCAGAGCAATTGCAATTATTCTAATTATATACACCCTAGACCCCATGCTCAGCATTAGGGGTGCCCTTCCTCTAGCTAGGAGGAGGAAAGGGATAGTGGAGAAAACCAAATCTATTGGAATGTATTCATTAGATGGCCTGGCAGTTCAAAATTTCAGAAATACAGGGCTTTAGTTGATACAGGTGCTCAGTGTACTTTGTTGCCATCAAATGGCAAAGGGACAGAGGCTATAACCATTTCTGGAATCACTGATGGATCTCAAGAGTTAACTAAGTTGGAGGCTGAGATAAGTTTAACTGGTAAAGAGTGGAAGAAGCACACTATTGTAACTTGTCTTAATGCACTTTGCATTCTCGGAATTGACTTTTTGAGACAAGGTTTTTTCGAAGATCCTAAGGGTAATAAATGGGCTTTTGGTATAGCATCAGTAGAAATTGAGGACGCTAAATTGAAATTATCCATTAGACCTGAACTCTCAGATGAATCTGCAGTTGTGGGACATCGTGATATAGAGGACATGAAACTGCCAACTGCTACTGAAAATGTGCATCACAGGCAGTATAGAACTAACCGTGCCTCCTTGTTGACCATTCATCATCTGATTTGTCAACTGGAAAGTCAGAAGGTCATAGAGAAAGCTCATTCACCTTTCAACAGTCCTGTTTGGCCTGTGCACAAACCTAATGGCGACTGGTGCCTCACAGAGAACTTCCATGCCCTTAATGAGGTGACTCTGCCCATGAGCGCAGCTGTACCAGACATGCTGGAACTCCAGTACAAACCGGAATCGAAGGAAGCCAAATGGTATGCTACTATAGACATTGCTAATGCTTTCTTCTCTATTCCCATAGCAAAGGAATGGAGACCTCAATTTGCATTCACCTGGAGAGGAATCCAGTATCAGTTTAACCGTCTGCTTCAAGGCTGGAGACACGGTTCAACAATCTGTCACTCAGTGATCCACCACACACTGGAGAAAGGTAAAGCTCCAGAACACATACAATTCATTGACGACATCATTGTGTGGGGCCAAACTGCTGAGGAAGTCTTCGAGAAAGGTAACAAAATAATTGACATTCTGTTGCAAGCAGGTTTTGCCATCAAGAGGGACAAGGTCAAAGGACCTTCCAGAGAAATTCAATTTCTAGGAGTGCGGTGGCAGGATGGTCGCCGTCACATTCCACAGGATGTGATAGACAAAATCTCCTCCATGGCAATTCCCACAAACAAAAAGGACACTCAATCCTTCTTGGGTGCAGTGGGATTCTGGAGACTACACATTCCTGGATTCAGTCAAATTGTCAAACCTCTGTATAATGTAACTCGTAAAAGAAACCACTTCGAGTGGGGTCCTGAACAACAAGCAGCCTTTGATCAGATAAAGCGAGAAATAGTCCATGCTGTAGGCTTGGGACCTGTACGATCTGGTCCAGACATTAAAAACATTCTGTACACGGCTGCGAGTGACAATGGTCCAACTTGGAGTCTTTGGCAGAAAGCTCCAAATGAAACACGTGGACGACCACTTGGTTTCTGGGGACGTGGTTACAAAGGTTCAGAGGCAAATTACACCGCAACAGAGAAAGAAATATTAGCAGCCTATGAGGGAGTGAAAGCAGCTTCTGAAGTGATTGGAACTGAGTCACAATTGCTTTTAGCTCCTAGATTGCCAGTTCTAAACTGGATGTTCAAAGGCAAAGGTTCATCACCGCATCATGCCACAGATGCAACCTGGTCTGAATGGATGGCTTTGATAACCCAATGTACACGCATGGGTAATCTTGATCGACCTGGTCTGGTAGAAGTGATCACCAACTGGCCAGAAGGCACAGACTGTATGAAACCTCCAGAGGACAAGCCAATTCATGCTAAGGAAGCTCCTCCCTATGGTGATCTTTCTGATCAGGAAAAGAACTATGCTTTGTTCACAGATGGTTCCTGTCGTCTTGTTGGGAACAAGCGAAGATGGAAGTCAGCAGTCTGGAGTCCTACCAGGAGAGTTACTGGAGTGAAAGATGGAGAGGGTGAAGCCAGTCAATTCACTGAGGAAAAAGCAGCTCTTGATGTGGCTGATTGGGAAAACTGGCCTATCCTTTATCTCTACACCAACTCAGGGATAGTAGACAATGCTCTATGGGGTTGGCTACAGGACTGGAAAAAGAGTGGCTGGCAGAAAAAAGGAAAGCCTATTTGGTGTGCTGATCTATGGCAGGACATTGATGCACGACTGGAGAGAATTCCAGTGAAGGTGTGCCATGTAGACGCACATATTCCTAAAAAGAAAGCTACTGAGGAACAGCAACACAACCATCAGGCAGATCAAGCTGCTAAGATTTCTCAAGTTGACACAAACAGTGACAGTGACCTTGATCTTGATTGGAAACAGAGAGGTGAACTTTTCTTAGCTTGGTGGGCCCATGATTCATCCGGACATCAAGGCAGAGATGCAACATACCGATGGGCACGTGATAGGTCAATTGACTTATCCATGGATGCTATTGCCCAAGTCATACATGACTGTGACATTTGTGTGGCTACTAAGCAGGCTAAGCAAATCAAGCCCTTATGGTATGGAGGGAGATGGTCAAAGTACAAGTATGGTGAAGCGTGGCAGATTGACTACATCACTTTACCTCGTTCTCGTTCTGGCAAGCAGTATGTGCTAACAATGGTAGAGTCAAGCACCAGATGGCTGGAAACCTATCCAGTTCCACATGCTACTGCACGTAACACCATTCTTGGTTTGGAGAAACAAATCATGTGGAGACATGGAACTCCAGAGAGAACTGAATCAAACCATGGCACTCATTTCAAGAACAATCTTGTGAAAAACTGGGCCAAAGAGTATTGAATGGATCTACCACATACCTTACTATGCACCAGCTTCTGGATGGTGATAGAGTTCCTGTTGTATGTGAAAAGGATCTGTTAGGGAAAACTCTTTGGGTATTTTCTCCTTTGGGACAAGGGAAACCTGTCTGAGGAGTGTTTTCTGCAGAATGTCCTGGTCATACATAGTGGGTAATGCAGGAGAATCATGAAATCCAGTGTATTTCACAGATAAATCTAACATTAGCTGAAAGAATTTAAATTCAGAGTGTTAGGAGCTTTTTGTTCTAGGTTTCGTCTGGCATCCAACACAACAGAAGCTACAGTACATGGGCACGAACACAATGTCACCCAGGAGTCCCTGGTCTCATCTCATCTGTGAGGAGACAAACTGTTTCCTGTTTTCTGAGCTTTTGAATCACCTACATCCAAGACACATCTGGAACAAAGTGTGAACTGAGTTTGTAATATTCATTGTTCTAAATGAATATTTTAGAATAGACAGATAATTCTCAGTAAACTCTGAGTGAAGTAGACAGGGGTGGATTGTGCTGGTTTGAACTAATTGGAGGATTTGAATGAGAAATTAGGCTACAGGCTGAGAAATGAAAGCAGAGATGATGCTACTTCCCTCATAGTTTTACTGAGAAAGAAGAAAAAAAAAAAGTTTTAAGAGTTGTAACCTAAATATAGGTAAGACACACTTCTTCAGACCTCTCTGAGGCTGTGGCTGCTCTTGCATGGCTACTTTCTTCCTGCCTTTTGTAGGTGATTCCGAGTAATTTCACTAACTTCTTTTGCTACTGCTAGCCTCCCTGGCTGATCTACCTTCACCTATCTGCTGCATAAACAGATAGTGAGATAAGATTGGGGAAAGGAGGAAGGTGGTAGAGGTGGTTGGTTACGTCTCTTAGGGATTTTGATCTCTGGGAGGGATGTGGTGTTTCTGTATTACCTTTTTTACTGTATATATCTGTAAATATCTGTTATACATTGTAAATATCTGCTTGTATATTACGCATTGCTGTAAATATAAAGCTTCATTCCTTAACTTGCAGCTGACTGAGTCCTAGCCTGGGTTATTTCACAGTGTGGGGGGTCAGGCAACTGCCAAACCACCACAGTAGCCTTCCAATATCTGAAAGGGGCCTACAGGAAGGCTGGAGAGGGACTATTTACAAGGTCTTGTAATGACAGGACAAGTGGTAGTGGGTTTAAACTGGCAGAGATGAGATGTTAGGAGAAAGTTCTTTACAGTAGGGATGGCGAGATGCTGGAACAGGTTGCCCAGAGAGGTTGTGTGTGCTCGCCCCCAGAGATGTTCAAGGACAGTGTGGATGAGGCCTTTAGTGACCTGTTTTAATGAGATGTGTCCCTGCCTATAGCAGGGGTATTGGAACTAGATGATCTTTGAGGTCCTTTCCAACCTGAACCATTTTATGATTCCATAAGTACCCTTTGTTTTGTTACAGAAGCAGTGTATCTGCACAAGTAAATCAATATTTTCTCTAGGTGGTCTTTTTTTTATGGGACTTGTGTTGTAATATAGATATAAAAGTTGTCTCTGAGGCTGTTTGTGTAGCATCTCAGTGCTACATCCCTCAGCATGGACTATGGCTTTCAAACACTGATCAGAGTGGAACAAAAAATGCCTAGAAAGCTGAGCCATTGTCTCAAGATATTCCTTTGGATCATTTTTACAGAAGTTGAACCCAAGTATGCATCCCAGACTATTAATATTACACAGTATTTTGAATCATTTAACAAGCTTAATTTAAGCCTTATATTCGACATTGTCCTGTTTATATTTTAATACTCCTTTATAAGTGATTTTACAGTATTTATTCTCCATTTTGAGAAGCTCATTAAAGATAAATGGTGCAGGGAAAGGTAATTATCACTAACAAACAGTGAAACAAACCCACAAATAAATTACTAAAACCTGAAAAATAGTAAGCTGAATCATTCTTCTTTCCTTTTTATAAGGTAAATGTGTTAATATTGGCTGATTTAATTTTAATTACCAGTCTTTGTTAAAACCTCTTCTCCCATAAGGGTTTAACTTCTTTATACATAATACAGAAGAAGTTGTAGGCTTCACTGCATTTTTACAAATTATCCAAGATCTCAAGATTTTCCCACTGAAATGGAGCTTAGTTTATCTTTCTTCAGCCCCAAGCGAATATATGCGGGTCTCTTTCTAGGACAAAGAATGTTAATCCCCTGTTGCAGATATATTTGGCTTCATAAGCAGCACTACCACCCCCTCCCTTGTCTAGAAAAAGTAGAAAGAAGCATTAGGAAATTAACTCCTCTTTTCAGTAAATGTCTGGCAAGTGCTTTTCAAACTGGCAATTAAATTGTGTTTGTTTTTATTTCTGTCATAATTGGTAAGAGCCAACTGCAGCTTTTAGCTACATTGGGAAAAAAAGTATGAGGTAACAAAAGACAGTCAGAGAAAATTAAATGTAAGGAACATCAAAGTAAACGAGAACAGTTTCCCCTGAATACCATATGGGTACTATTTAAAAGAATCTCCTATTATTGGCCTCAGCCTATCAATCCATCCTGTCTAAGTCCTACTGTACAGCCTCCTTATCCTCATGCAGATCAACAGTCCTTCTCAACCTAGTGTCATCAGAAAAATTACTGAGGGTGCACCTGATTTGCTTATACATTCCATTATTGGGATAATATCCGCTTGGACTGTGGGGGTTTCATTCTGCTCCCAGATCAGGGAGCTGGGGACTCAGTAGGAGGAGGAACTTGTCTTGTGCTTTTCTCTCCAAGTTTAAAAAACTTGTCTCAGAACAAATCTTGATGACAAAAAACTTTATTTTAGAGACTAAGCGAAGTTCATCAGTTTTGCTATCTTGTTTTGGAACAAGTACTTAAATGTTTTGAATGCTCAGCTCCATCGTGTGAAATGTTCTCTACTTGTAATCTAGAGCCTGTTACCATATGCAAGCTAGTCTGTTACTAGGGATGATATCAGTTAGAAGCTCCAAAGGGCTTTTGTCTCCATGCCACGTTTCTAAATTTTATAGATAATGACTCAGGTAGTCTTAGCATTTTCTTGTTCTGCTGCCAGAACCTGCATAGCTTTCTGTTGTCCAAGATGTGGAACTAATATGAAATTTACAATTAAAAAGTACAAGAAAAAGTAAAGGAACCCTAGGGAAGGAAGTAGCAATTTGGAGATGGATGGTGTTGGATGAAAGGTGTCAGCTGATGTTCTCAAAGATTGTTTTGTGTCTAGTTTATGTGTCAAGGCAGAGGGCTGCAAGAGTGGCCTCTGCAAGAAGAAGCATGGGGCTGCTTTGTGTTGGGCTCATTTGATTCCAGTTCAGTGCAATGAGCCTGAGCCTGTCAGCTGAGCTGGCAGTGACTCTGAAAATGCAGATAAGAAAGAGTAGAAAATATAAACAATCCTCCAAAAATCAAGATCAGGAAAGAAGAAAGGGGAGAAGATGCTCCAGGTGCTGGAGCAAAAATTCACTTTTAAGCCTATGGAGAACATTATAGTGATGTAGGTTGCCCCTATGCTGCCTGTGGAGACTGTCCATAGGAAGAGGCTTTGTAGCAGGAACTGTGGCCCATGGAAAGCAGCACGTGATGGAATAGTCTCTTCTTGAAAGATGATACTCATGGTAAAGTCTCATGTTAGAGTAAGGAAGTAATATGAGGACAAAGGAACAGCTGAGACTGTGCTGTGAACTGACAGTAAGCCATCATTCTCATTGTCCTGTGTCATTCGGGGAGAAAGAGGTAGAAATCACGGTAATGAAGTGAAACGGGGACTGGGAAGAAGGTGGCACCAAGTGGGAGGTGTTTTGAGTGTTGTCTTTGTTTCTCACCATCTTACTCCATTTTTAATTTGCAATTAGGTAAATTATTTTACCCTACTTGAGTATTTTGCCATGACTGGCAACTGATATCTCAACTATAAGTTTTTCCCTCTTGTTTTTCTCCCCCTGTTCTGTCAAAGAGGGGGACTGATAGAGCATCTGAGTAAGGGTCTGGTGTCCACCCAAGCTTAATCCATCACAGGTTCCAACAAAACCTCTGAAGGAATAGAACTGTGTTGATCAAGTTCCAGTATCAGTACCTTCTTTTCTATTACTACAAAATAAAAGTACTTGTGGATACAAAATAAGCAAGTACTGCTTAATTCTGCACACTTACTTGGCAAGAGAAAGGGAGGGAGGCAAGAAAACCCTGCTAACAACATTAGTTCTTAGCCAGACATTTGGGAAAATGTTGCTGTATTTAGAGGCTGAGATCCCAATGTGTTTTGTATTAAGGGAATTGTACATTCTTGTCTAATTACTACTCCATACAACATAGCTTATATGGGACTCCTTGATGTAGAAAAGCAATCCTCTTAGGTCTGCAAAACTAAACCAGTTGCATAGTGTTAGCAGATTTTCCTTTACATGAACTTTGGTACTGCTGCTTGGACAGCCCATATGGCACTTTGATTTAGAAAGTTTTCCAAATCATGTGTTGACAACTTACAGCTCTCCATAAGCTCTTTGCAAATTCATCTTTGGATATAATGATTGTAATAATCTGTTCACTATAGAGAATTCTTTAAATCCACACTTCCTCTTGAAAAATATAAATAAAACTCCAAATTCCCAGCATATTGTGGTGATAACCAAGCATCTGTTCAATCCTTATTAAGAAGCCTTCTTGATTGTTCCTATAGAAGAAAAAATAATCAATTTCTCATTCTTTTGTTATTTAGACTTTGACTCTGGATATACATTGGTTGTAAATTAAAAATTGAGTAATATGGTGAGAAACAAATTTATTGAATATTGAAAAGCTGAAGGCCATAGAATGATTTTTTTTTTTATTATGACATCCATTCTTTCTTTTATCACTCCTAGAAATTATAAATTACCTGGAATTTTTTTATATAGGGCCTAAAGACTTACCTTGGGCTTCTGTTCTGTCTTGGATTTTAGAAGATTCTGAATATTAAGGCCTCAGAATTCCCCAAGCATTTAAACCATAGCGAAGAATACTACAGCACAGGTATCCCGGCTTTTTTTAACACAAAATGAACAAGAATGATGAGGACTGGGACATATACAAAGAGGTTTCTCTATATTTACACAACCATGGAAATGGTTAGGTCAGGATATGATTTCAACTCCTCTTGAAATCATATCTGGCCAGAATATGCCCTGAAAGCACACTAAAGCAAATACTTTAAGAGGCCTGAATCCAAGATAGTGGATAAACTCAAGCAGCAAAGGATGTAGAATTCAGAGCCAAGCACTGAATCTTTGTCTCAGCACAGGTATTTGCAAAATCATAGGGAAGAGCTACTATCAATTCTGTGTCTATTATGCAGCATTTAATTACTCTTTTGAGATTGTTCTTTTTTCAATGATAAAAGAAGAATCATATCTAAAGTCTGAAGAAATATGTTTCAGAGCTGGATCAGATCCATAGTGACAAAACTGTATTTTCCCTATTATTGTTTTTCAGATTGCAGATAAGTAGGAGGTTCAGAAAAAGCACAAGAGTGAAGAATAACCTTCTGAAGAAAATGCCACCCTTGTTCCATACATTTCTTTCTTCCAAAGGAAAATTAAATGAAGGAATGTGAATAAAATTTAATGTAAAGATGAGGCAAATTACCAGAATAGGAAAGTAAGGCCTGGAGAACTTGAAGGTTAATGGCTACATTCATGACTACAGAGTTTTTATAAGTATCCTTTTGCTTCATGAGAAGGTTAATTTTGCTAGAATCCATCAACACACTCACACTAAAAACTTCTCAGATGCATAGGAGGGCAAATATTTCAACCTGAGATAAACAATTGAAATTTATTTGTTCAAGATTGACATTTGCAGTGGATTTTTTTCTTGTAGTTTGAGGGGGAGGGGAATGAAAAATATAGATACTCTTTCTTCCTCATTGCAACTACAGGAAAAAAGTCTGAAATGCATTCAAATTACAATCAGAACTGGAAACAATTTTTCCCAACTTTAGCAAATGCCATGCATTAGAAATAAGTATAAATTAATCCTGGGGAGATTCCAATTGGACTCCAGAAGAAAATGTTCTCAATGAGAACAGTTAGACATTGGAAAAATCTCCCAAGGGAAGCAATGGATTCTCCTACATTGGACAGTTTAAAGTCTCAGCTTGACAAGGTTTTAGGCCACCTCATTTAAATTATACTGTTACCTAAAAAGGCTGGATTGGGTGATCCTTGGTGTGCTGGTTTGAGACTAATTGGAATATTTTAATGAGAGAAATTAGATTATTGGCTGTGAAAAGGAAATAATAGTGATGTCAATATCACCCATTTGTTTTGCTAAGAGATATGAAAACAAGAAATGTGAACGAAGTCAGTCAGTCTCTGGCTACTGCTGCTGCGCTATCTCTGCCTGAACTTGTGTAACCTGAACTAATAATTTCCTTCTAACCCCACATCAGCTCTGATATCTCATCTTCTGATCTCTGCAATTAATCATGTGAGCTATACGGGGCTTACTTTGTTTATTTTGTTAGTTCGAAAGCCCTCCTGAGTAGTTCTGCTGTTCAGGAGAGGTTTTGCATTTCTGTATTAATTTTAACTTTGATATAATTGCATATAGTGGTAAATATCTGTATATACTGTACATATATGCTTGTAAATTGTGCCATGTTATAAATATAGCTTCATTCCTTAACTTCCAGCCGACTGAGTTAGTTTGGTGAATTCATGGTGGGGACAGAAAATTCCCAAACTACCACACTTGGGGGTTCCTTCCAACCTAGCATTCTGTGATTCTGTGGTTAAGTCTCACAGTTCACAAACTGTTGTGACTATGCTTTAAATTAAGACAAGAGACCTTCAACTTCCCACAGGGGATTTGCGTAAATAATGTTATCTTTCTTCCACTTTCAATAATAGAATAGCATTTGTTAGCATGTGTTTCACAAAAGAAAGATTGAACACCAATACAGCAGTCCTTCTCAAAGCATCTAATATCCTACTTTGCTGTAGGAATTTGTGTAAAATCTTGTGTCTTTAGGAACACAGGAGTGTAATCACATGTATTGGGGAGAATCTAAAAACATGCAAGGACAGAATACCTCATGGGTCCCACGTGAGTAACAAAAGATCTTGTCTGGAAATTTGAAAGGCTGCTTCAGTTGAATACCACTTTATATATGATGATGTAGTTTATAGGATTTATTTTAACAAATTTGAAAATGGATGAGAGGCCTGCACCAGGAGAAATGGGACATTTCATAGGAAGTTAAACAGTTTAAGTAGTGGTAAGCAAGGAAGAACTATGCATTTTTAGCCTGAAGTTATATCTATTTAATAAGTCTTAATAAGAACAAGGTAGATACTGAGATTAAATTCTCCATGTTTTATGATGACACCAACTATTGGTACGTTCATGAAAGTGGGGGTTTTCAACCACCTGCTCCAGCTGGATTTTGAAAGGATTAATAACTGTATGTTTTTTTGAAGAATCACTTAGGTGTCTATCTCAGAAGAGGAAATCAAGGTTAGGTATCCCCAAGGGAAAGTCCCAAGGGCATGCCTGCAACCATAAAATACAGCATCATACTCAACCTGGAGCACTGCAGCTGTGCAAACTGAGAATGAAGCCAATTAACTGGCATGTTTGTACTGCTTCCCAGATCCAAATGATTATCTTTCAATGGTGCATCACTTTACTACGTAAAAAAATCCAGCTTCCTCTGAGCTAGTTTACTGATCCATAACAAAACCCCATATCACACTGCAGACATGTCTTGCGCCCCTGAAACAGGCAGGGAGTAAGACAGCATACCTTGCTGTACTAATTGCTTCCTACAGAGCCTCATTTACTTTCCTGGGTTTTGTGACTCCCTTTAAACACACATAGTACAGAGGAGCTAAGACCCCTAACTTGCTACCATCAATTCAGATTCCCAGTTTCACAAGATCTGGCACTTAGAAAACGAGCACTTCCATGATCCATTGTCCCATTTTATCTAATCCAGAAATCATCCAGAAGATTACTAGGATTACTCTTTGCAGAAAAAAAAGCAATGCTGAAATATTTACATATTTAGCAGTTATCATTGCACACATGAAACCTTGTGCTGTCAGATTCAAAGGCTTTTCTATTTTAGCAAATAACTGCAGCATTTAAACTCACCACAAAATATTATAGAAGCTTTCTAAGATTAAGAGGTTTTGGTATCTTTATTTTATTTTATCCTTTTTTTCCAGTCAACATTCTTATAATAAAATGAATATGAATCACTTCATCTATGAAAATGTATGCCTGTCTGCCAAACTCTCAGTGCATCTTCCAATTGTTGAATTTGTCATATTCACACAAGATAATGCAGTCTTTCAAAAAACAAATATATAAATACCCTCAGAAAAAGGAATGTAAAAGACAAGTGACAGCCTTGTCAATTACAGTGAACAAACGTTCTGTGCAGATATTATCAAACTCAAATATTATATTAGGAAGAAGACATTAAATGATCTTTCTCTTTTCTATGTAAAATTTTAAACGCTTGCCAGAGTAAAAGTTAGAAAGTCCATCTACAGGGAAGAAATCACTTTCCTAATGCAATACAGAATGACCCAAAGCAACAACTTCAAACTAGTGGAAAAAAAGCCACCTAGATGATCTGTGTACACAAGTGTTCTCATTTAATGAACTAGGTGTGATAGCATGATGTATCTAACAATCCTTTATATTTTGTATTTTTTCCACCAACAGAAATAATGATAGCATTTGCCTAACATGATGCTTTGAGTCTGTATTATAGAATTTTATAAGTAATGTTACCTTGTCTAAGCTGAAATTATTACATGAAGATCAAGTGTTGGTTTTGGCACATTCAATTATGGCCTCTCATGGGAAGCACTTATTTAATGAATTTTAAAAATTAATTTATTTAATGCCTTTGACCGGTACTGGATTTCAGTGAATGATATTCCTCACTTACAGCCACCACTGTACAGAATGTATAAATGCAAGCAAATAGTAAATTATTGAATTATTGTATCTAATTAACAGAAGATATTAAAAGGTTGAGTTTAAAAAAAAAAAGTGTGACTAGAAACATGGATTGCATACCATATTGCTTTCATAAAGAAAGCGGTACTGTAATCAATAAATGAGACTATTTGAATCAAATAATTAGATACACAAGAAAAGCATGAATGACAATAATAGAGGGAGCACATCTGATAACAAGAGACAACAGTAAGTAATTTTGTGATAAGGATGATGGACAGCTTTCACAGAAAAGTCTAATGTAAGGACACATGAAACAATTAAATTTTCAAGCATTTAGATGGAAATACGAAAAACCCTTCTAGTTACTATTTGAATATTATTTCACAAAAGGAAATCCAAACAAGATTCCACACAAACAAGAGGGTTTATCTATAAAGTTATCTAAAATGTTTTATCATCCTTGACAAAAAATCATGAATTCTCAGCTAACAGATAAAAATGTACTTTACTTTCTAGCACTGGTTTATACTGAGACAGGTCTAGGGTGCCATAGGAGCAGTAGAAGCCTTGTAGTCTTTTCATTAACCTTCAGGAGTGAATCTTATTTTCTGGACATCTAGCTGAGGAAAATTCAACATTATTGAGCAGAAAACAATGATGTTTTAAAAATCTATCTTCATGATATATTTTTTTTAGCCAGATATATTTGTACCTGTGACCTTAATTTTCCAGAGGACATATTTCATCTTTCTAGTGAGATGTAATAATGAGAGTATTTAACAAACAAGAGAGCTTAATAATAAAAAATCAGATGGAAGAATTACATTTAATTGCATAATGTGCAATTGAAAAAAAATCATGGATACTACTGCTATATTTCACTAACTAAAGTTTAGTTTCATTTTAGAAGCAAATACTAATATTAATCTATTGCTGCATATTTTCTCTTATGGATCAAGTCGGTATAGAAAGCAAGGTCTAGATGGGATAGCCACCCTGTGCTTCAGCTGAAAATTTTTTACTCAGTGAACAA
Source organism: Psilopogon haemacephalus (assembly GCA_013396835.1). Lineage (NCBI taxonomy): Eukaryota > Metazoa > Chordata > Aves > Piciformes > Megalaimidae > Psilopogon > Psilopogon haemacephalus. The sequence goes on along the minus strand of VWZI01020791.1, from coordinate 108,498 downwards.
TGAATTTTTTACTTTGAAGACTTTTGGTCTTAAACAAAAAATGAGTTAAATGAGGCATTATAACATGCTTTACAAAAGAGGCAGTTTTATAACTTTTTTTCTCTTCATACTGTTAAATATTTACAGAAGTTAATAAAAATTATCTGTGATCAGGCTACAGTTAGAATGATGCTGTTTGTGATATTTTATTTAAAAGTGTAAGGAAATCTCAGCCTTAGATATGGAAATGCATATCTCAAAGGCCCCATTTTAAACTCATTTTCTATGTCAAATTAGGTGGTGAGAATATCACTTGGAATAAATTTGAAGATTTGTTATGTTAAATCGTTGGGCTTTGAGTTATTTATCTCCTAGATTTATCATGGATGTAGAAACATGTGGCCTGAGATCCATTTTTAATTCCCCAGGTGAATATTATGCCTTCAATATATACAGTTGATTAACATATTTGTTGGCTAAGTATGCTTACATCCATCTGCCAAATGGCCTTATGCCTGCTAACATATTGGTCACACACATGTCTTTAGGTATATGTGCCAAGAAAATTTCTAGCATTTATATGCTGCATCTTCTAAAGACAGTATGAACGAGACGTTGTTACTATGCAAACTTTCAGCTTTACCACACATATTTAGGTGAATTTCTCAAACAGCAAAGGAGCACAACAAAGAAGGTGACAAGTTTGCAGATATTTCTGACTTTTCATAATGTAAGTAGCGAGTTCTTTGGTGCCTTTGACAGCAACATATGTAATTACACTGCTTGGACAACGGGGATATTGCAGCTTTTGGTACAACTGACCACAGCTTGGACATCTCTAAAACTGAATTTAAAAGAGGACAGGGAAGAGCTATTTCAGTAGGTGGCAGTGTTCCTTCTCCCCGTCTTGTGCTTCTCAAATGCAGCTCTTTAGCCTTTCCTTCATAGAAGGACAATAATCTGCTGAGTGGGCAGAATGCTAATAAGCCAGGAAGAGTGTTTGTTGTCGTCTTATAATAAGTGAAAAATAAACAAACACACTGGCACACCTGTGAAATTTAAGATACTACAAATGATTGAAGTCATGGCCAATGGTGAAAGGAGTTAATTAAACAGGCTATGCAAGTCTTTTAACCACATTCTGATCTAAGATGAAACTTCTTTATGTGTCTAGAAAGTAGGATAACATAAATTTTCAGAATAATTCACAGGAATCATTCTCTATGAGATCAAATAAGCATATCTTTTTTGCTTCATATGTTGACAAACAACCTAAATATTTTGCTTTTCTTTTTTTTTTCTTTTCAGAAGGCATATAAGTAAAAATATGTTTTTAAATGAAAAAACAAACAAAACCAAACAAACCTCGGATGTTCTGGGTTTCCCTGAATTCCCACCTTTTAAATCATTAATAAATAATTACTTACCTACTGCTTTAAAAAAAATTAATTTATTCTAATTGACACTGAGGATCCCTGTCGTGGTGTATTTAGTAACATGAACTGATTACAAGAACAACAGTATAAGAAATAACTAAACCAGAATTTAAATTTGGAAAAATTTCAACACAGAAAGAAACCTTAAAGCAGCTATTTCCATTTGGAAAAGCGCTTTCACATCTTTAAGCAATTTTGTGTCAACTCTTTTTTTAGAATTTCTAAAATGTTGGGGTGAGATCTACTAGGGACTGGAAGTAAAAGTTAAGAAAATTAGAATTTACAACATTTTAGGCTTGGCATAGAGTCAGAAATTAAAAAAAAATCTCACGAGAAAACATGTTACTCCTGAAACTGACAGACTAGTTTTATTTTGGAATAGCACACATAAAATAATGCATGATTAATCTGATATAAACCTTTTGAGATTTGTCTTGCAAGAGTATGAACTGATCTTCATCAGAGTACTTCCTGAGATGTAAAAAGAAGTTATGTGCCAATATATATTTCACTGGAATTGGAGAAGATCTATTTCAACATTAAAATGATAGCTCTGGAAATAAATAAAAATAATGATGCATTTTCTATGTTGCTTCTGTATAAATAAGTTGTAGGAAATGCAGAATTTTACATTGGTTGTAATGTGTCAAAATGTCTCAATAAAATACGTATCAAAGATTTTGTAGTTGAAATTAAATAATGTGCAGGTCCAAAACATAAAATTGAAATAATTGAAATAATGTGAGTACAATACATCGTAATAAAGCCAAACTGAAATCTAACATTTTTTCCATAGCAAAACAGAACCGATTTTGGGAAGGTCAGCTTTCCAAATTCTATCCTGAAGAATAAAAATGAGGAGACAATAGCGACTGAGCTCCTTCCCTATCACTGAACTTCACACTTTCCAGAGATTAAAGAATTTCAGTTTCAGCTCTGAAAAAGTCTTTGGTCACCTGTGTCAAACTTATCTCAGCATACTTGTCAGCTATAATATATTGATAAATACAGAGTAAAGGGGACTTTGTACCTGGATAAAGCACAAGAATTTGTCACAGACTATTTGATTGTGCTAGGTTGAAGTTTTGTGGCATTATCTACTTTCTAATACTGTTTGTGGAACAGGACAAGATAGAAATATAGTAGTAACTAGCTAACTAGAACACATGGTGTGTGGGCTTGATGAGAAAGCATCAATATTGTCCAGGGAAGAGAAACTAATGAGGTCACATGACCTACTGTTGTAAGTTAATTGTCAAAGGGGGTCAGCAAAGGATACTCTCCCTCATCCCCTCCCACTCCATGTTTAGTACAACTGGTTGGGCTTCACATAATTTTTGCTTTCATTTGTTTTCTCACCCATCCTAAATGGAAAGCACCAGGGAGATGTAAAGCTTTGCCAAAAGACAGGAATATTGGGCTCTGTCAAAAGTATCATGATAAAATTCACAACAGCACTGAAATCTAAAGGTACCTTTTGAGGACGTTTGAGAGACATGTGCTGTGCAGCTCCTATTTAATGGGATCTAGAGGACAAAGAGATGGAAAATGCTAGGAGCCTCTCTGGTAAATCCAGCTCTGTAAGCGAAAGGCTCATAGTCGCTTTCAGGTAATTGCTAAATTTGGAGGAAGATGAAACTGAAAAGAATAAAGGCATAGATATAGACATATGCAACCTAATATCCCTAAGTTAACTGGGGAAAAAGATCAAGAAAGAGTTGGCAATGCCTAAGGTTTTTCTACTTCATGTTCTGACACCAAGTTCCATAGAATTTTCTCAACTTTAAAAATTATAGACCTTTTAAATCAGCAAATATTGTCATTTGAATGACATTTCAGTGCTTGGGTAATTGCTTAAAATATGTCAAAGCAAACTAGTAATTGCTGGTCACTTTTATTCCATCTTTCGGAAAGATTAAGTTCTATCAGTCACATCAGATTCTTCCTGTTGCTGAGCTTGTGGCTCCGGAATCAGCGAGCTAACTGAGAATATGAAGATTGCAACTACAATACAATCAATGAACACCAGTAAAGTACCTCTTGCCTCAGGCAAAAAAAATAGATATTTTTGTAAAAAAAAAAAAATTTGCTTGAGGATCTTGCCTGTCTTAGCAGTTCGTAAGATGTCTTTATTGAGATATGCCAGTGTTAAAGTATACTTGCATCGAGGCTTGCAGTAATGCTGTTTTGGTTTTATTTGAAATTGCTCCTCAACACTCATTCAGTGTCAGGGTGTGTGCTCTAATATCGGCAAGAACTCAGACTAAGAAGCTGGTGATATGATTAAAACAAAAAGAAAAAAAGACAAAACCCAAAACAAGACAAACACAAAACCATAGTTCTTACTTTTTTTCTTGTATACCTTCTATTGTGGTTCCCTTGCAGCTAGTATTACACACTTTCATTTCAGTTTGTGATTGATCTTCACTGCTCTTTAAGAGAAGTAATATTGCAACATGCTGCAGTAATTTATACAGCTTATTAATAACACTTGATTTCAGAAGAATTAGTGGAACTTAGGAAATTCATGCCATTAATTCTATTTCCTGTTTTTCAAAAATCTTATTTTATGATTTTTAATACCTCTGTCAAAAATAACCCTCAAAACCAGTGACACAGTAATGTTGGTCAATCTTAATACTGATGAAGGTTCTTGAACAGGAAAATCCTATTCCAATACCATCCATGAAATAGTTGCCAGAAGACTGCTTGAATAAGACAAGTGGCAATGGTTTTAAATTAGAGAAGAGTAGATTTAGGTTGGATGTTATGAGGAAGTTCTTTACCATGTGGACTTGGCTGATACAGCTGAAGGCTGTGCAGCCATCCAGTGAGATCTGGACAGACAGGAGAGCTGGGCACAGAGGGACCAAATGATGTTCAACAGGGACAAGTGCAGGGTCCTGCACCTGGGAAGGCATAACAAACTGCACCGGTATAGGTTGGAAGGTGATCTGCTGGAGAGCAGCCCTGTGGAGAGGGACCTGGGAGTCCTGGTGGATAACAAGTTGTCCATGGGACAGCAATGCGTCCTTGTGGCCAAGTAGGCCGATGGGATCCTGAGGTGTATTAAGAAGAGTATGTCCAGCAGATCAAGGGAGGAACTCCTCCCTCTCTACTCTACCTTGGTGAGACCCCATCTTGGGTACTGCGTTCAGTTTTGGGCTCCCTCGTTTAAAAGAGACAGGGATGTGCTGGATAAGGTCCAGTGGAGGGTTACGAGGATGACTGGGGGACTGGGGCACTGCCTTATGAGGAGAGCCTGAGGGACCTGGGGCTTTTTAGTCTGGAGAAGACTGAGAGGGGATTTAATAAATGTTTATAAACATCTGAGAGCAGGGTGTCAGGAGGGGAGGACAGACATCTCACTTGCTTCCCGTGATAGGATAAGAAGCAATGGGTGTAAGCTGAAGCACCAAAGGTTCCACCTAAATGCAAGGGGGAACTTTACTGTAAGGGTCACAGAACACTGGAACAGGCTCTCCAGAGAGGTTCTGGAGTCTCCTCCTCTGGAGACTTTCAAGGCCTGTCTGGATGCATTCCTCTGTTATCTGTGCTAGATTGTATGGTCTTGCTCTGGCAGTGGAATTAGACTCAATGATCTCTTAGGGTCCCTTCTAGCTCCTGACGTCCTGTGGTCCTGTGTCCAGGGAGGTATCTAAGGTCCCATCCCTGGAGATATTCAGGTTCAATGAGTCTCTAAACAATCTGATCTGATGGAAGATATCCCTGCCCACTTCAGAGGGGTTGGACTAGGTGACCTTTGAAGGTTCTTTATGATCCAAAGCGTTCTATGATCCCATGATTCCATGTATAAATTAAGTACTTTCTGTGCTCTGAGATCTTTCTTCAGAATGTGAAGTTTTCAGTGTGTGTAGGTAGTAAGGACAATGTTTCAACTCTTCTAAAACCATTACTGAAAAATAATTTGCTAGAAATAAAAACAGACTCAAGCAGAAACACTGTCTATAAACATTTCAATAATAGTAATAGTAATATAATATCTACACACCCGCTAGTTGTTGAAAGCGTAGAAAAGGGAAAATTATGAGATTAATTTGTCCAAAATATTACTTAAGCAAACTGAAATCTTCTAAGGGTGTTTTTTGTTTTGATACTGGGTTTTTTGGTTTGTTGGTTGCTTGGCTTAATTTCGACTGGTTTTTTGTTTGTTTTGTTTTGGGTTTAGTTTTGGTTTTTTGTTTGTTAGGGGGCTTTTTTTTACACAGTTGTTTTATATCTAAGTACACTTTGCTCCCTGTAAATATTTTTTACATAGGCATATTTTCCCTTTATTTTTCCTTTTAACTATTCTGGATACCTTATTCTTCAGCTTTGGATGAGAGATTTTGTAGTATTTCCATTTTACATTACTTTGCAGCTTCATTTATTTAAATTTTCATGTATTTTGCCCGGATATTTTATGTGATTTTGTTTTCTAGCACCTATCCAAATGCTCTGGATTTTTACAGCCCTAAACAGATTCTTACACCCAATTTTCTTTTCTGACAATTGCTCTTTTAGAGGCTAGACTAAACATGCATCTGAATGTATGTATGGAAGAAATCTTAAATCCTTCTTAGATTCAGCTTCTTGAGAGTTACCTGCTTTCTAGTTCAACTAAAGCAACTCAAACTCCTATGTTTTCTGGCCACCATTCCATTATGAAATCTGCAAACAAGCAACAGGAAACACAGTGAACACTCTCTTGCCTTGTTCTCTTTCTCATCTTCCATTTTGATTCTTACTCAACAAACCTTTGTTCATTATCATTCTTAAGGAAACTGCTTTTGGAGGCTCTGGCATAACTAGACTCAGCTTTTGAACTGTATTAGTTTATGATCATTACAATACAGTGCCTTTCAAGAGGAACTCTGCTCTCCTTGAAGTCGGTGAGCTCACCTAAGCCAGGCTGTGCCTAATTAACTCCTGTGTAGTACTTACTGTCTGATCCACCTCTAAGTCCTCAGTGTTAATAAATCTCTTGAACTCTGGATATTCGCCTGGCTCAGGAGCTCATTCTCTGAGAAACCTCACTGGGAATGGCTTCTGTAAGGCTCGTGTATCCATTTTAGAATGGCACAAGGGCCTGAAAAGCCTTATAACATGAATCTGTATGCCACACAGGATGTATAAAACTGGTTTCAGCCTTTTATATGTGTACACTTTAAATGATATTTTCGGTAGTGACCTCACCAAGTGATATCACAAATTAATAATGAATCATCAGATAACAACAGACATAAGAGTGAACAGAATCGTGTACTAAAATATCTGTGGCCATCAGAGAAGACAAATAGAAATTAACAAAATTTAGAGTGTTCCACTTCTGGGTCTCTTTGCTCCTTTCTCTTTGAAGTCAGCATGTGACATATGTATGAAAGAAATGATCCTTAACTGCACTTTTTGAATCAAGATGAGTATTCAGATGAAGCAAATTCCCTGCTGTTAATGAAAATATTATGAATCTGAATAGACTTAGTGGCTCAAGGCCTCTTTTGTCTTGTCCCATGAAAATAATCATGTTACTTTCTAGCATTGTATATACTTGTAAAAGCAAAAAAAGTCTTTGTCCTCTAACACCTTGGGCTTTGTAGATTCTATTATATGCAGATATACTTAGACCATAAACAGGTGATTTTTTAGATTTTTTTTTAACATTGGTAGATGGTATTAATTGACATCATTGCTTTGTTGTTTTAACATTTTAGAGATTCAGATGTTCAGCTTCTTTTTCTAGCTCATTCTAAGAGGTTGCTGTTAATCTATCTTCTTATTCCAGTAGTTCATGCAAGTAGCTGAATTAATTTCTCAAAGCTGCCAAGTTCAACGCAAGGCTGTAACCCCCACATTGCTGACTCTGCTTGTCACAGTATCAGCATTGCTCCGTTAGGTAGACTCACACTATAATTAACTGCCACAATCTGCCTTTCATGACCTGACCTTTCAAAACTGAACACAACCTTTAAAACCTTCTTTAAAATCAACTCAAAGCCTCCATGGAGAAAGTCTCACAGGAAAAAGCAAAAAAACACACACACACACATACGCACACACACATACACACAAAGCCAGTGAACTCCCCCACCAAACCAAACACCAAGACAGATTTGCATTTCAAAAGAGAAACAATTCTTCAAAAAGTAAAGAAATGTTGACATAGTTCTTATGCATGAGGATCAGATATGTTTGTTTTTAAAAGTGATCATTACCAACTTCCTACTGCCTGTGATATTTTCCATCTTTTGTATCTTATTTCTATATTTTATTTTGATCTACCCTTCCTTATTATTTACAATTAACTTTTTCATCTAGTCATTCTCACTTTTTATTAAAGTGTTAAATAATAAATGCTCTTCAAAGTATTTTCAGATTTAAAATGCAGATATTTTTAAACTCATATTTTCAATTAAAAACAATAATACTTTTATTTCACGAAATAATGTACTGATCATTAGTATTATTATTATCCTCATAAATCACTTTTCAATCCTATCTTTACTCATGCCTTGTTAAATCTGATTATATACCTATTCATACACAGAAATGTCTCCAAACCCCTATGCAGTTTAATATTACAAGGTATCTAATTCATGCAATAATACACTCTTTCCTAAGAATCAAATTGAGATATACAAGAACTAAAATATTTCCTGACCCAATCAGATCTAGGGATTTAAAGCTGATTAGAGTTTTCTTAAATATTAATTTAAAAAATGTAGTGGTTTTGCAATTATCTGCCCCCCCCACCTTAATAAATGCCGGCTAAAACTCAGAAAACACTGGAAGTTAATAAATGAAGCTTTATATTTACAACAATGCACAATATACAAGCAAATATTTACAAGATATAACAGATATTTACAGATATATACAGTGAAAAGGTAATACACACACCACACCCCTCCCAGAGACCAAAATCCCCAAGAGAGGGTAACCAAACCCCCCCTACCACCTTTCCCCCCTTCCCCAGTCTTATCTCACCACCTATTGATGCTGCAGATAAGCTGAAATAGATTGGCCAGGGGGGTTAGTAATAGGAAGGAGTTAGTAGTTTTACTCTGAATTAGCTACCAAGACAGAGACAAAGGGGACAAAGCAGCTGCAGCCAGCGCAGGCAGAAGCAGTCTGCTAATCTGGTTGTTTTGAGAACAGTTCTTAAACCAACTTTTTTTTTTCTTTCTCAGTAAAACTCGGTGAAGTGACACACTGCATTTATTTCTCTCTCAGCCAATAGTCTAATTTCTCACTCAAATCCTCCAATTAGCTCAAAGCAACACAACTAAAATATCTCCTGACCCATATCCAGTTACAATCAGATCTAGGGATTTAAAGCTGATTAGAATTTTCTTAAATATGCATAAATCTGGTAATGACAGCTCAGCATTAACTCATTAAAAGTTTTGAGTAGGTTAACAAAATTAATAAGAATTTATCCATAATATAGGTGAAAAGAAATTCAGGCTGTTTTTTCATGGACTTGAGAAATGCATTTGACACTGTTGTCTCTAAGGTGAAGAGACATAGGCATGGTGAATAGACCACCTGTTGGATAAGGAACTGGCTAAGTGGGTGGACTCAAAGGGTTTTGATCAACAGCTCAATGTCAAGTGACAAGTGGAGTTCTGTACTGGGTCCAGTGATGACCAGCATCTTTGTCAACGACATGGACAGTGGCATTGAGTGCACCCACAGCGAGTTTGCTGACAGAACCAAGCTGAATGGTGAGATGGACTCACTTGAGGGAAGAAATGTTATACAGATGGATTTTTGTCAGGCCTGTGAAGTGGGCCAATGCCAGCTGCATGATGTTTAATAGGTCGAAGTACAAGGTCCTGTATCTAAGTAAGGCGACTCCCAGGCATAAATACAGGCAGGGTGCAGAGTGGGGTAAGAGTAGCTCTGAGGAAAGAGGCTTGGGTGAAATGATTGATGAGAGTCTCAACATGAGTTGACAGTGCATTCATGCAACCCAGAGAGCATATTGTATCCCAAACTGCATCACAAGGAGTGTGGCAGGTCAAGAGAGGTGCTTCTTCCCCTTTGCTCTGCTCTTGTGAGACCCTGTCATGACTATTGCTTCCAGTTCTGGCATCCTTATCATAAGGACACAGAGCTGTTGATCTGAGTCCAGAAGATGGCCACAAAGATGGTCCAAAGGCTGAAACACCTGTACAATGAGGATAAGCTGAGGAAGCTGTGGTTGTTCAGCCTGGAGAAGAGAGTACTCCAGGAGGACCTTATAGATGCTTTCCAACACCTGAATGAATCTTACAGGGAGGTTGGAGAGGGACTTATCCTAAGGGTGTCTAGCAATGGGACAAGCTGAGGGAAAATAGGTTTGGGATAGATTTTAGGAAGTTTTTGAGTATGAGGGTAGTGAGAATCTGGACTAAGTTGCTCAGGGAGGTTGTGGATGCTTACTCTCTGGAGGAGTTCCAGACCAGGTTAGATGAGGCCTTAATCAGATCAGTTCAATTGAGAGGTGTCCTTGACCATGGAGGGGATGATGAAATAGGTGATCTCTAAGGTCTCTTCTAACACAAGTTTTATTATCCTATGAATTAGAATCATTACAGTCTTTAAATAATCTAGCTTTGATTCTGCATGGGAAAAAATCCACATTCATTCTCAAATTTATTTTGATAAGTTAGAAGAATGAATTTACTTAACTTTCTGGAAGAACCCTTGAAACTTGGTTAACTTCTGCAGTTGCAAGTGACAAACACAGTTGAAACATGCTCTATATTGCTGTGAATAATCTTTTAAAACGTGTTAAAAACATGTCTAGTTGAACACAAAGTATCTTGGGGATCTATCTACCACCTAGCCTCTTTTTGACATGACTGGAAAAGTTCAGGTGAAAACTGGATTAAAATAGACTAGGGGAAAGTAAGGTCTTTAGGAATTTGAACAGCTGTGCAGTGGGGAAATATGATTTTTTTTTTTTCACCCATCATTAGATCTCTCACCCTTGGAAATTTCATGACAGGTGGTTACATCCTGTTGTAATCAGAGATAAGATTCTGTATGTATGGCATAATAATAATTTGCAGGTCTTAAAAGTTTTGACTTTTAAGAAGTCTGATTCTCTTTATAAATATTTATGAAAAAAATCTCACTGGTGTCTTTGAATCTAGTTTGGTGTCAACATATCCAGAGTAAGTTGACTTGGTTTATCTATACAAGAAAGCATTGATCATTAATAAATAAATAAATAAATAAACATCCCAACCATAAATAAGTAATTTGCAATACTGAACAATGTCCAAGGTTCAGGGTTCAAATACTTTTTAGAACAGAGACCCCTAAATCCACAAACATCAGTAAGAAACACTGGATTTTTGTCTCTCTGAATTATACTTGTGGTTCAATGATACATGTGTAGTAAAAACATATAGGAAACTGCAGTACCCATCTAGATGGCAATGATCATAGAAGTTATAGCATAAATCTGTAGTATGGGGAAAAAAATAAAGTAATACAAGAGCACTGTTGTCATTTAACCCCATCTGGCAACTAAGACCTGCACAGTTTCTTGCTTCCCCTTGGTGGGATGGGGAAGAGAATCAGAAAAGTAAAAATGAGAAAACATATGGGATGAGATAAAGACAGTTTAATAGGTACAATTTATGAAGATGGTTACAGGAAGCAGAAAAGTCCTTGACTTTGTGTAAGCACTGCTCAACAATAATGAAAAACATCACTGTGTTATCAACACTATTTTCAGCACAAACTCAAAACACAGCCTCATACTGATTGCTGTGAAGAAAATTATCCCAGCTAAAACCAGCACAATCACCATGAGTATGTCAAGTGGTCAGAGGAAGGAGTCTAAAAGATGAGAACTTATGTTTCCAATACTTGAAACAGGAACTACATCAAAGCCAACAGTATTTACTCTTAACAGCAACAGACAAGAGGCATATATAAGGAAGGGAAGTATATTTATGTTAAAATATACGATTGCATGAATGTTAGATATATTGATGCATAACAAATTAAGTGTATCACATTCATATAAACATTAAGATGTGGCAGAAAAAATACCTGTCATTCCCTGGAAAATTCAAGGGTGGTATCTTGTTACAACAGAACATTAGTCTTCCAGGTGGAAAAAAGACTTCAAAGGAATTTGAACACTCTTTCACTGTTAACACCAGTGCTGTTGCCACAGAAAATGATAGAGGTCTGAAATGCCAGAGGAGGAGCAGTGGAACTTCCATGTCAATTTGGCAAACTTTGGCCTGTTTCAGAGGAGACTGGTAGACAGAGTCCTTTGGAAGTCAGTCCTGAAGGCTAAGAGTCTAGGAAGGCTGGACATCCTTCAAGAAGAACATGGTCAATTGCTTTGTCAACAGAAGACAAAAGTTCTTCTCTTTTCTTATTTAAGTTTGCAAATCTGAAAAATAAACCAAACCAAAAAAAGTTACTTCCTATGCTTCTATGCTTTAGGAATCAGATAGAAATGTTTCATTGTGATAAGATGAGGGGCAATGGCTTCAAACAAGAAGAGATCAGATTTAGATTGGATATTAGGAACAGTTTCTTTACTATGAGGGCAGTGGAACAGGTTGCCTGGGGAGGTGGTTGGTTTGGTTTTTTTTAAGAGCTAGTTATGCCAAGCCATAAGAGTATTACCCTCTTGAATGACTATAAGTAATTAAATTAAAGCAATTTTCAAAGGAAAAGTTATACAAGTTTCAGGCAGTCTTTGAAAATCTCACCAGTAGATTATGTGGAAGAAGCAGCTTCTCCAGGGCAAAAAGTATCCTAGGCTACACCAAGAGGAGTGTAGCCAGAATACTGCATCCAATTCTAGTGTCCACAGCATAAAAAGGGCACAGAGCTGTTGGAATGAGTCCAGAAAAGGGCCACAAAGATGATACAAGGGCTGGAGCACCTCTGCTATGAGGACAGGTTGAGGCATCTGGGGTTGTCCAGCCTAGAGAAGAGAAAACTCCAGGGGGACCTTAAAGCTGCCTTCCAATGCCTGAAGGGATCCTGCAGGAAGGCTGGAGAGGCACTTTTCACAAGGGTGTCTAGTGATGAGTCAAGGGTGAATAGTTTGAAGCTGAGAGAGAGTAGGTTTAGACCAGATCATAGGAACAAGCTCTTCAGTATAAGGATGGTGAGACTCTGGGACAAGTAGTGGATATCTTCTGCTTGGGGCATTCAAAGCCAGGTTGGATAAGGCCTTGAGCAGCTGTCAAGGTCCAGAGAGCAGAGATTAGCAATATCTTTGTCCAGAGGAGTGATATTTGTTCTTATACATTTCTGTGTTGTGGAATTAAGGTACAAGCAAGACCGTATATCACAACAAAACTATTTGTTAAAGGATGAAGTTCAACAAAACAGAGGAAGAGAGAGAAGGGGAGAGAGAGGAAACAATGGAGAAAAGAGAAGAGAGGGAAAGCAGGGAAGGAAAAGAACAGGAATTATATTACCGCCAGCCAGATTTGGGGGGTGGGGGGTGGGGGTGGTGGTGTGATGTGGTGTGGAATAGATGGGGTTTTCAGCATCCAAGTCTTTCTTAGTGTGTGTGTGGCCCAGGGATGATTTTGCAGTGAGTTCTTCTTCTGGAGTTATTCTTCCTCAGGCATAGCTCAAGACTTTTTATACAGTTTTTAATACCAGTCTTAGATAGGTGTCTAGGTGCAGAGCCCCAGGAAATCTTCCTGTGTATTCTCATGCATTTGCAGGGCTTTGGTGCTGGGCAAGACTTCCGCTTCCCTGTCCCTACACTGAATACATATCTGGGAGATAGATAGGCCAGGTGGCAAGTCTATTGCATATTTCATAAGCCTTTCACAGCATTCTTTCCCTCAGGAGTAGCTGATGTGTCTTCGTACACATCCTGAGCATTCAGGACAGGCATCTGGATGGCTGAGGTCTGAAGAAGGCAGCAAAGGCAATCTGTGTCTGTTGATTTACATCCCTAAGCATTCAGGCAGCTGAGGTTCAGGAAGGCAGCAAAGGCAATATTTATCTTTGCTGGTTTACATGAACAAGGAAGAGACGATTTAGACTTTCACAGCAGCTGAGTCTAGTTGAGAGGCACCCTGCTCATGGCAGAGATGTTGGTGCAGATGGTCTCTGCCGTCCCTTCCAATCTAAGCCATTCTATGGTTCTGTGATTCTAGGATTCTATTGTTCTTTGTTTTTCATTTCAGTCACCTAGTACCATTATTTAATCCTAGCAATGAAATTCTGCAACTATTTATTTACAAATAAAAATTTTAAAAAGAGAAAAATAAGAAAAAAATTTAAAGTTAAGAAGCAATTATAGAACAGTTCTAACATAACAATAACAGTTGCCTTGGAAATATCTAATGATACAGCTGTGTGACCTTAAAAATGTTGTTGAGCAAGGTTGCAGGAGAGGGGGGAAATGGCACTAATTTGATTTACTGAATGCTTCCGCCAGCTAGTTCTCTTGGGGGGGGACGACAGTGTGTTCGGTTTTTTTGTTTGTTTGGTTGGTTGGTTTGGTTTGTTTTTTTCCTTCTGTAGAGCTTGCTAAAAGAAGAAATGGTATGTTAACAAATTATATATTTGGCTTCTGCAACAGATAACACAACTACACAACAACTGTTACATGGACTTTTGACTCATAGTCCAATAGATGCCAGCAAGATGCAGTTCGCTGGGCAGTGTCTGAGTCAGCAAGCATCAGTAAGAGGAGGAGAAGAATGGTCATTGTGTATATCTGGACTGGACTGGCCTTATATATAAATACAATTAAGCAAAAACTCCCTCTTAGGTTAAAGAGTTGGTATCTTAGATTTATTTTATATGGACAATACGTAAGGAAAAGCTGAGGTTTATTTTTTATTTCTGTGAAAATTCTCTTTATTTTTTGTTTCATTAGTACCTTTTTCATTTGTACCCAAAAGAAAAAACGTTTCAGTCGTTTATATGGGAGAATAAAACTAGAACAAATATTGGCAAATTCATTTCACTGTGATATAAGCACAACAGTTAAAAGTAAACATGAAAGAAAAATTCTTTCAAATAGCTCTTACAAGTCTTCTTACTTATTGCATGAAACTTCTGTTACCATCTTCCTGCAAAGCAAACTGTGGAGAGTGTTGACATGAGTATTTACAGAAACAAAACAAGCGAAACTTACCAAAAAAATTCCCCCAAAAACAACCAACCAAAATAAAGACCAAAAAAACAACAAATCAAAACAAAAAACCCAATATGTAATTTTGTGGCACATGATCATTGCAAAAGTGTGAAACGGACCATGAATGATTAACTGAAAATGCCTCTTGTTTTATTATTGGTAAAGGAGAATGAATAGTCTCAAGCACTGGGAAGCAGTTTCTTTCTTCCATTCATATTAATTTCTCTTAGAAGTAGAGAGTAAAATAAGATGGAATAGTGACATTGTGTGAACTCAGATAATGCAGAATCTAAGAATGTTTTGCCAAATTGGAACCTAATATGTTTCCCATCACTTGGTTTGCCTAGCTGAAGCACATTATGACTTGGGGAAAATTTGTATATATAGCTTGTGCAATTTGAAGTATTAATGAACCTAGGAAGTGAGGCACATCTCAAAGTGCCTGAACCACATGTATGCAAATGAAATGTATCTATGTGTTAGAAATTGGAGGATCTACATTTGCATTGCAGTGTCACAAATGAAACTCTACGGTATATTGTGATGGATATATGAAAAAAAAAGTTAAATGAAATACATAAATAAATTGTATGTAAGCAAAAATATTATTGTCAATCAATGTTTTTGTTTCTTTTTCTGCAAGTACCTTATGCAAAGTTGCTTTTTTTTTTTTAACTTACTTTCCTGGAAATGGATGAACAACTCCTACCAATGAAAAGAAGTTAACTAATTCCTTATTTTCCTTTTCTGGAATGGATAACTTTTGTTTTACTTGTTAAACTGTCTTTATTTCATAAGTTTTCTCACTTTTACCCTCCTAATACTCTCTCACATCCTACAAGGGTAGTGAGTCAGGTGTTATATGGAGGTTAGCTGCCTCCCAGGGTAGATGAACACCTATGTGGAACCCTTTTATACTAATTCAACTATACTTAGGGCATAGAAATAGAGGAAATAGAGTATTATGTTATGTAAAAGTTAGAGGTCTTATTATCTATCTTAACTAGAATGAGTCTATACCCAAGAAGTGACTAAAAGACAACTATCAAACTATTATTATTCCTACTACTGCTTTTACAAAATTTCTTCTAAATTATGAACAAGATATTTTTCAGTTTGCATAAAATTATAGATAAGAAACTTTAAGCATTTCCCTGGAGCTGTCCTCACCAGGGTGGTGGCAGAATTAATACTTGTCCATGCCACACCCTGTATGAAGACTGAGTGTACAGTACAATATATAAAACATAAAACAGGTTCAGTTTGGGCTTACAAACCTTTTAGTATTTATTTCAGCTTATCAGTTCTATTCATGTAAAATACTAGCATAGATATCCATCTGAGCTGGTACTTACAAAATATAAATAAATAAATTGTGACATATGCAGGAATACAACTTCTTTAAATCAGTCCAATATAATGTCTGAAATAAAGGAGTAGTCAAAAAATAACCTGGTTGTCCTCCTTAAACTATTTTAAACTGTGTAGAAGTAAACTATTTTAAACTGTGTAGAAGACTTCTCTTTACAGCTTAGGGGACAAAGAAAAGATCTGTTTCCCCAGGCAAAGTAAATACCTTCAGCTGTGTAAATAAGCTTTCCTCTTTTGCTGAATCTCCTTTCTCAGAAATAGGGGTGGATGGACATTACAGGAACTTTAATGCAGATGTCAAGAGCATGCAGACCTTCACAGTTTAGCTAGTCCAGTTATGGCAGTGGTATTTGAATGTCCATACACAGTTGGGTGGCTAATTTACCAACTGTATGCATGGGAACTCCACCAAAACTGTAGCCATTAACATGCTTTGTGTGCTGCATGTTATTCGGTTTAGAAAGCATATGTAATGACCTAAGACCAAAGTCACAAAAGAAGTGGATTCAGTTTTGCTGCTGACTTGTAAAGCTCCAGTAATCTCAGTGCAGCTGTGAAAGCTTATCTCAGTGGCAAGTTTATTTCACACATCAGACTAAAATTCAACCCATGTACAGAATCTTCATAGTAGTGCCATTATCAGAAATGAATGGTGTTATGTTATTATTTACTTATTGCACAACATCTGACAAATTTTGAACTTTCTTGTTCTGTCATCTCTCTTATCTTGAGTCATTTGAAAATGCCACTGTAGAATAAGTAACCTTCTTTATGGCACTTGTCTAAAGTGTCAGCTAGAAGTTGTTATTAACAAAGAGCCGTTTGTTAGTTTGCAAGAAAGAAATGAATGCCTCAGCTGCCGATCTCAACTGCTAGCAGGCCTGTGTTCACATCACACGAAGACTGCACAACAAAACCTAAAAGAATAAGTATGTAAGCATAAGTAGTATCTTATTGGAATTCCTAGCGCAGAGACCAAAGGCTGCAGGCAAAAGGGACATGTGTTTGGAGTGAAAATACACAGGCTTCTTACCTCTTACTGTGCTTCTGCGAAATAATTTTTGTTTGCAGCTATTGCAGTAAGATCTCAAGACTGTGAGAATGCAGCAATCAGAGACCATATATCCCAATCTAGGTCTCATAAGCAGTGGTGCAATTCATCAGAATGTCTCTATTCCAATCCCTGGCACAAGAAATTTCATTCCATAAGTTATCAAGTATCAGGAATTACTTGTCTCTCACCTTTCACTCTTAGATCAGGCAAACATCTGTCCCTGTATGTCAGGGAGCATGATGGTGATGATAGGGTTGGGTGTTCATAGACAAGAATCAGAAAGATGGCTAACAAGACAGATACCATGGCAGGAGTCTGTTATACACCGCTATTGCGATTATTAATTTTTATTACTGTTAATAATTGCAGGGGTTCCGGGAATAGTTCCCCAGGTTCTTTGGATGTTTGGTTGGCAAGAATAACTACACAAAATCGCTTAAAACACTGAATTAAACAGTTTAAACAGTCAGAACTTAGGAAACAGAAAGCCTAATAACAAAAGCAATCCTAACCGCCGGTGAAAATACTCACAAATGCGTGCTGGATACAGAGCTTTCCCGAGAAAGAGGAAAGAAGGAGGATTTGTCCTGAGGAAAAATGGAAAAGAGAGAGGTTTGCCTTTGCCACCTTTGCAATACGCTGTGCTGCCGCTGCTTGCTGCAAAATATGTGGCCGCTGCTGCACAGGGTGCAGAGATGTCTGTTCCTCACGGGAGTGGTGGAGAGAAAGAGAAGAACCCCTAACAGCCATTGCACCCACTTAAATACCTCATTAGGAAAGCATGGAACTGACCAATAGGCACTTAGTGTCCATTGTCTGGCCAATTGGTTCAAAAGTCCTGTGCCCAGGGGTGGGTCCTAACACCCTAAGAGACAGCACAGATCACCTGACTCATGCGCGTGACCTGTGCATGTGGCTTGAGACTTCCCGGTTTCCAAACCACGTGGTCTGCTCCCTGTAATCCACCTCCGGACCTTACCACAGGTGGGGGGAGGGAGCATCAGGAAGTGAACCAACTCTGCGCAGAAATTATGCCCATACCAGGACAACCACCTGGCCAGGATGAAGGGAGAGACAAAATATTCTTTAGGCATCTGGAAGAAGTCTCATGATCACTATCTCTTGTTTTCATGTGGGCCCTCAACTTCCTTGATGTCTGATGGAAAGACAATAGAGAGGGAGAAGTCTCGGAGGCATGTATCTTTGTGAGAGGAAAGATAAGGGTGGAGAGCAGAATGAAGAACGAACAATACAAGGGAAGATGGTTAGTGACCTGCTGCACCACTTAAACATACACAACTCTATGGGGCTAGATCACATACATTAAAGGGAACTAAGAGAGCTGGCAGAAGTGCTCACCAAGACCGGAAAAGTCCTAGCTGACTAGAGAATGACAAATGTGACACCCATCTACAAGAAGGGCTGGAAGTGAGATATTGGGTAACAGGCCTTTCAGACAGACTTCTGTGTAGTTAAAAAAAAGACCTGGTTGACTGCCAGCTGAGCATGAGCCAGTAGTGTGCCCAGGTGGTCAAGAAGGTCAACAGCATCCTATCCTGTATCGGGAATAATATGGCAAGCAAGCCCAGGGAAGTGATTTCTTCCCTGTACACACTGGATCATAGAGTCACTAAGGCTGGAAAACACATTTAAGATCCTGGAGTCCAGCTGTAACTCAGCACCATGACCACTAAACCATGTTCTGAAGTGCCACGTCTACGTGATGCTTGAACACCTCCAGGACTTCAACACCTCCCTGGGCAGCCTGTTTCAATGCCTCACCACTCTCTTAGTAAAGAAATTTTTCCTAATGTCCAATTTAAAATTCCTCTGGCTCAACTTTAGCCCATTTCCTCTTGTCCTATAACTAGTTACTTGGGAGAAAAGACCAGTACCATCCTTACTACAGCCTCCTCTCACGTAGTTGTAAAGATCCATAAGCTCTGCCTTTAGCTTTAGCCTTTTCTTCTCCAGAATGAACAAGCCCAGCTCACTCAGTTGCTCCTTGTATAACATGCCCTCCAAGAACCTCACCATTCTCATTGATTTTTTTCTGGATAATTTCCAGGACATCAATATCTTTCCTATAGTGTGGTGTCCAAAACTATGTCTCAGTGTAGGATGAAGTCACACTTCTAGTACTATGTTCAATTTTGGGGCCCTCATTACAAGAGGTACATTAAGGTACTGGTATTAGTCAAGAGAAGGTCAATGCAGCTAGTCAGGTTTCTGAAGAACAAGCCTTAAGAGGAGGAGCTGAGGAAATTCCTGGAAAAAAAGGAGGTTGATGGTAGACTTTGTTACTCTCTACAACTACCAGAAAGGAAGTTGTAGCAAGATGTGTATTGATCTCTTCTCCTTCATAGAAAGCAAAGGGATGAGAGTAAATAGCCTCAAATTACACCAGACAAGCTTTAGATTGGACATTAGAAGATACTGCTTCACTGAAAATTTTCTTAAGCACTGTAATAAACTCCCCAGGGAAGTGGTGGAATCACGATCCCTGGAGATGTTTCAAAGATGCATATATGTGGTGCTAAGGGACAGAGTTTATCACCAGTAAATAATGGTTAGACTCAATTATCTTAAAAGTCTTTTTCCAAACTAAGGGATTCTAGGATTTCAATACCTTCAATGTTTGAAAACAGTTTATTAAATGTTGTCACCCACATAGCTTTGTAAACACACAGACAGTGTTTCCCTGAGAAGGTCGGGAATTAAAGCACACCTGGACTTTCCTCTGTCTCCTCAGCATTCTGATAGCAAGATTAACAAGTCAACATTTCCTAAGCAGCAGAATCCTGAGTGTCTCATGTCTAATCAGTGAATCCAGTTCTAAATCTTCTGTTGCAACTTTCCCAACTTTGTAACTAATTTGAATTTTTATTGTCCCAGTGTTGAATGCTTCTTATTTTTGCCTTTTCATTGTAGGAACAAACATAGCCTTACTACTATATATTATTGCAAATGAGAAGCACATGTTCCTTTCTGAGCTTTTAAGATAAACAGAGGGAACTTAACAGATCTGCTGATCAAAGCTTATAGAGGAAAAATCTTGTCATTCAGATTTCCTCTGCTTTTGTGACTAGAAACATCCTGCATAGCACATTCAGCATAAAGGAGCCAGTACTGAGTAGGATTTGTAGACAATTAAAAAATGTGCAAACAAATTGATCAAATAGTCAGTAACAACATTAAAACACAAAGAGGAAAATTTTCAGCTGGACAGATATTTCAGAAATTGAAATGCGTACTGAAACAAGCACTTAAACAGCAAAGAGGTGAGTCTTGCAGGTTAAACACTGGGTAACAGATTAAGATAAACATCACAAAGAATATATTACAAATACAATTTGCAAATATTGACAGGACACAGCAAATAGTTGGCAGTGGTTATTTTTACCATATTTAACATTTCATAGAGAAAAATTCCATGGTCCACTTTGTACAGCATGCTACAGATTAAAATGGAAAAAGCAAAAAAGAGATTTGTCATAAACTTTTGAGAATGACCAGAAGTGTTGTACAGCCAAGAGGGTACTTCTACTTTGTACTGAGATGTTTTAGAAAAGTGTATTCAATCTTAGTTATAGCTTCAGGTTTGCTAGGTGCTGTACAAAGAAAGTGATTGGCCCTCACTAACTGCCAGAACTCCTATGCTGTAGAAACAAGACATAAATAGTGATTTTCCTAAAATGCCTCAATCTATTAATATCAGACTAATGCATAGAACACTAATATTTTATTCTAAATTTAGCAGGTACTACATGACAGCTTCTCTGATATGTATATAACATGTACGTATTCATTGTTAGCATTTGTATGAGCAGTCTAAAAATTATTTATTCCATATTTTTAAAAATAGAGACATTCAATTAGATAAATTTAAAACAAACAAACAAAACACCCCAAAAACAAAAACAAAAAAACCCCACAAAGGTTAGATTATGTGTATTTAAAAGTCCTTGTTCTTTGACTCAAGAATTTTTCCAGGGCAGATTTCAGTCAGTAACTGTAAGTTATTATTTTAATATATTTCTAGCATAACACCCATTGTATGTTGCCTATTTTTTCAACATTTTTCTGCTTTAAATGTTATGAATTTAACCATGTATGCACAGCAAATCACACATAACTCTAAGACCATATAAAAAAAATCCCAGAATTTTTTCAATGTGTTATATTTCCTTCACAGGCCAGAATTTCTGGAATACATAAAATTCAGAGAAGCAAAAAGTAATAACAAAATCCTCCCCTGTTCTTCTCCTACACACTGATTTCTCCAAGAAAGGAGTCCTCCAGTCATGTTATTGATTACTTGTTATCCAAAATGCAACATATTTCTCAGTCAATCAGATAAAAAACAATTATGTATATCAACACAAAATACAAGTCAGATGAGGACAAGACATGTAACTTCAGCTTGCCACGTTAGAAAGCCTGTGTCTGAGGGAATTTGGCTTTCAGCCTTATTGATTTCAGCTGACACCACAAAACTTTTTCTGATGCTGGAGAAAGGTTACAGTTGATCTAAACAACAGCATATTTTTGCATAGTTGGTTTTTTTTCCTACAATATTTTTACTACTCATTTAAAATCATTAATATGGCCATTGTTAACATGATCTTCTGAAGGAAGATCTTATTCTGCAGTAATTATTGTAAGTTCTGTCATATGTGCATCTAAGAAGAAAATGAGAATTCACCTCATTCCACTTAGTCCACTTCCACTTAAATCAACAAAATCCTCAAACCGGAATAGTAATGATGCATGTGAGAAAGTGGAAGAAATGCATTAAAATTTGAAACAGTCTCTTAAGTGTATTCCTATTTTTTGCAGAAAATAATTGATCTGTGAAGATGTAGGATTCTCTGAAATAAATAAAAATCATAAAGCATTGTTACTGATACTAAAACCTCCTTATTTTCCTGTTTCTTCCCCACATGAAAATATTTGAGAGAGAAGATCCAGAACCCAGTGATGTTGAATGACCCCATGACAGTATACATGCTTAGCAGAGGTCTCTCTGGGTTCTCTTATCTGTATTGGCCTCTTCAAACATTCTTTTGTTAACATTGCTCTATGGATTATGTTTTATAAATTATGACAGGTCACCAATAGAAAATCGGTCAGCCAAAAAGGGCATCACCTCTTCTGCCTGTAGCATTCAGATTACTTTGGCAGCTTCATTACCATCTTGAACTAATCCCATCTAAAAAAGAAAACTTTAGTTTTACATTTTTCCTGTCCCTGCCCTGGCAATATTTCAAATTTATGCTTGACATGCTAATTGAAATAAGTTAACAAGGTCTCTGGATGATCACATGGAGGAGATCAGTTATCAAAAAGTATCATCACATGGCTCACTCCATTGTTTAATGCCATTATTATTATTTTTTTTATTAAAAGAGCAAGGAAGAACAAGTACACCTGTTGGGGTGAGAACAATGATCTAAAACGTGATATTCTTCAGTATAAGGAATCTACAATCTTGGAGGAAAAAAAGAAAAACAAAACAAAAAGCACATCAGGGGAAGGAGAAAGCAAAATAAAATAAATAGATTAAACAAATTAGAGTCAACTTTTTTAAAAGTAACTTTTAAAAAAAATATTGTTTATGTCTTTTTTTTTCTGGCAGAGTAAATGATTAGAGCTGGGAGGAATTTATACACCCAAAATACTATGTGTTTGCCTCCTCGCCGAGAAGTAGATAACAGAATTCTTGAAAACAGCTGCAGATGATATGGAATGGTGGGGTGGGAGACTCTAGTATAAAGTCTAAACATAACAAACATTTAATCATGGACCTTATCAGCATGTGCCAGATCTCAAGGCTAAGACATCAGGAGTGGGAGGTTACTACTATATGCTAGAAATTATTTCAGGCAACTTGACTAAATGCTACTTTTATCTTTGATGGCTAAGCTTTATGGGCCACATTTGGTATCCTTTAACCCTTCATGTGGTATATTATTTATTTTAGTTTTGGGTTTTTTTGATTTTTTTTTTATAAATTTCCAGAGTGTTTAAAGATTCATTAGTAAAGATTTTAGTCAATGGTAGAGTTGTCCTTTTTACAAATATTTAAAGATTTAG
>VWZI01020791.1:60249-85279 GCA_013396835.1 Psilopogon haemacephalus | reverse complement strand
ATAATCCTATGGTAAATCCCTATATTAGAGGATTCATCAATGAGTCAAGTATAATTGAAGGAAACAGAATATTACTATTTCAACTGCCACTGAAGTCCACTCACTTTTGACATAGAATATGGCAGAACAGCAAACACTTTAAGTAACAACAGAAAACTGGGGTGGGGGTGGGGTAGAGCAGCTCTGCTATGAAGACAGAATGAGGAAGCTGGAATTGTTCAGTCTGGAAAAGAGGCTCCAGAGAGACCTAATAACAACCTTACAGTACCTGAAGGGGTACTACATGAAGAGAGAGAGACTGTTTAAAAAGGCCTGTGGTTTCAAACTAGAGAAGAGTATCTAAATAAATTGGGTGTTAGGAACATATTCTTTACCATGAGGGTAGTGGAATACTGGAAGATCCCTGGAGATACTCAGAGTGAAGCTCAGCAAGGCTCTGGGCAGACCAATCTAGTTCAGGATGCCCTTGCTGACTGTAGAGGGGATTGGAGATTCCTTCCAACCCAGATTGTTCTATGATTCTAACGTGATCGTTGGACTTGATGATCTTAGGGGTCTTTTCCACAATTAATGACTGTATGATTCTACAAGTTTATTCCCCAATTAGTCTACTCAGTCCAGATATGCTCTTATAGTAATTCTGTTTCCTTAAAAATGTTTTCCATATTAATTTATTTATTTGTTTGTTTGTTCGTTTATTGCTAAATCCTACGACCTGAATCTCAATGGCCAGCTGGTTAGATGACATACACTATAGAATGTGGCAGTTTAAAGAATGTGTAAACAAATAAATTAAAATAGAAACTTTATGCTTAACGTTCTTAAAGTGAAAGATTCTAGCTCTTTATTTTCACTCAAGGAGTATTTTCTTTTGATTCTTGCTCTTAACTTCTACAGGATAGTATATTTACCACTTTTTTTCCTTTCATTCTCTGATTATCTGGACTCTACTCGAATAAGAACGTCAAAATCTTCAGTGGTGACTAAGCAAAGATTCACAGTTTCAGGATGACAGGTTAACATATGACCGGGTCGACTAGAACATTATTTCCTGTTTTAAAATGAATAGCAAGTGAGTGATTTGGACAGCTACTTTATCAGGTTAAAAATTCTTAGGTCTAATTTGTCACTTGCTTTCTCCAATGTCTAAGGTAATTTCATTTGTGGGTCATGGTGTTGTTGTTGGGGTGTTGTTTTTTTTTTCTTTTTTTTCTTTTTTTTTGTTTTTTTTTTTTTTTTGTGGGGGGTGGAGGGATTTTTTGTTCTTTCATTGGTTTCTTTTTGTTGTTGTTGTTGTTGTTAGATTTGGGTTGGGGTTTTGTTTTGTTGTTTATGGGATTTTGGGGTTTTTTTGTTTGCCAGTTTGGTTTGGGTTGGGAGGGTTTTGTTGATTTTGTTTGTTTGTTTTCTGTAATGGAAATAATGGTCTGGAGTATAATTCTGATCACAGGAGACTATTTATATGATGTCCAGTGAAAATCTGTTAATAAATTATGCTGCCCTACGTGCTTTCTGAAAAGATGTTTGAAGTTTCCCCTTAATTTTCAGGATTAGTTTTTGACTTTGCTCACTAGAGGACAGGATGACAACTGAGAAGGAAATACCAAAATCTAATCTTTCTGGTGTTCTTAATCTGAACTGACATAGTTCTACAGGAAACAGAGTAAGTCCATTTCTAGACCTTTGGAAAACACAGGATGGAAACAGAGGTACCAAGAAAAACAGCACAAGCTTTTATTAAAAACTGTGTGGTAGCCAATAACATCTTAGGCAAAGATTAAAGATTTCAAACACAAGGAAATTGTCATCTCGCTTGATATGTCTATTTCCAGACAAAGATATGTCACCAAATGGAATAAATTATATTCAAATTATTGCTTAAAGGAGATTTTTTTCTTTTCTCCTCAAAGAGAGAAATAGAAAATTCATAGACACTGCTATATTTATGAGCTGCTTTGAATTTGTTTACATTATTCTTAAAGATTGAAAACATCTGAAATCCAACCATTGCTAGCTAATCTTCATGAGATGTAGAAATCAAATGCTGTGTTTTTTCATATTCAGTTAAAAAATAACATAGGCCATTCCAAAAGGATTATTTGTACAATTGAATTAAAAGTTTTTTTTTCATTAATATTCACACATTAAATACCAGAATTCATTTTCTTCATCATTAAAATAACTACAACTTGTTCTCAAGAAAGTCTGTGCAGATTAAATTGAAAAAATTAGGAATCTTAACAGCAATAAACTCTATTTTGAATCATGCACATAATTTTTTAAAACACTTTTTTAAAATGTGTTTGTTACAGCATGTTTAATTGAAATATCACCTAAAGTAGTGAAAATCACAAATATTACTTACCTGACAGAATGTTTGTTGAAGAATAACAAAATTAATAATATAAATCAATTTTAAAAACTAAAAATACCCCTGTCCAGCTGTTTTCAAAATACTTTTAATACTGATATTGCATTTTAAGATGTCAAATAATATTTGAGAGTATTCTTCCTTGAAAAAAATGTCAGCTAAAGTCCTTCACTATGTATGTATTGAAATTAGGAATAGCAACTGTTGTAATTCAGTGGACAAAGGGGTCTACCTTTTTTAAGCAGCTGAGTCTGTATTTATATAAAACTAATGCTTACTGTTGTCATATAAAATTATGATATTCCTTTCTAGGAATCTACATTTATAGTGATTACTATGTTTAAACATCTTTATAAGCCTGAACAGTTTAGCTCCAGCCTTAGAAGTTAATCGGCGAAGTCTTTGTCAATTAAAAAACAAAAAACCAAAAAACAAAACAACAGAAAGAAAGTATATATTTAGGCTTCCAAGAACCTTATATTTGAAGACATGAATGACAAGTGTTCTCTGATTGACTCAAAAATCCCAGGCAGAAAGAAATTTTTAATAGCCAGTATTCAAGATGATAGAACATTGAACCACATATAAGAAAGACTGATACTCAAAACTGGCATTTTATTGTGAACACCTCATCTCTCAGGGCTGTGAGCTGATCCCTTCATTATTATCTATCCCGAGGCACAATTCTCAGTTCCCCTTCTATAAGAATTTTTTTTTCCCCAATCCACCAGTTACTGAATAACAGAAAGACAGAACGAAAAATAAAGATTTGGTAGTCTGGGACTTGGGTAAGTCAGTGGAGCCCTGGTTTCCAACTCCTGCGTCATCTCCAAATATCTGACTGGTTGAGAGGCAACCTCAGCTAGTGTTGGTAATTGATCCAGGGTGCTACAAGTTTTGGATCTGACAAGCAAAGTTGATCCAATTTCCTCTCACCTTTGCAATTTCCTCTGTTTTCCTATCGCATTTTCTCTTGGTTGTCACAATGACAAGGCATGACATGAGATGTTAATGTCTGGAAATGCAGTTGACTCAAATGGCTCTAATGTGGATCTAATGCAGTCTTTCAGTGTTATGGCATCTGTGAGGAAATAGCCTTCTGTGTGATCCTCTTCCCTAGTTGTTTAAGACCACTTATCTCATTTTCAAAGCTTTGCTTTTTCTTTCAGTTAGAAGGCAAGAGTTAATTCAATTTTATAATATTTTTTGTACCATTACTATAATATCCTCATAAAAAACATTGCAAAACTGAAGGACTTGATCACAGAAGCATTTAGCAATATATATTCACATGTGGTAGCAACTACTATATATTCAGCTGGCAATTTCATGCAATTCACTGGGTGATGATTTGAATCTACCCTGTGTGCACACTGAGTTCATTGTTCTCAGGAAGAAATTATACCCTAAGAACACTGACTTTGGAGGGAATTGCATATGGCATACAGCAATGCTGCAAATCCTTTGAGAATATCTCTGTTGCTTTGCTATATGGACATTTGCTTTTTATGAAGTCACTATGGGATACTCCCTTATTCTCTCCCAACAGTAAATTTCATATAGCACAATAGTGATAGCTTATGAACACATAGTATGCAGGGATTTGATGACCGGTGAGAAACCTTCATGGACACTTGGAAAAGAGAAAATTCCCAACTTAAATTAACCTTCTACCCAAGACTGGTCAGTTCTCTAAATTTATCTATACTGCCTTTGATTTAATTCTGGTAAGACAGTGGAGGAGCTACAATTTCTATATTAGCCATTAAAAATATTAATAGCAATTAAAAAACAACCTATATATGAATATATATGGGCACTGACACAAAATGTGACAGCATAATAACATTGTGAAACTAATCTGTTTAGTTGTGAAATAGATAATTTATATTTTTTTTAATGTCAAGTAATCTAATTTCTGAACTAAATTTTGGAAAACTGCTGTGTATACCACAGCTATGCAATCCTCTGCAAACAGCGAATCCCAACCTGACATCTACCTGAAATTAGAATTATAGGCTTAAGAACTTACAGGAGCCATCTATCTCCTTATAATCAAAGTACCATGGGACTCAGAATTCATGGTTAATAAATTAATAAACCTTTATAAAATGAGAACTGCATAAAAGAGTGTGTTAATTTGTGCACAGATAACACTGTCACATCTCACATCCATCAACAAAATAGAAAACTCTGGCAGTGACATATTCACGCTATGCTAATATACATGTGTGAATTTCACTAGGTAACAATCTCTTGAGCTCCTTTTTTTTTTCTTTTTTTATTCTTCTTCTTCTTCTTTTATATATATGTTTATACAATGACAGCATGTGAAGAAGGTCTTCTGTCTGTAAAAGATTTCAAACTCATTTTCTCCTGAACTTCAAAATAATGAACAGAACCCTACTACTATCCTTCCCCTTTTTTTCACCTTCCCTCTTTCTAACTTTTAAAAAATCTGGAAATTAATTTCCTTCAAGACACATGGATTTTATTTTGACGTTTCTTCTGAATTTACATTTTGAGAAGAAGATTACATGGTAGTAAAATAAACCCTGTATGATTCCTCTTAATAATTTTTTCACCTGACTGAGCTGGAAGTGTGCCCAGATAGCGAAAAAGGCCAACAGCATTTGACACTGGATCAGAAATTGTGTGATTTAGCAGGACTAGGAAAGATATTGTTCCCTGTATTGAGTGGTGGTGAGGCCGCACCTTAGAATACTGGATTCAGTTCAAGGCCCTCCATTACAAGAAAAATGTTGAGGAGCTGCAGTGTGTCCAAAGAAGAGCAGCAAAGCTAGTGAAGATTCTTAATTACTAGTTTTATAAGAAGTGGCAGAGGCAACTGAAGTTATTTAGCCTGGAAAAAGGAGGCTCAGATGAGACCTTATTACTTTCTACAACAGTCTAAGAGGAGATTGTAGTGAGGTGGCTGTCAGTCCCTTCTCCCACATAATAAGTAGTATGATAAGAGGCAATGGCCTTAAATTGTACTAAAGGAGATTTAAATTAAACGTTATGAAAAATTCTTCACTGAGATGGTTATCTGGAAAGAACTGAAACTCAGATAGTGGAGTCACTATCCCTGGAGTTATTTGAAAGACAAACACTGTGCTTAGGGACATGGCTTAGTGGTGGACTTGACAGTGTTACATTTATGGTTAGACTCTATAAGTTTTAAAGTCTTTTCCAACCTAAATGATTCCATGATTCTATGACTCAAGGGGATAGAAAGACCTATCTATATAGATAGATGGATATACTACTAAACTGATCAGTTAATCTATCTCTTTCATTGTTTGGCATAAATGCTGAGCACCATGTTTGATTTCAGTTAATTTCTTCATAAAGAAAGTAATTGAAATTAACCATTGGTTTGAGATTTTTTTTTAAGTCTCAAAATTTACTGAAACTAGTTCAAAATTTGGCTGTTTAGAATAATCTGAAATGAATTTTCTTCATCTTGACACTGAGTCCTTCCCATGGAAAGAGGAAGAAGTGGAAAGACCTTTTTCATTTTGCCCCTTCAGGTGATCCTTTGTCAGTGAAAGTCAGAGCAGTAGAAATTCTGCATCTGCAGACATTTATCCCAGGATAACACAAACATTAATGAGCAGATATGCAGGTTGTCCTCTGATCACTGTACATTGTCCTTTGTAGAAGAAATATATCGAAAGGTAATTTTTTTCTGATAATAAAATAGTGGACAGTATAGGTTTGATTGTATTCTACAATTGAACCTTTAATGTGTCTGAAATCAGAGCCTATGGTTCATATTTTGCTAGAAGAAAGAAAAAAGGTACAGACATGCTCTCTGAAAATCTTCTTTTCACCAAGTACAGAGGGACTGGAGAGGAAAAGTGAAAATTTAAGGCTAGATGCTCCTGACTGAACAATGAATAGGGGAAGCTTGAGCACAAACTGGGGGTTACAAAATGGGCTGTACTGAGCATAACAGCTGCATTTTTAGTTCTGTTGATCTATGGCTTCAAGCAAATCAACTTCAAATCTGAACCTCTCTAGAGAAATAAGTCAATTGTATCCCTCAGTTGAAGTAGATTAGGTTAAACGTAAGTAGTACTATTATTGTAACATTGTGGACTGACCTACAAAGGTGAAGGGAGAAAGTAGGTAGATATTTTGAATTCTCTTTTTCTCTGGAACCCAGATGGCAATCTAAAAACACTTGACTTCTGAACTTCAGACTTCAAGTGTTATTAGAAGTCCTTTGACCTCCCATTAAACTGAAGTCTGAAGACTTCACATCATTAAAAGCAAGGAAAAAATAAGTGCTCATCTCCAAGCTGGAGCAGCTGTCATACGAATATGAAGGAAGAAGAAGGAAGAAAGTGAACATTGCTGCCACAGAGGAGCAAGGAGAGGAATGTTCCACAAGACAAAGAGCCAAGGTTGACCACAGTATAGGTATGATTGAATACAAAGCACCTAGCACATATGTCCAGAGTCCATGCAAAGTTGCCCATAATCTGGAGAAGCAGTAGTAGACTTGTACACATGATGATCCATGAGATTACCCAGGCTACCATGAGCACCCAAGCCTGAACTAACATGAAGCTCTGATCCAGGACAGAGGTTGCATGGACAAGAGCTGCAGAGTATTGGCCAGGGAATCAAGTTCTGTGGCTGTCCTGAGTATTATGATGAATGCAAATAGAATTTCCATATCTTGCTTGACAGAAGAGGTCTCCCGTACAGAAGTATTGGTTGTAAAATGCAGACATGTCTTTACCAGAAGATGGGACTGCTGTTCAAGAGTTTTGCTGTACAGGAAGCTCTCTTGAGCTCCATTACCCTCAGTGACTAGTTCAAAGAAAAAAAAAAAAATTGTTTGGGAGATTTTAACACAGATTATACCTAGGTATGAATAACTGGACTGAATTTTACTTCCTCTGATATCTACAAGAAACATGATTTAATTTTTCTATATGTGAGAAAAGATTAATGCAGTGTTGCATTATAGTCTGTTTTTTTTTTTTTTAATCTTTAAGATTCCTATAAGGTTTTGAAAAAATCTTTTGGGACCTCCTACAGAAACATGCCCATTCCCATGAATTTTAGATAAGTTATGGGCTTTTCAGAAGTCAGGATAAATGCAATTAATACCTATAAACTTTGAACAATTATATGTATCAACTACAAATTATCTGAGCTTCTTTATTCTGTGTTGTTACATTGGTATTTTTCTGACAAGAGTAGGCATTCTCTACAGACTTTTGGGGGCTTCATTTGTGACAGCAAGACTTCTCATTGTTTTACTGGTTCTTTCTTTAAACTTTAATTGATACTTTTCCTTTTGCTCCCAGCCCCAGCACAGGGCTCATTCTATTTACTCTTTCTTATCACAAGTAGTGCATCGCTCTGAGGACCCAGCTCATGGTAATACCTGAAGTATCTTCATCTGTGAATGGCAAAAGTAGTCTCAGATTGTTTATAGGTCTGTTGGCAAAAGGATTTATGGGTTCCCAAGCTTCCTTATTAAAAGACCGGTGGTTTTAAGGTTTTAATCAGAGAATATATATATATAAAAAAAAATAAAAGGTAATTGTAATTCCCTCAGAAACTGCAATAAGGCCTTTCTTTGCATTTGCACAGTTCACGATTAACATTACTATGGCTAATTTTCTGTCTGTCAGTATTTCCATTGCAAAATCCTTCACTATTTCCAGCAGGAGCAAGTCATAGAAATTCACAGGACACTGAAACATGCATCACTTCTAGAGGTAGATCCTGATTCATTTATTGAGTTGAACAGAACTCACCTTAAAGGAAGATTGCACAAACAGTTTGGAGAAAAAGAAAGGAAGAAAGAAAGAAAGAAAGAAAGAAAGAAAGAGAAAGAAAGAAGGAAAGAAAGAAAAAGAAAGAAAGAAAGAAAGAAAGAAAGAAAGAAAGAAAGAAAGAAAGAAAGAAAGAAAGAAAGAAAGAAAGAAAGAAAGAGAGGAAGGAAGGAAGGAAGGAAGGAAGGAAGGAAGGAAGGAAGGAAGAAAGAAAGAAAGAAAGAAAGAAAGAAAGAAAGAAAGAAAGAAAGAAAGAAAGAAAGAAAGAAAGAAAGAAAGAAAAAGGACTAGTCCAAAACTTGTTGTATTATCCGCATCTATTGCATAGATTTACTGATAATCATGCAACTAGTCTCTTCCTATTCCCCTTTTCTTTTTCCTATTGCAGTCTTCTTGTTGAGATGGAGGTTCATTAGGGAAATGTGTATTATGAAAGAATCTATGTATTTGCATTTGTAGATTATGTCACTAATCAGTTTTTTGTTTGCTTTTTTTTAAAGAGAATCCATTTGTTTGCCTGTACCAGTAGTAGCAGCTCAGTTAGTTATTCTCTAAAGCTTCAACTAATCTCTCTAAATGTTACTGAACAGTTAAAGTTTCTACTGTTTTTCTAAGAAGGCTGCTTGAAAATCCATACATTTTGCCATTATGGAATGGTGCCTGATACCAAGCCTAAGACTTATTTGGCTGTTGTGTATCCAGCTGTTCTTGTTTGTGTTTTTCTCTGCCACTGTCCAGCTCAGAACAGGACATCCCTGCACCTCACTACTTTCCATCTTTCTAACATGAGTGATTGCATAGAACTACTTAAGACTTGTGCAACTTGGACCTGTATATCTTTGTTGAGTAACACACAAAGGAACAGTATCACAGGACCATATAAAATTATATAGAATTTACTCTTCCTAAAGTAAAAATTAGGACAGGTAAGGTAGAAAGAAGGAGTTCCATGGAAGATACTGCAGCTATAATTGTTTCACTGATTGTCCTTAGTGAATCAAAGCTCTGTAGCTGCATTAGTTTAAATCATTCTCACAGTTAGTGATAACTCCTGTGTCCCCACTCACCAAGGACACACAGTCCCTATAATTAAAAACTGGATTCCTTCTTCTTATTTTTATGCAGAGTATAAAAACTGAACAAAACTAATGAAAATAAAAAGTAAAAAAGTAAACTCCTTTGTCTAGACAACTGTACTTTGTGGATCACTAGAAACAATTGACAGCATATAACAGGAGAACAATTATGCTAAGTGTTCCTTTCTCCTGGCAACCTTAACCCTTTAATTAATTTGGTTTATGTTCATCCATAAAAGTAAGTATAGCTTTGAGATATGTGTATATATTTAATTACACTACATTCCTCCTAGTTAGCAATCAGAAATACACACGCTCTCTTTGCCTGCATTTGTTTACATTGTAGTCTCAACCTTCAAATATTCAACATCACAAATTGATTTCACACTCTCATGTCACTCAAACACAGTGCAAAAAGATGTAAAGCTCAAAAGAAATCACTTCAACTGATTTTCCTGGCTTTTTTCTGGGTATACGTATCAGTTTCAAAATGTTACTTCAATATAGCTCTTGGTGTGTTAATATGATATATTCCAGACATTAAGTTTTTACATGCATAGCAGCATTTTTATGATCAAGGGTTACTGCACAAAATATGAGGCATTTTAAGACACCTGCTTTGGCATTTCAAGAAAAGTTCTCTGAAAAGCAATGAAGTACATTCGTAACAGCTACTAAAAAAATAAATACACATCCTCCCTCTCCTAAATAAGAGATTTCACCGAGTACTGTACTTGTCTGAGAAATACTAGAGGTTGTCCTTTCACTAGGAGATTTCAAGGAAAAAGAAAATGTTTTGCAGCATTATCTGTGTGTGAATAAGAAAAATTATACACATCAGTCTAAACATACCTTCTTTAGTTTTCCCCCACAAATGTTAAGCAATCATTTTAGAAGTTTCAGTCTAACCACTAGATTATTCAGCTGCTTCAGATAGTGGTTTAAAGTTTGACATTCCAGCAAGTTATACACTGTATATGGAATTTTAATTAGAAAGATATATTATAACTAATGATTAGTGAAGATAGATAAAACACTGCAATTCCCTTCTGGATTCCTCATCTACCTCTCCACACCTTATGTTTCTGAGATCATCTGAACCTGATAGATTTTATTCAATGAAAATAATATATATTGTGTTTCTGTGTATTACAAGCAGTGACATGAATTCTGTAGCTTCTCTTTGTATCTTGAAAAACTTTATCCTCTGAAACCATGGCAACTCAGCAGCAAAGTCCAACTATGTATAAAGAGTGAATATTATTAATAGCTTCTACACTGTGTCAGTATTTAAGTGGTACAGACTAAACCCACAAATTCTCCCTTGCAATGAACTGAGTCAATTAAAAAGAATCTCAGATTGATGATTCATGGATTTGAAAGCCAGAAGGAAGTAGCATTTAAGGCTACTGTTTAGTCTGTATTCCTGCATAAAGTGTGCCCCAGAATTATTCTATGTTTCTTTCCTACATGCTCCAAATATTGTATCTTCTGTAGAAATATCCTAAGTTGATTTAAACATTTTGTAAGAGTCTACCATATTTTTTAAAATAATTGAAATTTAATAGATTCAATATAATGTTCTATATCTAGATATAATATGTTATATATAAAACGTTCTTTTAAAATATAGAGAAATTAAATTCCCAGCTCTTCTAGTCTGCAATGCTCTTGTCACTTTAGCTGATGAACAGTTAAAAAATCTGAGTTCTAGTATAGATTTATACAGACATACAAGTTTTTTTCTGAAGGAGAGATCTAGACAGAAGTTAACTTTTTATCATAGAATAATAAAATCATAGCATCATAGAATCATAAAATAGTTTGGGTTGGAGGAGATCTTTAAAAGTCATCTAGCCCAACTCTGCAAAACCAGTAAGGGTTTTTTTTAGTTTGTGTTCAGCTTTCATTGTAGAAAAATAATATTCCTGCATTTCCTAGTGTCCTGGTTATAAATCCAAAGAGGATATTCTAGTATCTTTTAAAAATTTTAGACATGTGGTCTAGATAAAGCATTAATCATTCTTTATCATCCATTTTTACTATTAACATTTCCATAACTGAACTAATTAAAATTATGATTATGCTCAAAGGCATACCTGAAATTATTCCGTTTTCTGGTTTTGCATTTTCTCCTCTCCTTTTTGGAAAGGTTTTTCATTTGCTCTTCAAGTTTATGACATTTCTGAGTTTGTTAGACCCTTGCTCAATGAAGATCTAGAGGAACACATATAAATGACAAGAAGTTAAGTTTTGAGGATTTGCTCATTTGTTTGCTTTAAATAGTGCCTCACACAGATCTTGGCGGTTGTTGGTTAGAGGTAAAATAAATTCTGTACCATTTGTTAAGGAGATTTACTTCAGTCCACCTCTTGCATAAATTATATTATTAGTGTCACAATATCAAAGCAATAAACTTCAGATTATGAGTGACCTCATTTCAGGCAGCTTCACTTGGTCCAGCAAAACACAGAATATTAACAATGTCATAAACCTTTATGGTTTCACTTCCAAAAAAGTACACACACTTTGTAAAACTGTCCATGTTTCACAATCTAGAAGATATATGCAAAATGTAGTAGGGCTGGCAGTCTCAAAGAAAATGTTATTATATGTACACAGCATGGGGGAAGAATTTTAAGTAATATTTTGTTTGTACACTGTAAGTGAAAAACTTTAAAACATCCATGATTAAAATTAAAATCAATAAGAAATACAGAACAGAAACAGAAAAAAAAAAAAAAAGGAAAGGTTGCTGGTCATGTACATATACACAGGGTTTAAACAAATTTTAAATCCCTACTGGAACTGAGGAATATTCCTCACATAAATTTTTAGTCTGGCACTAATTAAACAGTCTTTATTCTTATCTGGAAAGTATAATTATGTAAAATATTTCTTGCCTTCATCTGTTCCAGATGTAACTTTGTTCATAAAAATGAAGCTACAAGTCCCAGCATGTATAAACTGTCTAGAGAAGATGACCTGTAATTTACGCTTAACTCTCTGTATTCCACTGGAAGCGTCCTGGTGTTTCTTTGTTGTTTCTGACATACTTTTAGCACTCTCTGAGTAATTGAGAAAAGATGTGTTAATACCAGTACAGCCTGATTGAGCTTACAGTGAAACTCTGCATGAAGTCTGTTGCTATCAATAAAACAGCTGAGAAAATTATTTATACATATTTATACATATTTTGTTTGATTTGTAGTAGCGCAGAGGTGTTATACACTTATTTGATTTCCCATTGTGAAGACATACCACTAACATAACTAAGTTTTCAGAGGCTGCAAATGTATTTAAACTAATTCTGCCACTCATTGAAATTCTCCCTGTTTGAAACACAGATTCACAAAAAAAAAGCAACAAAAAATAACAAAAAAAAGCAAAACCCAAACAAACACATAGAAAAACAAAAACCCACTACAAACCCGAAACAAACAAAAAAAACACTAAAAAAAAACAAACCCTCCTGCCTAGGATAAGGTGTTTTTAACGCAGCATTGTCACCCCCCAAAAATCCTTAAATGCAAATTTTCTCATTTGTACTAAAAATCTTCTGCTATATTACATGCCTTTTCCAAATTCTACCACTTTGTCACATATTAGATAACTAATCATTGCAGCTACTCTTATAAATCACATTTAGGAAAAAAAATACTTAAAAAACAAAACAAAGGAACAGCAAGTATTAAGCTTGTAATATATAGCCCAACAGAATTAACAGAAACATTTCTGTTGATGTTAGGTTTTGGGTTTTTTTTTATGTCAGTTATCATATGATGTTACAGATGGGAGTTTTGTGTTTAATCCTGTCACATTTATAAATAAAAAAGTCAAAGGTTGTTGTGCACATATGTATTTTATTTTCTTGCATAAAGCACTTTGTTGCTGTAGGTCACTCATGAACTCCTCAAGTCTGCATATTCAGCTTCATATTCTGAAAGATGCTCATAGCTGCCATAACAGAGTCTATGTATAACTGTTTCATTGTGCCACTGCATTCATAAATAGTCAGCTGCTTATAACAGTGTGTTATTGTACAGACTCTCATCACTCATGACTTATAGTTTGTATGCATAATGGCTTCGTTTTAGGGATACTTAAAAATGTGCTACTTAGGAGTTCCATTTGTCCTTAGATGATATATCTCATAATCTAGGGGTTATAAAAGCTTGTGTAATCATAAACAAAGAGTAAACTGCTGACTCCTGCAGCTGCTTGATTAATATAGAAGTATTGGAATCTATATATTATAATTTATGTATATAGTTTCAAGATGCAAATCAATTTTGCAAACAGATGCAGAGAAGAAAATAGGAACCATATTTACCAAGATGTGTATATTTCTAATAATTAATGATTCTTATCCGTATCCTATGTGGTCAGATGTAAAAACAAAACTATTCTGGAAACATTTACTACAGTTGTTGATTGACAAACTTTCTCACATTTCTAATTTTATCGGTATCATGTACCTGCGTGCATTCAGTTTTGCATCTCTGCATCAAAAGTATTGACATGATAAATAAAATCTCCAACAAATGACCTTCAAAGGCATTTCTTACTTCACAAAAGCCTGCTGTAAATCTATCTGCCTGCTATGTTTTAAACCTTATAGTAACGTTTGCCAATATTTAGTTGAACATTAGTAATACTTGGTAGCATTGAAGGTCTGTTCCAAAAGATGTTGATATCAGGAGGCAGATTTGAGCACATGCATTCAACATTAAGTCAGCATCTTTTGACACAGATCTTCGATTCTACATGGATTTTGCATGCTTTATGATTGTACTTCACAAAACCATAATTTTCTTCACTTGTATGGAAAGAATGACAGTTCTTTTTCTTGATGACCCTGCTATTTTTTGGTACCTTAGCAGAAACATTTTTCCAAACAAAATGACAGAATGGTAGGATTTGGAAGAGAACTCTGAAGATCATCTAGCAATCCTCCTGCTAGAGCAGGATCACCTAGAGTAAAACACACAGTATCAGGTCCAATCAATGTTTGAATGCATCCGGAAATTGAGATACCACAACTTCTTTGTACAATCCATTCCAGTGCTCTGCCACCTTCAAAGTGGAGATTTTTTTCCTTATTTTAAATCCTGCTGTTAGATAATGGGATAATACAATTATTTTAGCTTGAAGTACTGTTTTAGAGATCCTAAAGAACAGACCATGTTCCTTACAAGGTATGCCACACATTACATCTCTGCCATGTCAGGAAGAAAGTACTTTAGGATAATTTTTTAAAACATAAATGGGATATTTAATTCATTCTAAGGTTCACTCATTATTTGAAATCCAGAAGCTGGAGTAACAGTCTACTCTAATAATCAAATGAAAATCCTGCAATTGATTTCAGGTTTTGGCATTGATTCAAGCTTCACTTTATATGTATGGGTATGTATTTGTTTGAAAGTATTAAACTCATTCCAGAGGAAGATAATGAAAGGAACACATAGTATCATTTACTTTCCTGTCCATTTTTTGTCCAGTTCTATGATCACAAATGTCTAGTTGTTCTCTGATATTTTTTCCATTATTAACTTCAGATAAAGGAATAAACACCCATTTGTTAACAACAGAGATACAACAATTTTCTTTTCCTACGTTCTTTTAAGGCAGAGTTTACAAAAATTCAAATAACATCTTATTAGCAAATATAAAAGTAAAAACAACAACAACAAAAAAAGTAGAAGACAAATATAATTAGATTTAAGTGTTTCACTATGCAGTAAATTGCTGTTGTATGAATACTTGATACTTAGCTGCCAAGGCCAAGAGTACCCTTTCTTTCCAAAAAGCATTAGATTAATACCAGCATACTGTCCAAACAATTCAGTTTTGTTAAGAACCAATGAAAATCCATCATTTGATAGTGATGGATGGATATGGAACTTCTTTCAGTTCAATTTAAGTGCTGAGTGTAGGCAGCTATGGTAATCCTTTTAAGAGTGAGACACAGCAGTAAGATATCTCTATTAAAGTTAATGTTGAACCATCAGGTTGCCAAATGGTACATCCAACAAACAAAAAATCTCAATGCATTAGTACTGTCTATCACTGTTTTGGTATGAATAACAATATCATCATCATCATCATCAAGGTTTAGACTTATCTAGAAAAAAGTAACATTACAAGCTCATAACTTTTGATGTTAATGCTCTACCAGAAGATGCAAATGCACCTTCTTCAGTCATGTTTTTAGGGAGATAAGCATAACAAATGTAAAGAATCAGCCAGCAACTCATCTTACACCAGTGTAGTTTAAGAAAGCTGTATGGGAAGAACATCTGAAAAGTATATGAACTATTTTGTCTTGTGAAATCTACTTGATATATAATGCATTGATACATGTGCCAATTACCTATATTGTAGTTTTTATCACTGCAACACATACTAGCTACATCATTAATAACTCCACTAAAGATGATTCAATGACCTTTAGAGAGTCAACTCCTTTTTTATATTTTTTGTTCCTTATAGTTGTATCAAAGTTTAGTGGGTTTATAAAAACTGAGGAATGGTACAGAGGAGGTTAGTACACACTGACCACTGCTGTCATCCTTACACCTCAGCTTCTGCCTGAGAAAATAGAATAGAATAGAATAGAATAGAATAGAATAGAATAGAATAGAATAGAATAGAATAGAATAGAATAGAATAGAATAGAATAGAATAGAATAGAATAGAATAGAATAGAATAGAATAGAATAGAATAGAATAGAATAGAATCGAATCAGCCAGGTTAGAAGAGACCTCCAAGATCATCCACTCCAAACTATCATCCAGCCCTATTCAATCAACTAGACCATGGCACTATATACATGTGATGATTAATCATTTTCAACTGTCCATCTTACATTCTTTGCTGATATCGGAATTTATTTTACTTTTAAAAACTATCTCAATCTTTCAGTCACACTGATTTGTTCTATTTCCAGAAGGAAAACATAAAAACAGCCTTAGACTTTTCACGTATATTGTTTTCTTGCCTTGCTTTACCTGTGTAGGATATAGGTGGGACACAGGATTACTCTTTATAGACCATAACTGTACAATTGTGGATTAATAGAATTGGTTTGGTTGGAAAAGACCTCTAAGATCATTGAGTCCAACCATTGACCTAACACCACCATAGCCATTAGTTCTGATATTAAAAGATTTCTGTATTATCTGTGAAGCTTATTCCATTTCTATGCTGCTGTTCATCAGACTATGAAATAAAAATCTGGACATAAAACCTGTGAGATTTGAGAAAAATCTACATTTGAAATTTGCACAGTAAATGGTCAGTAAATGCCCTTTATTTCAAAGATTAGAAAAGGTATAGTTATTATTCCAAATATTTTTACAGTACAATATTTTCATTTTCAATCATGTGACACTACAGTGTTGCCCTGAATCCAATTCTGTATTTCTAAACTCTAGTAGAAAGCATGAAATTTAGGACACAATCCGTAAAATTTTAAAGAGCAAGAATATAGGTCATCAGACCTTATATGCCCCTCAGATGCTGAAGTTAAATTTAAACCTTCCTAGAAGATCTTCAGTTGAGTTTTTTTTCACAGAGATTAATATTGCACCTTCTGACTTCTAAGCCATAAAGCATTCTTTGTTATAGTTGTAGTAGTAGGAGCAGATTGAGAGTTGAAACATAAACCTTGGGTTAAAAAAAAAAATAAAAGTCCTTCTGTCCATCTTCTCTATCAGACTACAGATATGTCTGCCCCTTGATATGTTAGATTAAAAGAATCAAATAAGTTTGTGTAAACCATCACTTACATTCATAACTGGAACTAATAAGATATGTATTATATAACTTATCTATGCTAATAGCCCTTCACATTGTCAATTCATGTCTCCTATTCCTTTTTTATTAATATATAATTAATTATAAACAGTGGAGTATTAATATATATAAGATAAATATATATAAATACTTGGTTCTTGATTTCTCAGGTTTTTTCCTATATACTTAAACTAAGCCAAGATAATATAAATATCACCATTGGACTTATAAATAAATATAAACTATACTCTTTTCCAGAAAGATTGATGGGCCAATTAACCCAACCTAAATCACTAGTACCTGCACCACATAAAGGTGACTGCCATTAGGGCAGGACAGGTTAATATTCAAAATTAGTCATCTGCATGGCAGAGAATGGAAAGTGGAAGGAATATCATTGGTAAGAAGAATCTAATTTTAGAGACTATGTGATAGATAAAACAAAAAATCTAATATGCTCTAAAAAAATGACTGACATCATAGACAGCTACTATGGAATGGGGGTTTGATTAATTAATATGATATGATTTTTCAAAATTAATATTGTTTATCAATTTTGATATTCAGACTTTTTCATCACTAATTTTAATAATAAACTGGTTCCATTGTATCGGTCATGGAACGCATTACATAAATGATATCTAGATCTAATATTAACTATTAGATATACAATTAAGTCCAACTGAAATCAAATAAGACTCGATTAAACTGGAAGAGAGGGTTTTACTCTCCTTACAGTTAGTTATCCACTTGGCCACTAGATGGACTCAGGGCCCCTCTGCATAGGGTGGAAACTAGATAATTGCAAAGGCTTAAGGTATTTACTCACAAATATTATTTCTCAACTTGCAAGGCTAGCAATATTAAGACAGTATTCAAAACACTTGCAGGGAGTTCTGTCTGTTGCCTTTCTGGCCAGTATGGCCGCTGGCCACTACTGAGACTTCTGATTCACCCCAGGCTCCACAGGCTGCTGGGGGAAGGGGGCAGACAGTTTCTGACCTGATCCTGGCTTTCGACAAGCCGTGTGCCTTCAGGGCTTGCTTGCATTATGAGATGCAGGGCTGCTTCATCAGGTGCAGGCAAACCTCTTGTGGTCTAAGCAGGTGTGTCACACTGGCTGTTGTATGCAGCTACTGTGTAAAAGCAATTAGATTTGCTCCTGGTAAAATCAAAGCAGTTGCAGGCCAGAATATAGCTTATATTGCTATATATAATAAGGCATTAGCATTGCCATCACAGGCACAAATACAGAAAAACACAGAATACATGTTAAGCACGGAACAACAGCAAAGCACATTGTGTTACCTGCTAATCTGTTTTTCTATCAATTCCTGAGATTGGCTGGGCCTTTGGACATAATAGACTATCCAATCGGCATGGCAATAAGCTAAGATTTACCCTATTTTGGTGAAACCACAGGTTTGCTATGACCATTTAGGGAGAGAGCATAGTCCTAGTACAGGCTTAGCACAAGGCAAGCACATGCAACTTGTTTATCACAGAATGTAATCAGGAGAAAAACAAGTTGGGTAAGCCAGAGTGCTCAGACTCCATGGCTCCAGGTCTTTTGTACATTTCCCTGTGGTTGCTTCTTCCCAAAAGGAAGGAAGGAGAGCAGAAAAATGTGTCTGGGCAAGCCAGCACATGTATAGGCCTATTTTTGACCATTCAGGTCCACCACAACAACAGCAATGTTAAATAAATAAAGTCCTGCAACATTTCATACTTGTCTCTCTTTTTTGACAACAGTTTGCAGTTTTTCTTGTCTTTGGACAAGAATGATAGACAACAGGAAAAACTTTTATAAAAAATGCATAAGCATTTCATTGCATAATGGCAAGGAGCAAAGGACATGTATAAAGCTAAAAAGGAACTCCAAGAAAAAAAGAAAAAAATAATAAATTAAACATTTAAATGGGTAATATGTAGAAAATTTTTTTTGTTTGATTTTGGAAGATTTTTATTACCTTCATTTATGTAAAACTAACAACTTGAAATGCTTGAAATCCTAAAGTGCAATTCTCTAGAAAATCCAGAAAATAATTTTATAGCTATTTTCACAGGTTTTAAAAATGGGAAGAGATTTAATTTATATTTAGAAGTTAATGTAGATTTGCATCATATGCATTGGAATTTTTAGTTTTCAGATTTTAGCTTTCACTCTTTTCTACTTTCTTTTCTTTTAGGAGCTTTTTCTGAAATGTTAGGGTAAAAGGTAAAGGGGAAAGTATACCTTCCTAAACCAGTATAAGGGAATGAAGGAGTGAAAAAAAAATCACACTTTCCAGTGTCAACAGTTATAGGTTTTAGTTCTCATTAGTAAAAGATCTTGAGGAAAAATAATTTTTATATTGAAAGTTGAGACAGTTCTTACTACAATCATATTTGCTCTGAAAAAATAGCAATGTGTACCTGTGGTTTGCAAACAGCAAAGCTATCTTGTGGTTGAACTAATAAATAGAAGGTTATTCCCTCAACTTCAGTGAGAATTGAACTTTGAATGCAGTTCATCTGGGATACTTAAAATTCTGCCAGGGGAATATTGCTTTGACTGAGCTACCAGGAACCACATTCAATTTATCTCAGCTACCAATTTGCATACTGAGAGGTTTTTTTTCTTTACTGGAACCTACTGAAGGCCCATGACATTTAGTATCTCCTAGAGAAAAGTACAAATTACAGTAATGGAACCAATCAGTTCTGCAGTTGACACCCTAAAAATGTGACTAACTTGTATCTCACATAGCATACATATCCATAAATGCTAGAACTGCTCACCTTGAAAAAAAAAAAAAAATCATTTAAGAGACCAAGCAGGATACACCTATGACATGTTTTTGAGTGTTGTTTTAAAAACTGAAAAGAGATTAAAACCAGGCATTATTCTTTTATTGGTTGTAATTCTATGAAGAATCTTCGAGCTTCACAAAAAAAGCAGAAAGTTTCAGAATGCCAACAGATGCTGCTAACAATCTACCTGAATGCATGGTAACCCCAAGTACCTTTGTAAATCTGGTTTCATATCCCAACCCCTTCTGTTTAAAAAGTCTGGTATTTTGTTCCTTACTAGAATTTCACACCAGCAAACAAGCAACAATATAATGGAAAAATCAAGCAGCCAGACAGAAAGTAACTTCTTAGTGTAGTATGAGCAATTCATCATATTCAAATAATGTGTTAATTCTATTTAGATTTATTTTTAATTTATTTAGGAACTTATCCGAGAGATTTTCCATGAGTGTTACATTAATGTCTCTAAGAAGGGATTAACAGCTGTAGACAGAAGTACTCATCAAAGTTAATTTTAAAATACTGCCCATTATATCAGTCAACCTTAGAAAATAGAATTATCGTCATTCATATCCACCAGAAACCTCTCTCAAAAAGTTCCTCTTTGTTAGGAGAGTAGTTGAGAAAAAAAAAAAAAAAAGTACAGAAGAAAAATATGGGAAGGAAATAAGTGATTGCAATCTTCATCTTAATTATTCTGTGCAATTATATATTTCAGTAATTGTTTATGAAGTCTGGATTTTATAGGAAGCAGGGTTAGGGTTTTTTTTTAAGTTCAGCTGTAGTTTAATGATAGTATCTGAAACATGTGGAACTTGTAGCCAGCTAGGTGGCTTTAGATATATACAAACCTTTTAGATATATACAAACTTTTCCCTTCTCTTTTTAATGCTAAATAACATTAAGGCGCTCAGCCTGGACTC
Source organism: Psilopogon haemacephalus (assembly GCA_013396835.1). Classification (NCBI taxonomy): domain Eukaryota; kingdom Metazoa; phylum Chordata; class Aves; order Piciformes; family Megalaimidae; genus Psilopogon; species Psilopogon haemacephalus. The sequence goes on along the minus strand of VWZI01020791.1, from coordinate 64,514 downwards.
ACTGAAGAGGGTGTCCATCTCCTTGATCATCTTTGTGGTCTACATTTAGACCTGCTTTGGCAGTTCCATGTCTTTCCCATGCTAAGGACTCGAGAGCTGAACACAGTACACCAGATGAGGTCTAATAACAGTGGAGTAAAGGTCCTTCCTCGACTTGCTAGCCATATTTCTTGTCTTGCAGCCCAAGATATGATTTGCTTTCTGGGCTGCAAACACTCTTTGCTGACTCATTGTTTTGTATCCATCAACACCCCAAAGTCATTCTCCACAGGTCTGCTCTCAACCCACTCATCAACCAGCCTGTGGGTGTGCTTGGGATTTCGCCAACCTAAACTTGCACTTAGTTTTGTTGAACTTCATGAGTTTTTCATGAACACAAACATTTTATGCCAGTCATCTCCTCTCTCCTGACTTTCCCTCTGAGTGCCTAACTCCAGACAAGTAACCTGAAAGGGAGATACAGTCTAGCCTAATAAGATCTAAACAAAGAGACAGTCACTATGTGCATTCTGCAGGACAGATGTGTTCTGTGACACATTAATGCAAGTTCATGCAGTGTGTGTAGAAACTTAGAAACACGTAATTCTTTCACCTACACTTTTTTTAGAAAGAGAAGTAAGCCTGGGGAGATGCAAGGAACCATGGGACACTCTAGAAGGTCCCAAGTCTGGAAACTGGGAGGTATGTCTGATTTTAAAAGAAACACAACCAGGAGTGTCCTTGTCCAGTCCTTGTGTATCTTCTGAAGAGATTATTGAGAGTCTCAGGAGAACCATTTCACAGAGATCTGACTATGTGGTTCTGTCATTTGCTCCTGGCTGGCCTGAACAGAGCAACTTGGCACGTGTTGCTGCTTGGTAGTAAGTTTTCCTATCAAGAGGAATAAGGTCTGTGCAACTTATTTTATTTGTGTTTATACTCTACTAGTCATTCAGCTTTGGTTCACACAATCACACAATAGAAGGGATTGGAAAGAACCTTCAGGGACCATGTAGTCCAATCACCCTATTAAATCAGGTTCTTACATTTTCTTACATGTACAATGTCTTTCTTGTTCTTTAGTATGGCCAGCAGAATTGCAAATAGCTCTCAGAAGTGAAATACAAAATTCAAACTCCTTTCCTGCTGCAGGAAGAGAGCAATGCTGAGGCTAGCTCCACTGGAAAGGTGCAGCTTTAAAGCATTTTTGAAGTTTCTTCAAAGCTTTTTTTTTTTCTTTACTTAGGGGCTGTCCCCTAGCAGAAAACCCAGAAGGGGGCACGGAAGTGGCAGGGGTGTCTGGATACCTGGCATATGGGCAGGCTCAAAGAGAGTGGTGCAGTGAGGGCGATGCCAGGCACGTGGCATATTTAAGCAAGAGGCAGCAGCAGTGGGAGACCGAGCTTCAGGAAGACAGCAGCTTTCTCTGATGAACCCAGCCAGCAGCCTGCACCAGAGACAGAAAAAAAAAAAAAAAGTCAATTCCTCAAAATAATTGCCCCATGGTTAAAGCCCAGTCAAAGCCTGCTCATAAAACCATGGGTACCCAAACAGAGCCCACATGAAAGCATGCAGGAACCAAGGCAACTGGATGCAACACAGTGAGTGTTGGAGCCTGGCACTCGATATTGAAGGTGGGAGAGATAATGCCTGCATTAAATGTGAGGAGATCAGTGATCTGCTTAACCTAATGGCAGAACTGAATGATGAAGTAGAAAGACTAAGGACTATAAGGGAATGTGAAAGGGAGTTAGATTTGTGCCATGAGGCTCTGCAGACCCTGTTAGCAGAGGGAGGTGACCCAAGAAACTGCGGAGAATGGATACAGGTACCTATCAGAAAGGTGGAGAGTGATGAGCTAGGTACCAGAGGTCTAAAAGCAGTCAAAAGGGACTTCAAGGCACAGGAAAAAGTAGTTCAGAGATCAGGAGCACAGGTAATTTTTTCATCAATACCCTTATTTGCAGGTAGGAATGCTGAAAGAAACAGGAAATCATGCCTGATTAGCAAGTGGCTCAGAGGCTGGTGCCACCAACAAATTTTTGTGTTTTTTGATCTTGTGGAACTGGGCTGGAAGGGGGAGTGGGTTAAACATAGCAGTACTAGAGATGAACCAAAGGAGGATTGAATGTGTTAAGCCAGAGATAGGTGTAAAATCAGCAGCCCAGCTGAAGTGTATGTACACCAATGCACACAACGTGGGTAGTAAGCAGGAGGAGCTGGAAGCCTTGGTGCTAGAGGCTAACTATGATGTTGTTGCTATCACAGAAACATGGTGGGATGACTCACATAACTGGAGTGCTACTCCAGTCAATGGCTACAGACTCTTCAGGAGAGATAGGCGAGGGACAAGGCCGGGAGGAGTGGCCCTGTATATCAGGGAGGCACTGCACATCATGGAAGTTGAGATTAAGGATGATCAGTTTGAGTCCTTAAGGGTAAGAATTAGGGGGGAGTCCAACAAAGCAGGACATCCTGCTTGGAGTCTGTTATAGACCACCCAACCAGGAAGAAGAAGGTGATTTATTATTCTTTAAGCAGCTGGAGGCTGCATCAAGATCACTTGCCCTCATTCCTGTGGATGACTTCAACTTGCCAGATATCTGCTGGGAATTTAACACTGCAGAGAAGAAGCAGTCTAGAAAGTTCCTAAAGTGTATGGAGGATAACTTCTTAACTCAGCTGTTATGTGAGCCTCGCAGGGGTGCAGCCCTGCTGTTCGCAAATAGATATATGGTGGGAGATATAGTGGTTGGAGGCTGCCTGTGGTCCAGAGTTTTCAAATATATGGTGAAACCAGAAGGGGCACCAACAAAACCTCTACACTGGACTTCCAAAGGATAGGCTTTGGCTTATTTAAGGAACTAATTGGGAAAGTTCCTTGGGAAACAGCCCTTAAAAACAAGGTGGTCCAGGAAGGCTGGACCTACTTCAAGAAAGAACTCTTGAAGGCACAGGAAAGGGCTGCCCCAATTTGCTGAAAGGTGAGCTGATGAGGGAGACAACCAGACTGGATGGACAAGGAGCTTCTAAAGGAATTAGGGAGAAAAAAAGAGGGCATATCAGCTTTGGAAAAAAAGGGATGTATCCCATGAAGAGTTTAAGGGCATTGCTAGGACTTGTAGGAAAAAAGTTAAAGAAGCAAAAGCCCACTTAGAACTTTGACTGGCCACTTCTGTAAAGGGGAACAAAAAATGTTTCTATAAATATATTAATGTCAAAATAAGTGGCAAGGAAAACCTCCACTCTTTACTGGATGCGGGTGGGAATACAGTAACAAAAGACGAGGAAAAGGCAGAGGTACTCCACACGTTCTTTGCCTCAGTCTTCAGTAGTGGGACAAGTTGTCTTCAGGACAACTGGCCTCCTGAAATGGCAGATGGAGCCAGGGACCAATGTAGTCCCTCTGTAATCCAAGAGGAAGCAGTAAGAGACCTGCTGAGGCACTTGGATCCTCGCAAGTCTGTGAGACCAGATGGGATCCATCCTAGGGTGCTGAGAGACCTGGCAGTCCTGGCTCACTGGAGAGGTCCCTGGAGACTGGAAGCTGGCCAAAGTGGTGCCCATCCACAAGAAGGGCTGGAAAGAGGAACTGGGAAATTACAGACCTGTCAGGCTGACCTCAGTGCCAGGCAAAGTTATGGAACAGGTCATCTTGAGTGCAATCACACAGCACCTACAGGATGGCCAAGGGATCAGGTCCAGCCAGCATGGGTTTAGGAAGGGTACGTCCTGCCTGACCAACCAGATCAGCTTTTACAATCAGGTTATCTGCCTAGTCAATGCAAGGAAGGCTGTGGGTGTAGTCTACGTGGACTTCAGCAAAGCCTTAGACACCATCTGCCACAACAAGCTCCTGGCAAAGCTGGCAGCTCGTGGCTTGGGCAGATCAGCTCTGAAATGGGTCAAGAACTGGCTGGAGGGCCAGGCCCAGAGAGGGGTGGTTAAGGGTGCCACATCCAGTTGGTGACCAGTCACTAGTGGTGTGCTCCAGGGATCAGTGCTGAGCCAGATCCAGTTCAATATCTTTATTGATGACCTGGACAAGGAAATTGAGTCCATCATCACTAAGTCTGCAGATGACACCAAGTTAGGAGCAGGTGTCAATCTGTTGGAGGGTAGGAGGGCCCTGCAGAGGCACCTTGGCAGGCTGGATGGGTGGGCATAGGCCAATGGGATGAGATTTAACAAGGCTAAGTGCAGGGTTCTACACTTTGGCTACAACAGCTCCAGGCAGCACTGCAGGCTGGGGACAGAGTGGCTGAAAAGCAGCCAGGCAGAGAGGG
>VWZI01020791.1:34793-59720 GCA_013396835.1 Psilopogon haemacephalus | reverse complement strand
TTCTATTCTATTCTATTCTATTCTATTCTATTCTATTCTATTCTATTCTATTCTATTCTATTCTATTCTATTCTATTCTATTCTATTCTATTCTATCTTCATGATCTTAAGTTGTTTTAAAAACTATGTGAAAGCCTTGGAAACTTGTTCACTGTGGAGGATGTATATTTTTAAAAATCCATTTTATCAGATGAAGTGTATATGGGTAAAATTTAGTTACCTAGTTGCTTCACTTTTCCTTAAGTTAGCATGAAGGATTTGAATACATACATGGAAAATATGTCCTTTAGAACTCAGGGGAAAAAAACCCAACCTGATTCAGCAGGATTACTGTGTTTTACCCCTTTGCCACAGACTTAATCCTCTGTCTGTGCTATGTCTCTGAATTAGTTCTTTATGATCATTCAGGTTACTATTCTTTTTCAAAGTCTGCCCCAAGAAATGTCACTTACGCTATTTTTTTAATTGGTTTAATTCCAGTTAATTACCCAGTGTACTCTACCCAGTGTATATTCCTTAGTCTATTACCTCTAGAATAAGATTAAGACCTTGTAAAGCATTGGTAGAGGGATTGTAATCACCCGATTTCACTGATAGAAGATAAAAGGTGGACGATCTTCCATCACAATCATCACATACAAAACTACCATTTCAGGACAAACTCTTGGAATATACAATGCAATATGGATAATTAAAGTAATAATGATTTTATTTTTATGTGGCTGTTCTTAGTAATATTTATGTACCATTTTGTCACAATCATGGAATTTCCAATACTTCTCTTTGCTCCTCCATAGCCATGGTCACGTGCAGGGGATTTTAATTGGGGATGTATGCCACCACTATACATGTTTCACTTAATCCCAGCCAGTGACAGAATGTATAGAATGAAGAAAATTGTGCATCTGAAATTAATTTGGCCTGATGATTCATTCATATGCTGTTTGTTAACACTGAATAGAATCAGAATTTGAAGGAAATTGCTGTGGTGGCACAAGGACATTCAGACCTTCCCAGGTCTCACCCTTTAAGGATTACTCATACCTTACAGAGCAAAACAGCTGTTTAACACATTTATCCTCCACTGTATACACATATCATTACTGCTTTCCTCTTTGCTGCCTGTTCACAAGCCCTGTGTGACAACAGTCCCCAAGCTCAGTAATATCAGAAGGTTGACCCTCCATTTTGGTTTGGGGTTGATATTCTTTTCCAGTCTCACAGCTTCCACAAAATGTTTGCTTTCTTTACATTTTTCCCCCTTCTGCTCCAGAAATCCAAGTATTTCGCCTTATTGGTTCAGGTATCTTTATTTCTCACTTCCATATTTATAATCAACAATTATCACCTTTAGTCATTAAAGAACCCCTTTGCAATACTTACATGCTTTTGTTTAAATAACTTCCCCCTTTTCTTGTTAAACTTGCTCAGCAGTTATCCTCCCACGTATGCACCCATATAGCACCAAGTCACAGAAAAATGGGATGGGTATGTTCTGTTTTGAGTCTGGCATCCAAACAGAAACTCATAAAAAAAATCTATGTTGTAATGCCACATAAAAAGAACCCTCCCTTCTGACTAGCCAACATGTTTCTGCATCTCTGCAGACAGCCAAGGTTTATGAAAGTTTAACCACTAAATTTTCAACAATGACTCTATTCATTAGAAGGAGATGGGAAGGCATAACTTCACCACAAAAGATTGTGTTGCGCTATGGCAAATAAAACAGAGGTATCAATTTACAAGGAGCAGGCAGAAATTGTTTGAAAAGACAGGTATATTTTCATGCATGCCACAGGTCTGGAAACTCTTTTCAAAGAAGAAAATTTGAAAGTGACTGACATGTAGCAGAGGTAGAATTAATAAGAACAAGAAAAATAAGCTCTATTGTTTATTCTTAAGTTCCATCAAAATTAAATATGTAACAAAAAAACTGTGTCCTTTCTTAGTAAGCAGCAATAGGTATATTTACACTTCCTGTTGAGAGGACACTAATTTCGTTGTTTGGGTCAGTACAGTGATTTTTTTTCCCCAGTGCGGAAGATTATTCTAAAATAATATAAAAATATCTAAAACAACTAATGTTCACAGGTAGAGTTAAAAATTAAAATTTTATGTTAGATTTCCTAGGGAAAAAAAAAAAAAAAACCAACAAAACCAAAACCGAACAAAACAAACAAAAGCACACAAACAAATATCTGGACTTCAAGCTATGCAAGTACATCTCTGAGTATCTGCTTCTATCTGACTAGATAATACCTGTTTTAGTTTCCAATGGATAGGTTTTCTATTGTGCTTCTGATGGGATAATATGGAAAAGCTACTAACCAGTTGTCTGTTAGGGATATCATATAACCTAAACAATTTCACAAACGCAAACTGCACATGCCAATGGAAACATGCACAAGCGAAATCTGAAATTAATATCCCCTGGCAAGCTTTCCATATTCTTGAAACAATCACTGCATTACTCTGTCATTGCTGCAATTTCTATAAACAATACAATTATACAAGTGAGTCTGAAACAAAGCTACAAGGGAAAAATACATTTTCTTGCATGCTTCAACAAGTTAAACATATCTGAGTGTTCAAAATTTGCAAGCATTTTTTAAATATGCAGATTTGAAATTATGTTTTGATTAAAAGTGTCAGTAGTCACTTCGCACTAGTATGCTACTTCATTTTAGGAGTTGTTCTTTCCTTCTTATCACGTTTGCTTTTTACAGTCAATGATCATATAACTTGTCACCATAATTGTAATCCTCCAAAAAAACAATTTTTTTTTTTGAACATAGGTTTTATGTGGGCATATATGCATAAGTCTCTGTAATCTGGTGAGTTATTTTCACATCCTTACTAGGGAACATATGCAGTCATCAAAGGATCCTCAGGGCAACTTTTTTTCACCAAGAGGACAATCAGCTATTGAAAGAAGTTAAGATGTCTTTTTCCCTTGGAAGTTCCCAAGATTAGACCAGATAAAAACATTAATTTCATATCTACTGCTTACAGTGGGAGTTTTGAGTAAAGATTTCCTGAGCTCCCCTCCAACTTGAATTATTCTAGGATCTTATGATCCTTACTGAATGTGATTTAGCTGTTGACATTTCAAGTTCATATTATTAAAGAATGCAAAGGAGTTTTAATTTATTTAATTTTAGATGAACCTCTATTATTTTCAGTAATTCAACCAAGGTGATAGTATCTAAAATTTAAAAATATGAGCAGCTGAATAGCTGAGGTTTCATTGTCATAATCACTGCTGTCATGAAAACAAATGCATATAGTCAAATTCTCATTGCCCTCTCTTGTTTATTTTTTTTTCAGCTTGTTTCCTTAGTAAACTACTACAATACTCACAAAAAGTGATGACAAAATGCTACACAAATTCAGCCTAGCATCATAGTATTTGTATTTAATGAAGAATTTATTGAACCTTTGGCACATCTTACCTAGGGATGCAGTAAATATTTTATGCCATTAAATTAGGTGTTTCAACACTTAAAATGAAGTTTGTGTATGTTTGATTGTCTCTTTAAATTACTACTAACTCACAGTTTTCACTGTAGATCCCAAGTATGTAAAATCTGAGATTTAATTAATAAACTTAAAATAATATGAATGAGCATCATCTCTAATATCTGATTTTCACTTGGTGAAATTAATTGCCCTCCACTCTGTTTGTCAGTTTTAGATGTAAATTATTTTTTGGGCCTTAAAATCTTCTGGTTTGAAAAGTAATGTAGACAATTCAGCTACAGTAGTTGCAAATTTGTTCAGAATAACAGTTTAAACTCTTCTGTTTCTTGCTATAGGCTAGCATTCAGCTCTTTTATTCAAACTACATTTATCAATGTATACCAATTATTTCCTGTCTTACAAATAGTTTGACATTCATATTACTTCTCACACCATTTCCAATTCTTTATGCTTTTTCTCCTCTTCTGAATAAGGAGACCAGTATTCATGAAATATAGCCTAAAAAACAGTTAATAACGCCAATCTGAAAAATGACTCTTTAATAGCTCTTATTAAGGAAGCAAAACAGTGATATAATTCTGCTATTCATGACCTGTTCATGAATAGCCAATGAAGGTGATTGTAAGAGAAACTGTAAGCTGATGGTTTGTAGCTGGGGCTCATCATAAGTAAATAAATACACAGTATATGTGACTCTCACACACTTTCCCCTTCATGACTTTGGACTGTAGTATATTTTTCTCTGTTTCTTAATCCTCAGTGACTTAAAAACAACAACCATGTATGCAATGAACAGCAACTCATTGTAATTGCAGGTGATGGGTGTAAGCCAGGTTTGTATAATGTCATTGATTCTGCTATTCGGATAGCAGTAATATAAAACTTAAGACCTTACACTCCACCATCCATCTGCAAGCAGACTTGCATAATAATATTTCTGCTGAGTAAACAGGAATGGGGGGGGTTTCATAAAAATGACTGCTACAAAAATATGTTCATTGAAAAAGAAACCATTTTGGAACAGATTTTGCACAGGTACTTGACAGCTTCAGCTTTCCTTATTTCTGCTTTTAAGTGTTTAGAATTACCTTTATGTTATCCTTATTTTTGATCTGCTGGAGAGGGTCCAGCAAAGGGCTACATGGATGATTAGGGGACTGGGACACTGCCTTATGAGGAGAGGCTGAGGCAGCTGGGACTTTTTAGTTTGGAAAAGAGAAGACTGAAAGGAGATTTAATAAATGTTTATAAATATCTGAGGACTGGTCAGGAGTGGGGGGAACAGGTTCTTCTCACTTGTGCCCTGTGATAGGACAAGGAGCAATGGGTGTAAGTTGAAGCACAAGATTCCACCTCAACACAAGGGGAACTTCTTTACTGTAAGGATCATAGAGCACCAGAACAGGCTCTGCAGAGGTTGTGGAGTCTCCTTCTCTGGAGAATTTCAAGGCCTGTCTGGATGTGTTCCTCTGTAATGTGTGCTAGATTGTATGGTCCTACTCTGGCAGGGGGGTTGGACTCAATCTCCTTGGGTCCTTTCCAACCCCTAACAACCTGTTATCCTGTGAAAAAAAGCATTTCCCATGGTAGTTTACTGGGTTTAATATATAAAGAACATCTAAGTCTTCCAAATGACATTAAAGGTTGTAGAATTAATTTTCCTTTCATTATTTTCCCACTCACTGAGTCTTCATTTAATTGATGATATCAAAATAAACAGATTCTTTACTTGCAGGTAATTAGTTTAAAGAAATGTTTAATGCCTAAACATCCACCAGACACAAGATTGCATGCCATCTGTTTTCTTCCATCCCCTGTGTTTGTATAGAGAACTTCCCCAATGTAATTGACTTATTCACTAGGAAAACAAACTGATACCTATCTATGCCAATTCTATTTGTCCATCTGTCTACCTGTCTGTCAGACTGCAAGAAGAGCTTAAAAGGATAAGATTTTTCTGAATAATTTTTAACATGAAGTGATAATACTCAAACTGGAATATGCTTGCAAAACCTAACATATTATTACAGATATGTTGTCATTTAACCCCAGTACCACAAAGAATAGGAGAGAGGATTGGGAAAAAAGAAAAGCTATGTGTTGAGATAAATCATGGAATCATAGAATGGTAGAGGTTGGAAAGGACTTCTGGAGGTCATTGAGGCCCACCCATCTATGACTACACACCAATGCATCCAGGTTGAAGGAGCTGGGATGGTTTAATCTGGAGAAGAGAAGATTGCAAGAACTCATTGCTCTCTACATCTGCCTGAAATGAGTGAGAATTGAAATGTCCTTGAATTATGCATTGCAACAACTAAAACATCAGTGTTAACATTCTTATCCTCAATCCAAAACATAGCACTGTATCATCTACTACGAAGAAAATTTACTTTATTACAGGCAAAATCATGAAAATAATTACAATCATATGAGACAGAAAGGACAAATTGCCACTAGCTTTTTTGCCTTTGTGGACCTATTTAGGAAATTGTGAAACATCTCCCAGTGCCTTATTTCAGCAAGACAATAAGGAATAGAATCTCTAAAACTCATAGATCCCAAGTATGTAAAGTCTGAGATTTAATTCATAAATTTAAAATAACATGAATGAGCATCATCTCTAATATATGATTTTCTGCTTTGATAATGTAAGTGGTTCTGAAACAGATGTGGCTAGATTAAAATAACAACATCTTCCTTATGAAAATTAAAATGTAGAGTCATGGGTTTGTTCTGCTATAAGTAGATATCTCACACAAAGGTGTGTAGATATACCACCTCTCTTCATCATCACTCGGAGCTTATCAGCTCTACCTTATTAAGGTGAGACTTTCTTTACATTTTCTTTATGGGGTAATAGGTCCTTTCAAAAAGTTGGCTTCAAATGTTGGTAATGTGAGCATGGAAATACTACCCTATGAGCTTTGAAAAATATTGGCTCCTTTCTGTAAAGCCAGAAAATTCATGTCTGTAACAGTAAATGTCATTTTCTATCTCAGTATGTTAATATGTATTATAAATTATGTTCCTTGTTAATAATAGCTCATTTTTTCCCTTATTATCATATTGTTCTTCTTGGATGAGACCAAAAGGAACAGAAACCAAGCCCCCAAAAGAAAATAAACAAGAATTTAAGGCCAGATTGTGTGACATACGGCATATTTACACAGCAGTCATTGTAAATAACAATATAACCTCAGCAACACAGATATCAGTATTGACTAAACAGCTTAATATATATTAATTTTCTCAGATTTCACAGCCTGACTGTGCTCTGTGCTGACACAACTGCTATCCAGACTTCTAGTTCACATATGCCTGAAAGCATGTTAATGACTTTGAAAAAGACAATAATTAACATACCAACTAGTTGTCTCTTGGAGGATATAAAGTTTTTGATTCAACTGTTTACATCTGTGAAGTCAGGACATTACATGATGCCACTTGGCACTCCCCAAGGCTCAGTATTGGTGCCTGTTCTCTTTAATATCTTTATCAATGATCTGGACAAGAGAAATTAATGTGCTCTCAATAAGCTTGCAGATGACACTAAGGTAGGAGGGCCAGAGCTCCAAAGAAAAATGGTTGTTATCCCCATGTGTTGGCTGAGGAGCAACATGGTGATCAGCAGCAAGGCAGGGAGGAGTTGGCCGGGCAGATAGGAAAAAAGAGAGAGAGGACAAGGTGTTGCCTACTTTTATAGCAAGTCCTAAGCATGATGTGGGAGGGTGCTAAATATGACACCTGGGGAAAAGGTCAGACCACCCCCAGGGAGGAGTCAGAAGGCTCCAGGTGGACTTAACCCTTTAAACACAGCTAAGAAAAATTTTGAGCTCAGGCACTGAAATACCTTGTATCTGGCATGGGCCAAATCTGAAACTCTTTCCCTGGCAAAACTAACAAATTTAAATGCAACTGTTGAGTAATGAAAAACTCCTAATAATTCAGACTTAATTAATTTCTTCCTATAAGACACAGAAAAAAAAAAAAAAAAAAGACAAAATAGGAAAAAAAACAGAAAAGTCATGGAACTTTTTTTTTTCTTTTCCCCTTTTACCATTTAATTTCATCATAAAAATTGAATAAAGAATTTTCTGGTTAGTCTCTTCACAGTTATTTTAATGTGAGATCGTTAAAAGGCAAAATCTAATTAGCAATGCCAATAAGTTAAGGTTATGAAATTCAAGATTTACCGTTTCCTGTCCAATAAAAATTCACTTCAATGATTTATTCCATTTTGCACAAGTTCTTTACTTACTGTAATTATGTAATTATCTAATTAAGTCATTAGATATCAAGGCAGTCATCATGGCAGAATTACACCTTGGGAATACACGCTGTCTAAAATTTAAATATTCCACTACAAAGGTGACTTTGTTGTGTGGCAAGGAAAAGGAAAGAGGTAGATGGTCTTATAGTGGTAAAAAAAAAAAAAAATGTCTAAGAAAACACAAGCTTAAGTGAGTTTTGTGATTAAGATCTCTCTAAACCAAACTCAGGAAAAGTTCACTGAACACACAAAACTCCCCTTCACTGCATAAATCGCCAGCACGAATGACTATTTATCTCTAAAATGTATGTATCAAACAGAAATCATAGCAATTTTGTTCAAGTTACAATGTTACTACCACTAAATATATTCTAATTCTATTAACATTTTTTTCACTAATTTGCCCTACTTACTTTGATTGAACTAATAGAAGATTAGCTAGAGAATAAAGTATTATAATTTGACCTACAGAACTTTTCAGAAAAAAATGCCTCCATTCTCATACAAGTGGAAAAGTGATGAAATAATTTTTACAATCAAAAATGTTCACTATCACTTTTAAAAATGGGCACCACTTTTCTATCCAAATTCAGATACTCTGTGAGTATGTGGGTATGTTAATCTTACTAATCATAATTGTGCATTGGTTTCATTTGCACTTTCTCCACTAAATAAAGGCAACACTAGAGAGCTGATTAGCATCCACAGGCATTGGTATTCTGTTAACTGTACATAACTCCTTGATCTACAAATCAGAACCAGTGCAAATCCCTAACTATAGAGGAAGGCAAATGCTGAACATGCCTTACCTGAAGCAGTGCGAAAAGTATTTTTTAAAATATCTGTTAATATCGTTCAAACAATGTGTACAGTCAAAAATTTGTACCTGACCTATACTTTGCAATGAGAAAAATCTGGCATTTATTAAATGAGGTAATACTATTTGCATGAGCAAGAGTAGAAACCCAGTCTAGGGGGTTTTATTCTTTTTTTTTTTTTTTTTTTTTCCCTTTGACAAAGGCTCAATCCAGAAATGAGCAAATGAGAACTGTAAGTTATAAATGTTTTAATGGAAACTACAATTAATTTTTCAAAGCTTTTCTAAAATTTGGCAAGAAAACTAATAAATAAGATTGCAGGTGTTTTAAGCAAAGAAACACACATAAGTATGAGGGTCAGCACTATACGGACTGCAAGAAATTTGAGAGTTATGGTCTGCCCAAAAGTTCTGCCCAAATTTGCTTAACTTGGCAAAAAAAGTGTAAATTAAAAGTGAGAAAACAAACTGAATTAAAGGATATCAATACTTTACAGTGATAAACCAGTGCAAATAACTTCCTAATGACCCCAAAAAAAGAGTAAAAACTCCATAGCTTATGCAGCTTAGAACTGGACTGACAAAAGCATTAATCAATTATTGAGAGGAATAATTCTATATCAATTCCAGAGAGACAGATCTCTGTTTCATAACCCAAGATAAAACTACTCATTCTGACTACCAGTAGTCCTTGTTACTGAACAGTTTGGGAAGATCTATGCCCCTTTTCTGGTCTGGAGTATTTGTCAAGGCCAGAAAGAGATCACAGACTGAGTTGGAAGGAAAGCTGATACTTAACCTGAAATACTAAGTTCTCTGTTTTTCATATACTCCATTGCATTTTTTCCTCGTTCATTTGGTACAGCTTATCCTAACTTTTGCTTTTCTCTGTACTTACCTTCTGAATAGAAAATTTAATCTGTATTATAAGTCAGTGTGCCAAAAAGCTTAATCAATAGCACACGGAACACTGATTTATAAAATATTCCAAACAACAAACACCAGATGAAATCACAGTACCTTTACAGATGTTCTGTTAGCAAAAGTGCGGTTCAATCCATTGGATTCTTGCCCAAATTTGTTAATTTATCTTACAGAAAGTATCAATCTTATTCTTAAAAAGTATGACAGTCAGTTCCAAAATAAATAGAAAATCTATTCCTCGCTTGTATTTAGGGAAGTGCTAGATGTGTTTAAAAGCAGAAATAAACAAACAAACTAATCAATTATACAAAAAACCCCAAGATAATTAAATGGCACATGTAAATCTTTTTGTCAAGATAAATGCCATTCAACAATCTAGTGTGTCAAACATGGGTGTGTAGGGCCAGGACCACCACGCTGCACCTAATAGAACTAATATCCACCATATGCCTTCAAGGATGAAAAATGTGATATGTGATATATCACTGAAGATAAATAGAAAAAGATAATGAGTTTTGGAAGATGTTCTCCCCAGCTCTCTTCTGCATTTTTTTACAGAGCAAGAGCGTGGGGGAGGTCAGAAAAATAGGGTGACATAAGTAGCTACTTTTACAGGCTGCATTTTTCTTACTGATAGTGCTATATTTTCGTTAATATTCATTGAATTATTCCCAACCTGCAGCAGAACAAATGACTGTTATGATCAACATCCATCCTTTCATCCAATATGTAATCTTGTAACTAAAATGGGCAAGAGAAACATTTATTTAAGAATTAAAAAAAAAAAGTTTTCTTTTTAATCTTACATTTAAAAGTCTTTTTCATGGAAAGAAAAGTCTACTACAGGGCTCAAGCAGATAACACACCAAACAAGTTCACATGCTTGCTGTTTCTAAAGATGCTGGGTGACTGTAGTGCTTCATGAAGATAATAGGATTCCTACGCACTCCACAGACAGGCAGATCTATGAAATTTTAGACAGGAAAAAAACATCCCTCACCTTCCTGCCCACACAAAGCCATGAAACTATGTAATTTGGATTTTAAAGTTACATTCCTTGAAGGAAGATTAGAGTCATACCTTCGAAGGTACTTCAAAGTCTTAGAATTTCAGAGCCCTTAAACCTTGGCATGAGGTTTAGTTAATTGTGAACATTGCTGCAGAATAATTAATTCATAAGAGATGGAATCTTCCTCTTATTGTTCTTCTAGTGGGAATAATTTTCTCAGTGCTCCTTCTGGGAAACACAAAAATCAGTATCTACTTATCTTATGTGTTCTCTAAATACCATGCTTTCCTGATGTATCTAAAGAAGTATGAAAGTCATAGTCAGCTTACACTTATGACAAGAACTGCATCTTCTGTCCTGAAAACTTGTTCTTCCTAGAAGTCATAGAAGTTTCTGCCTTTATGACACCAATTATAATCTCTTTAATTTTGAATAAGTAGTCTATCAGCACTCTTTATATTATTTATAAGATTGTACTCAGATCTACAACATCCCTACTTAATCTTACGAGTAGAATTTGTTTTAAAACCCATAACAAAAGACAGTATTCAAAATGCATGTTAAGTTTATCCAGAAAGAATAAGACATTGGATACAATTTACTAAACAAAGTTAGGGCAGTTAATCTCCTCATAACTATCCTATTCTTCTGAGTATTCACCTTCTCTTGTATTTTTTTAAAGTGACTATCACTTTTCTTCATAGTGAAGAATGGAAATACCACTAAGGACATAGTCCATGTTAGTGTCATCCCAATATTAAATCACACTATTCTTATTCACAGAGCTTGATAAAACCAGAGTGAGCCTAATCTTTCCACATGAAACAGGAAACCACTAATCAATAGCCCTCTTTTCCAGTATGATGAACCGAGATAAAGAAAGTTCAGGTAAACACAAGGAATGCCAAGTACTGATATGCTGCACCATTCATAAGGCTATTTTTTTGTGGAAGCAAATGCAAATCTTCCATGAAAGCCTAATCCAGAAACTGGAGGACATCAAGATATATATAAATATCAGGTAGTTTATCAGAGCCCAGATAGAGCCCAATTTTGACCCTTCTGAAATCATACTCAGTTACACATCCAGAAAAGATTTATGTGTACTCTGCCTAGGCTTGTGTGAGTGCTCCAGGTTCAGGCAAGTGCAGCATCTTCTGGATAGTTTTAGGTTTTGTTCATCGTTGATTGGTAACGCTCCCTCGGACATTCTGTAAGATGACCATTGGAAGCTTTCACATTGATATTTTGTGTGAAAACACTGTAGTGGAATAAGTTAATCAGCCATCAATCAGGAAAGTCATCATTACTCTTGTCAATGACAAAATAAAAGATGCAATAATAAACAAAAATCTCCACTCTGTATTGGGTTGTACAGTTAATCTCTACACCAAAACTTAAAGCATTCAAGTTGAGGAAAAGCAAAACATCCATTTTTCCTCCTTAAAGCCCTAGATCATTTTAAGAATGACATTCTCAAAATACCTTACAAACACCTATAAACAGAAACAAAATGAGAAGTTATCTAAAGTACATTTTAATTTTTTAATATTGAACATTAGAAACAATTCCTTAGTAATAAAACAATACTAATATCCAATGTATTATATAGATGAGGAGCTCATAAGCATAAAAGGCATTTTAGTTGGTTACCTTTAATAATTGAATCAACAACACTGATTCAAAGACCTACAGTCATTCCTTTAGTGTAAGGTATTTTGGAAATTAAGACTGATATTTGATTTAGTTTCAGAAGCAATTCTTTTTGGACTAATATTTAAATGTTTAAATATTATGTCAGATATACGGAGAATAGTACTTCCATTTATTTTAATCCTCTTTTAAAACTACATTAAAAAAAAAAAAGAGAAAAATCATATGCAAAATTGTGCATGAATAATTTTACGAGGGGAAGAAGACACAGAGCTGTTTATAAAGAAAGGATATCAGCAGTCCAGTTTTAAGTTACTGATAGCTCTTTTGTTCTAACATTATTATACCTTCACAGTAAAAGGACTCAAAAGGGAGAACACCAGTAAACCTGTCACTAGCATTTCTTTTAATTACTTCAATGCACTGAGGCTAATGGTATGAGATTCAAAAGGATCAAGTGCCTACACTTAGGCCACAATAACCACATGCAGCAATACAGACCTCAGTGGCTGGAGAGCAGCCTGGCAGAGAGGGTCCTGGCAGTGCTGGTTGTCAGTTGACTGAACAGGAGCCAGCAGTGTGCCCAGATAGCATGGAAGGCCAACGGCATCTGGGTCTGTATCAAGAATAGTGTGGCCAGCAAGACTAGGGATGTAATTCTGACCCTGTACTCAGCACTGGTGTGGCCCCACCTTGAGCACTGTGTGGGCCCCTCACTTCGAGAAGGATATTGAGGTGCTCAACAAGGTCAAGAGGAGAGTGACGAGACTGGTGAGGGGGCTGGAGAGAAAATCATGTGAGGAAAGGGTGAAGGAACTGTTGTTCAGCGTGGAGAAGAGAAGACTTAGAGGAGACCTTATCACTCTCTACAACTACCTAAAAGGAAGTTGCAGTCAGATGAGAGTCAACCTCTTCTTCCAGGCAACTAGTGACAGGACAAGAGGGCATGGTCTGAAGCTGCACCAGCGGAGGTTTAGATTGGACACTAGGAGGCACTTCCTCACAGATGGGGTGATTGGACACTGAAATAGACTGCCCAAGATGGTGGTGGAATCACCATCCCTGGAGATCAAGGAAACATTTTATGCAGAACTTGGTGGCATGGTTAACTGATGTTGTGGTGTTAGGTTATAGGCCGGACTTGATGATCTCAGAGGTCTTTTTCAACCCCAGTGATTCAGTGATTCTGTGTGACACCCATAGGCTCTTCTGCTAGTCACAAAATTGATCATAAAATGGAATAACGTTTTTCTATCCAGCATTACAGAAGGTTTGTCTTCACTTTACCTCCAAACTCATAACAATTCTTATGAAGGAATTTTTAACCATAACTTCTGAACAAGGACAAGCCTTTCTCAATGAGTTCTAGTTATTGTGAGTTTTCTTTATAGTATGTTCTAGAATATAGAGAAAGTTCCCAAAATACTGAGGCAGCTGCCAAAGAAATTGCAACAACAATAGGCTTCCATTAGATACCATGAATGAAACTACAACATTTTTGTTTTCATACTATATCTGTCAGAGTGTGCCTGTCACACAGAAAACAACTGCTCTGTACCTTATGCATGTCTCATTACAATCTGAGGAATTACTTGCAATTGCCTCATGCCAAGTTATGGTCCCACAAAACCTGCACCCTTGAGCTCAGACAAATGTTTCAAAAGCCAAAATACTGCTCTTCTGAGAAAATTACAAATATCAGAAACTTACAGACTATTACTTACTGTCTTTTTGAATTACAATCTTCTTACCAGACATTAGTTTCCAAAGAAGAAGCTCCCACTTTATGTGAGGGATCAGATCAATCTTACATTCCTATTAAAATAACTTGACTGTGATCAATGGAAATAAATTCTAGGACATCTGTCCTTTATTGCAGGGGGGGATATCAACAAACAATACCTACATCTATATATGCAGGATAAAAAAGTCTTGCAGTCTCCTAATTCTGTATCTCTCTGTTTTCTTGAACTTGATTATTGCACCATTTTGTATTTTAGAGCTGATCATATATCCAGATCTTCCTTCCAGCATATCAAATGCAGAAGTCACAAATGAGAGATTATGTTTTTTATAATGTCTGAAGAGTCCATTTGCTTTACATTCTTCTTTGGCTTTGGGGACTGAATTTTAGCACATGAAAATTAGTCATTCTTTGAGCATTTCTGGAAACCCACAAATATTTCTAGACATATTTCTGCCTTCAGCCACATTCATACAACAGTAAATCTAGAGCTATTCCAGATTTACAGAGATATAAAGGAAATAGAATTTGAGGTTTTTTTCTCATTCCAGATTTTGTTGCTTTGGCAGTAAAATGAGCCAGAATGTGATAAAAAAAAATTCACAGAGGAAGGATAGGAAAAGTTCACTCTTTTCATGCATATTGGGTAGAAAATATCATAGTCACATTTGCAGGCTAAAGGAGAACAGATGTCAAAAAGACATTTTATATCTTTGTTGCTCTGAAAGCTATGTTGATAGCAGTGCCACTTATACGTATATTTATCCCCAATACTTGTAACTGTGATTCACTCTAACATTCCAACTGTTCAGGCATGAGGGTATTTGTTACAGTAATGCAAGCCTACTGCCACTCAGATTTAAACTACATATTTCTTTTTTATTTCTTTTCTGGCTAAAAGTCCAAATCCACGCAGCAGGTGCTGTCTAAGGAATGTCACCATCTAATAAAGTATAGTAACATAACACAGAGCCAATAAAAATTTATTTGCATAGACTGTTTTTCTTGACAGACTGGATTCCAAATAAGACAACATCTACAAAATCTAAGAAAGATCAAAATAGAAGCTTTATTGACAAGTGGACCTTTTGATTTTTTTCCCCCTTCCTTGTTTGGATAATGAACTCAGATACCCAGTTACAGAAGCTGTGCAAGCTTTGTACAAACCTTTCTCTGTCAGCAAAACAGCCAGGGAGATGAAGACTCTATGCACTGTGTGTTGTTTTCATTATTTCTTGGCGAGAACTATGATTCCATTCAAGGTTGGATAAAGGATTTAGTCAAAGGAATTACAATTAAAACAAGAGGACTGGGGAAATAAATTACTGTTGGGAAAAAGATTTGCAGATTAATTTTATCCATAGGATCAGCATGGTTCATAAGTCAGAAACCTTTTATTTATTAGGATGCTGCTCTTATTTATATATTTCATAATGTAGAGAATTTTCAGGCAGTTCTAATCTGAGATATGATTTAAACACCCAGTACTTCATAAATCCCATACACACAAAACTAATTAGCAGTTCAAGCAAAGGAAAGATTTCAACTTTCAGCAATATTTTAAAGCCTCTAAAACTGTGGGGAAAAAAAAGTCATTAACTATAACACTGAAATGCTGAAGTGCAGACACAACAGTATTTTCAAGTTGGATGCACATACAATGGCAGTACATGCCTAATGACTGTTTATTTCAGCTGTAGCTGCTATTTTAATTGACTTTTTTTTTTCAAAGAAAAACAGATATTCAAAACAAGATTCAGAGGTTAAATATTTTTAAGAATTTATATGCAATAGGATACATAAGACGTATATACGTCTCTTTGTTCTCCTTTTAAAACTCTTTCCATCAGTCTTGCTCAGGAAGTTTTCAATGCTTAACCTCTTCCAGCTGTGCAAGACATCTAAAAAAATGCCATAAGACCAAAACTGTTGATTTTATTTTTATTTTTTTATTGCACAAAGGTAGGTATTTAGCTAATCAACACAAAGTATAGTTTTCAATGTAATTGAACATGTTATATTCAAGTACATGGTGTTAAATTTTGAGAGTTTCTAACAGAATATGTCTCTGCCCAATGCAATGTAAATGCTTACTCAAATCAAAAAATCCTTTGTTGTAGAATGAACATAGGCTAGTCAGGTTCTTTTCTCTGTAAAATTATAATTTTGCTTTTGAATTGTATATTAAAACTGTATTTTAAAATCTACCCCAAAATGTCAAACCACCTTAGAAATAATAATTACATTTCAGAATGTTGATAGAATAAGAACAATCATGTAAATACTATAATACAGTGATTTGCTGTAGTGTAGTACCCTTGTTCAAGACAGCAATCTAAACATGAATATATAACTCCCAGAAATCAGCAAGGCTGAAGCACAAGTTAAACTCTAAAATTATGCTTAAATTTCTTCCTGAATCAGGGCCAAAATAATTAAACGATTTATCCAGATTTTCACAGCGACTGAAACGCTCTATTAGTAGTCTTTTTTTCTCACCATTGGCCTCTTACAACAATGATCAGGTGATTTTGTGCACACTGTATTCTGCAGGGAAAGAAAAAAATATTATTTTAATGCAAGACAGCATAAACTGGTGGTCTTAAATTAAAATATTAATTGGCTTTGAGTGTTATTATTTACCTGCCAAAGCCTCCAGTATTAATCTTAAATATTTCAGAAAATGTTACATTGCAGATCACATCAAATATAAAGCTGGATCAGCACTTAGTAGCTGTGTTTTTTAGTCGGAAATGAAGACCCGTTACTTTTATTCCAAAACTCTGCTTTTCTTTGAAGTGTATGTTTTAACTGGCATAGTGCTCTGAAATTTACATTATAATTCTGACACTCAGGATGATTGATAAGACATCTTTTTCTTGTTCGTTTCTTCCTGGCAAAAGTGAGTAGTGTAAAAAGGAGAGATAAGGGTTAGGGTTTTTTCCTAAAGAAGTAGAAATTGCTAAGAGACTTCTGCTTTTTAATCTCTTTCCGTCTCACAATTTTGTTGTTTGAGGTTTTTTTGTTGGTTTTGATTGGTTGGTTTTTTTGGGTTTGTTTGTTTGTTTTTTCATCTTTACTTAGATAACAGAGCTTTTACTGTTCTACTTTTAATTAATAGCAACAGTTCAGTGAGGGAGAAAATGCCTGAAGGAAAGGGTTTACTTTCTGGTAAGGACTTTGCATTACAAGTAGCTGACAAAAAATTGTGTTTTCCAGTGATACCAGTAAACTAAATAAGGTTCAGTTCAAGAATCTCTGATGAAAAGTTTTTCGTATATGTAAAAAATAGAATTAATTGTTCTAGCTTAGCATAGAAGTTAATTTGTGTTATCATTCATAGCATGATAGAGTATAAAGACTTAGAAGAGATATCAGAATCTTATTGCTTTAGATCTGTACATTCATTTAATGAAATCTAGGACTGGTAATTTTAAAAGTTAAATAAAATATTCTCCTTTAAAAAGACCAATTAGAAAGAAGTAGAAACAGGAATTGGATAACAGTTAAAGAAGTGCATCTGCTCATTGCACAGAGATGGGAGTAGATGATTTTTAAGGACTCCTTCAACCCGCATCTTTCTGTCCTTCTGAGGCATCAGCAACAGAATGAGGGGACACAGTCTCAAGTGGTGCTGGGGAAGTTATAGGCTGGGTATTAGGAAGAAGTTCTTCACAGAGAGAGTGATTTGCCACTGGAGTGGGCTGCCCAGGGAGGTGGAGTCACTGTCCCTGGTGGTGTTCAAGAAAGGACTGGATGGAGCACTTAGTGCCATGGTCTAGTTGAATGGATAGGGCTGGGTGATAGGATGGATCTTGGAGGTCTCTTCCAACCTGGCTAATTCTATTCTGTTCTGTTCTGTTCTATTCTATTCTATTCTATTCTATTCTATTCTATTCTATTCTATTCTATTCTATTCTATTCTAGAGATAAGGTAGAGGAAATAATGAGTAAAGTTAAGCCTGAGAAGAAAGGAAGGCTAAGGCAAAGACGTTTTGTAGATTTTAGTTTATTTCTCTTTATTGTAATTTGATTTGATTCTATTTTACCTGTGACAGTAACTACTGAAATGTCTTATTTTAACCCACAAGACCTTCACTATATTTTTCTCTTGTCTTTGATAGACACCTGGCATCCTGACAGGGTCAGCTGACCACATTTTTCATGCGACAGAACAAGTAGATAATCAGTGGAAATTCAGTACTTTGTCTATTGGTAATCCTATTGTTTTTAAATAAACCACTGCTTTGTTATATAAAGGAAAATGTTTGCTTTAAAATTCTGAAACACTGGCATCAAGAAGGTTTATTCTAAAACAGTTAATTTGTTTAGATTTTTCCTCCAGTGAATGTTATGTATGATTTTTAACATGCAATTTAAAAGCATTATAATTTTTATATATCTCTGATTCTTGACATCTCTTTAAAGCCTTGGATAAGGAAGACTTTTGCAAATGTGTATTAACCTGATCATAAAGACAAAGAAAGCTCTCTAAGGCAAGAATCTTCATATCTCAGATTTTGAGGTGAGAAGATAGGAGAAAAGGGAAAAAGACTAAGAGGAAGGAATTATTTTTTTAAAGTAAGGGAAGGAATACATTTTTAATTAAAACAGGAGAATAGAGAATAAATTCCAATTTACCAGTGCTTTTTCTTCAGAATCTGGAAAGTGACTGTAAAATATATGTACAGAACAGGTATATATTTTAATTAATTTGTTAATTTTGTTCTCAAAAAGGAATGAGAAAAAAAAATAATAAAAACGGTCTTAATGACGAACAGAAGCTGGGCCTTTATTTCAGATCTTGTTTCTGCTACAGAAACAACACGTTTAGATCACCTTTACAAGTTTCCCAATACGTCTCAAAAATGGACTGTCGAAAAGAAATCACTTCATTTTTTTCTACTGTTCATCCCGTTAGCTGGAAATATCAAGGCAACATTCAGAAATTTTGTGAGTTAAACACTTGGGAATGAGACTGTGACTACCTAGGTATTCTCCTGAGCTAGTCAATAGAGAGTGAAAACTCAAGAGTTGCTGACTATTGGCCTAGGCTGGATTCACACCAAGAATTTAGAGGTGAAAAACTCCATATGCTGTTACTAATCCCATGAGCAATCAAATCTCTCGTATTTTACACCTGGACTGTTTAAGGAATTGTTGCAGTAACAGCAAGTCTGGGGGAACCATGTTCTGATTAATATAATGTTGCATGATCTCAACCACCTGTATTTGAAATGAACACCTCCCTGCCACCCAGAAGTGAATGTCTAATAACAGAACTGTGGACACTGAGGCTGACTTTTCTCGAAAGGGAATCTTTTAAAGGAAGACAAGGTAAAACTAAAGTGAGCTACATAAAATGAGTGTGTGCTTTTGAACACCATGGTCAAAGTTTGACACTGCATTCACATAAGTTTAACTAGAATGGTAAACAATACAACTGTCATTGCTATAGCAGTGCACAGGTTAGTACAAGTCAAAAGCATCATGCAACAGAATCGACACCAAAAACAAATTTTAAAACATGCTGCTTAGTATCACTTTTAGCTGTAGCATCTGCTAAAAATGAGGAATGCTGAGAGAAAATGGAAGATCCTTGAACAGTCCTCAGGAGTTCTAACAATTTTTGATGTTTTGTCACATTCATTTATTTACATTTTCACGCAGAGCATACCAAAAAGAGCAAGCATAACATACTCATGTAGAGATCTTTTCTTCTAAAACTGTGCCATTCCAGAATCTAAGATCACGTTCTTATTCAAATAAAAGATATTTTCATCTTCTAAATGCTGTTTGAAGTTTATATGTATAATACGCTTTACTGATAATCATGCTGAACCAGTTAAGAGCTAGGAATAATGACACAAAAAGGACTGTTATGCTCTTATTTGAATTATAATATTGGAAGTTTTTATACGGTTAAGACAAAATTTTAGCTATAGGTAAACAAAAGATCTGTGTTCTTATGGCCAAGCACAGAGTAAACTAATATAGTTTTTTTTTTCCCTTCTAAACATTTAACTTCCAATTTAATTTTAAAATGGACAAATATCAAAAAGAATAACAAAAATTTGACACTGCTATTCAAGATTAAATCTGAATTTTGGTTTTGTGAAATATAAAATATGTTAAGCAAAGTAGTACAGAAATTAATTTTCTCTCATGAGAATTCTTGTGCTACTCCTGTCACTTCTGATTTCTTACACTAGTAGTGTACAGACAAACTGTTGAAGTACAAAGAATTTACAGCAATTCTTATGAATACTTCCATTTGGAAAAATTAGTAGTATAAATCAACTGTAAATAGGAAGGAAAGAGGGAAGTAGGTCTGCAAAGTTAAAAAACACAGGCTGCTGATTCCTGGGGGTCTGCATCAGAACAAAAAGTTGGGGGGGTGGGGGGGAAAGCCCAGGAAACTGCTAAATTCTGTCTTGAATTAGGACTCGTTTTATGGGCATTTCACTCACTCAGAAGGGAAAAAAAGGCAAGTCATTTGAAGCTTAAAAAGTTTGTTAAAACGGAGGTTTACAGTATTTAATTGCAAATATATTTATTATTATAATCTGTCTGTGGATGTTTTACTTGTAGTTTGCAATTGTACCACACTGGTCCCAGCTTTCTGCTGGGTGTGTGGAAAGAATCATGGTGGGGCTATTGTAGTCCTCTGAGAAAAGCAGTGGATAGGAAGTGTAATTCTAAAAAAATACTCAAGAATTCCCTCATGCGAAAACAGAAACACCAGTGTCACATATATTTCCCTTAAGTGTCAGAATTTCTTGTGGGGTTATGTTATGATCTGGATAAGGGGATTGAGTCCATCATCACTAAGTCTGCAGATGACACCAAGTTAGGAGCAGGTGTCAATCTGTTGGAGGGTAGGAGGGCCCTGCAGAGGCACCTTGGCAGGCTGGATGGGTGGGCATAGGCCAATGGGATGAGATTTAACAAGGCTAAGTGCAGGGTTCTACACTTTGGCTACAACAGCTCCAGGCAGCACTGCAGGCTGGGGACAGAGTGGCTGAAAAGCAGCCAGGCAGAGAGGGATATGGGGGTGCTGGTAGATAGTAGGCTGAACATGAGCCAGCATTGTGCCTGGGTGGCCAGAAAAGTCAATGGCATCCTGGCCTGAATCAGGAACAGTGTGGCCAGAAGAACAAGAGAGGTTATTCTTCCCCCGTACTCGGCACTGGTCAGGCCATACCTTGAGTACTGTGTCCAGTTCTGGTCCCCTCAATTCAAGAGAGATGTTGAGGTACTGCAACATCTCCAGAGAAGGGTCATAAAGCAGGTGAAGTGCCTGGAGCACAAGCCCTGTGAGGAGAGGCTAAGGGAGCAGGAGTTGTTTAGCCTAGAGAAGAGGAGGCTCAGGGCTGACCTCATTGCTGTCTACAGCTACCTGAAGGGAGGTTGTAGCCAGGTGGGGCTCAATCTCTTCTCCCAGGCAACCAGCAATAGAATGAGGGGACACAGTCTCAAGTGGTGCTGGGGGAGCTATAGCCTGGGTATTAGGAAGAAGTTCTTCACAGAGAGACTGATTTGCCATTGGAATGGGCTGCCCAGGGAGGTGGAGTCACTGTCCCTGGTGGTGTTCAAGAAAGGACTGGATGGAGCACTGTGTGCCATGGTCTAGTTGAATGGGTAGGGCTGGGTGATAGGTTGGACTGGATGATCTTGGAGGTCTCTTTCAGTTTGGCTAATTGTATGATTCTATGTTTCTAATACAAATTTTAAAACACTAATAAATCATAGAATCAGTCAGGGTTGGAAGGGACCACAAGGATCATCTAGTTCCAACCGCCCCTGCCATGGGCAGGAACATGCTATGCTAGATTAGGCTGGACAGAGCCTCATCCAGCCTTGCCTTAAACACCTCCAGGGAAGTGGCCCCAACCACTCCTCTGGGCAACCTGTTCCAGGGCCTCACCACTCTCATGGTGAAGAACTTCCTCTTCACATCCAATCTGAATTTCCCCACCTCCAGCTTTGCTCCATCTCCCCTAGTCCTGTCACTACCTGATAGCCTAAAAGGTCACCCTGAAGAGCAGATTTCAAAAAGATTAGCACACTTTTCTGAAAAGATGAGCAATATATTTTTGAGACTTCAGAGACAGATAAAAGCACTGAATTCAGTTCTCTGAATTCAGCTCTCTCTGTAACTTCTATACTTCTTGTATCTCCTGTTTCTGGTGATGAAAGTGAGTTTAGCCACTAAAGATGTCATTTTTTTTGTTGCTGCATTTGTATGGTGTTTATCAGGGCAGCACATACAGTTTCTAAATGCTTAGAATTTGGATTTCAAAATATTCTGGCTAGTTGATACAAAATATTAACCAGCTATAATTTATAGCTTTAATTATGATAAAATAGTGATTCATTACTTTTGAATGAGCAGGCTTTATGCCAAGTTCTGTTACCATCTTTCCCTCTACAGCTGACACAATGCCAACATATATCCTGGCTAATTTGACAGGAATGCAATTGTCTGATATGGATCAAATACATATCATTGGATTATTTCTAGATTTACAGATGATGAAATGACAGTCTAAGTTCATGTATTTGATTTGTTTAAAATGCCTTAAATATATATATATATAAAGAGGTTTTAAATTTTGTAAGAATTATTAAAAGGTGCATATTTTTAACTTCATTCAAGACATTAATTCAGTTTCATTTTTATGTTTGGCTTTTAAACTGAAGGAAAAAAACCTTCATTACTTTTTCAGTGTAAATCTAAATGTATACATAATTTACCTCCAAATACCTAAAAGATGTGGGGAAAAAATCCTGCACTGTATCAGCAAAAGATTACTCATATTAAGTTTTGCCTTACATCTAATCCATAAAGGCAAGTTGGCTTCTTCATTCAGAGCATTTTCAGAAGGTGTTTATCTATTTCCAGTTTTATAGTACAGTATCACTTTTAGACTAATTTATAGTTAACATATACCAAAATACATTTTTTAAACATTTCCAAAAAAGCAATATATAACATTACGTATTTACATTATTGTAGTTCCACTAAGACATGATAAATTCCATGTCACACAACGTGATTTCAACAAACACAGCCTGAAACACTGTAGTATAATGAACATGAATATGGAGAATAGAGAACCAAGTCTTTCCCTGTGTAATCATTATTGAAGTTACAGTAAAATTTATATCCTTGTAAATGAAATAGTCTTCAGGTTTCCGTGCTCAGACCACATGTGAATTGTAACATTTGGCACAACTTTTACTCTGCTCCAGAAATGCCTAACAAATTAGCTAGGTTTCATGAGATTGTTGCCCCTCCCAAGGAGGAAAACAAGGAAACCCAGGACCTGGTTTTCTTCTCTTTCACACATGTTTAAAATAGGAGTAACTTCATCTAAGTCATGTCACTAATAGAGACCTCTGGTACCTTCTACAATAATAGCCTATGCTCTTTCCATTATGGTTTCAAGGAGCTTCATGTTGTTAGAAGTATGCTCTTTTTTGTTGAGATATGGAGTATATTCCATATGTTTGCATTTCTTCAGGATCTTGTAATGCTTTTCAGAAGAGCTGAATGTGTTAATTTCAATATCCTGGCCAAATTCCACTGCATATAGTCATAATTTCTCCATCTGATATTTTCTCTGAAACTCCAAGTATTCCTGGTTTGCTGTGTACTTCCTGTTCCATGCATTTGTGAGACACTCCTCTTAAGACCTATGAACAGAATGGAGTGCTTGTGGTAGATTCGATGACATTGCTGTGTGTGTACTTTGGAAAGCACCTTGTTATGCCTCATAAATATCTGGTTAATGTACACAGAGATATGCATCACTCTACAAAGCCAGTTCTGAAGGTAGACGTGCCTTCATTGCAGACTTTTATGTATAAAGATAGCCCAGATACACAGGCCTGTTTGTGAAGGATGTCTTACGAAGCAGGCATAAGGGCTTCTGAACCAGTTTTAAGCATTTCTACCTGAAGGCCATTGGCAAAAGAATTAAAGTTTTCTCTTACACATCTGAAGATTTACTACATTTTCTCATGAAGATTCCATCACTTGTTATATTAAATCTCCTCACATTGATCTAATGTTTGATGAAGACAAAAGCAAACAACTTGTAAAATGTTCAAAAAATGCATAATAAGAATGGTCATTTACAGCTTAATATTAATCACCAAAACTAAGTCTGTAGCCCAGAGAATATGTGTATCAGCAGATAGCCAGGTATCTCTGCTGTCTCCTGGGACATATGGCTTGAGACACTGATATGTAACAAAATGCTTCTTCTGACTCTTGAATAGTAAGTTTCCTACTGAATCTTCATTATTCCTTAGTAGTAAACTATTACTGTTTTCTATGCGATCTGAACATAAGACATATGTGAATTTAGATGTATTTATAAATAAAATGAAAACCAAGTAATGCTACATAGTTGTTTATTAGAAAAATTATCTACCTTTTTCTAAAGGATTTCCAACTTTTTGTGAGCATTTCAAGTGTTTACAATTCTGACGATTGATGTTAACAGATGTTATTTCATATGATCACTAATATTACCTGATTATTAACTTCCAAACAATGCAACAATATGCGACTTGAAGTATTTATTTGTAGATGCTATAGTAGACCATTGGATTACCTGACTGTTAGAAAGACTGTATTAGTACTGATACTAAAAAGAAAATACTGCTATATAAAATACTTTCAAACAGGCTCTCCTGACTCATCTTGCATACAAGTGAGTTTTTTGTTCCTGTGAATTGAACATCAATACTAGGAACTGTAGTCTAATCTCAAAATTAAGCAGATGACTGAACTGTTGTTTTATAGGGACTTTATTGACCCAAATTTATCTAGAGCAATGTGTAAAATATATTCACTTTACTAAATAAAAAATTCTGTTTAGAAAATATTATTCTATTGAAAAAATAAATAAAGAGTTATATGTCATGGTTTAGGCCTAGTCAGCAACTGATGCAAACTTTGAAATGCACAATACAAAAGCGTTGGACTTGCCCTACTTGCATTTTTTTGACTGATT
>VWZI01020791.1:0-34707 GCA_013396835.1 Psilopogon haemacephalus | reverse complement strand
TTTTTTTTTTTTTTTTTTTTCTGCTTGCGAAAACTCTGGGCAGGTCCTTTGGAACAACAAACCATTGCATCTGCCCAATCTATATATTTTCTTAATTAAATAAAGAATTAGCATCTGTGTAGGCTATATACAAAACAGATTGTTGGGCAATATAAATACAGCCATTGTAATGAGTCCACTAAACACCTTTAAAGAAAAAAAAAAACTAGAGTTTTAATTGTTTTTGGATACTCCTCACTTCATTCTCCATGCCAGTGGAATGGGAAAGGGAATTGGAAGAAAAGGCAAAACTTCATGGACTGGGGTAATGTAGTGGTTTAGCAGTTACCTGCCCCCCCACCTTTTATAAACCCAGGCTAGGACTCAAAAACACTGGAAGTTAATAAATGAAGCTTTATATTTACAGCAATGAACAATAGACAAGCAAATATTTACAAGGTATAACAGATATTTACAGATATATACAGTAAAAAGGTAATACAGACACCACACCCCTCCCGGAGACTAAAATCCCCAAGAGAGGGTAACCAAACACCCCCTACCACCTTTCTCGGCTTCCCTAGTCTTATCTCACCACCTGTTGATGCTGCAGATAAACTGAAGTAGATTGGCCAGGGAGATAAGTAGTAGAAAGAACTTAGTAATTTTACTCTGAATTAGCTACCAAGACAGAGAGACAAAGGAGACCATGCAAGAGGAGCAGTCACAGCCCAGAACAGTCAGAAGCCGTCTGCTATCTGTGTTTGGGTACAAAGCTTTAAAAACATTTTTTTTTTTCTCAGTAAAACTGGTGAAGTGACATACTGTGTTTACCTCTCTCAGCCAATAGTCTTAATTTCTCACTCAAATCCTCCAATTAGTTCAAACCAGCACAGGTAAGGACAGTTTAATAGAACAACACAGAGAGAAAAAATGACAGTAATAGCAATAATATTAATGAAATGATATATAAACAGAGTCATATGCAATGCAACTGCTCACCACTTGGAACCTGTTAACACCTGGCCCCAGCCTTTCACTCCACTTGCTGGAGCTGCACATGGTTGCCCCAGCCAGCTCTGCATCACCATCTACACCAGGCACAATGTCTCACGGTATCAAATATACCCCTGATTGACTCAGTAGGCTAAGCTGCCTGTGGCCTCTGTCAGCTTCTTGTGAAAATTCCTAGCGGAACCCAGGACTACATGCTTTGAATGCAATTGTTTTTTTGACAACGATTAAAAGTCCGGAACTTCAAAAATTTGCTTGAACTGTACCCTGATCATTGTTTGTAGATGTGCTCAAAGATCTTTAGCACTCAGAAGTTTGAACATCATTATCCCTAAAACAAAATACATCAGTATGCTCTAACTGCTGTCTTCAAGCACCAAGAGGAAAATAGCATAAATACTTCTTACAGTTTAAGAATTACCTCTAACCTTCATCTCAATTAGTATTTACATTTTGTTTACAAGTGATTGTAATGTTGATCAAAACATTGGGACCCGGAGTACTTGAACATCACCAAAGGTCAGATATAGACAGATATTTTCTTTCAGATTACTTTTTTTTAAATCTTGTTGTCTTACCCATTGATCTTACAGAGAAAATAAAAACTGTTGTAAATTAGTTTCTGTTTAGTTATAGAACTAAACCTGGCGTAGTACTAAGGGTGTGCTTTATTCCTTGGGAAAATCAGTGACTGCTTAATTTTTTCTCATTTACATAATACCTTGATGCTCATATTAGATCAAATGTAAGCCAACATTCTTTTGTTTTTTTATTTTTAAAACAATACGCATATTTCAGTTACTGAATTGTAACTGTGGTAAGAGGTTGTTCACTACTAAATGTTTTACAAAGTCAGTTAAAGAAACACTTTTCAATTATAATCTATTTAAATTAAACAGTTAAATAGTTAACCTTCCTACAAAAGACAGAATAGCAGACAAGAGTTTTGGAGTCACAACATTTTAACAATGTTATGATTTTTGGGATTGATGTTGAACAAAATAATAATAATTTGCATATTTGAGTAATTTGCATTTAATCTATATAAAGAAAATCATAAGTAGCAAATTTTCAGAATTGTGGCATTATGTAAGGGTGTTCAGAAACTTTACTGATATGTTTTACACTGGAATTAGTATGTCCTGTAAGACTAGTGCATAGAACACTGCTAAAGAGCCATTTCACTGAAGCACACAGCTCACACAGACACAAATAACTATTTCAGGTTTTTGTTGACTATGCTTTGTCCCTAACAGGAAAAAAAAAAAAAAAGGAGAAAAAACAAATTTGAAAATTAAAATGCTAACATTTGGTAAGGTGTTACTTAAAACAGCTTTCTTAACATTCTGCTGCTTGTCCTACCATTAAGTAAAATATGTTCTCAAGTATTTTATGACCTCAAAATACACCATGTTGCATAAATGTTTAAATAAATTATGTTATCAATTGTAAATGCATCAATATATCAAACTGTACATTGGCTAAATGTACAGAGCTAAACATTAAGTCACTGACAGACCCGGGAATGGAACACAGTGTTAAATGTCTGTTTGTCTGATAATGTTATTCTGTTGATGTCTTTAGAAAAAAAAATATTTGTTGCATGACTGGTAGAAGACAGTATGGTTAAGTGCCAGTGAACAAGAGCTTTTCTATCCAGTCACTTTTGCCATGTCAGAAAGAAAAAATATATTTCTTTGCATCAACGAACTGTTCAATACAGTTAACAACACCAGTGACCCATTCCCTCCAAACTGTGAGAACTGCTATAAAGGAATATTGTTAAGAATGTTGTATCCCTTTGCTTTACACTTACAGAGAAAAATACATGAAGTTCAGTACCATAATCAGAAAGTTCAATCTAATGGCCCAGCTACAAAACTAATGTTTCTCTGTAAGAAAAAATTTAGAGAACAAGTGTCAATAGATTTTCCTACTTTAAAAAATATTTATTCACATTTATAAATAAGAGAGTTTGACAAGCAAAGACTGCATGTAAGTATACATGCAAAAAAAGAAAAAAGCTATGTGATTTTCCTGATTAAGTTATTTGCCCATTAAAACAGCTAAGTGCATAGGTAACTGAGATTTTTCCTGGTCTATGGGACTGCACATCTTAGAAAATCAAGTAATAAAATTCTGATAATGAATCAATTTGAAACCACATACTGAAGATATTCTCAAATAATCAATGAGTCTGAACATAAATCGACATTATTTTATTTTAATTTAGGTAACATCGTTCAAATTGACAGTTTCCTAATATACCTTACTTTATATTACAGAATGTTTCTGTGCATGATGAATAAATAAAATAAATTCTATAGACAGACATCTGTAAGGGGTACATTTAAAAAAAAAAATTGTACACCCTTTTTTTTTCTCTGTTCTGCAAAGAAATTAGTTTAGTTTTAGGGACATAGTCTAAGCCTATGTAAATTTTTCTATTAAAATCTGCATGTCTTGGCATAGGTACTCATAGATAGCATAATATAGCATGAGAATGCCAATTTAAAGTAAAAAGAATCTAACCTTCACAGACCTGAAGAAGTTTTGAAATTATTTTAAGGCTTAAAAAGACAAAGAATTATAGGAATGTTGTACAAAATGGAAGAAACATTAAAGTAGGAAAATTTGGCCCTATGTGCAGCAACACCTTTTGGAGAGAAAAGAGAGGTAGGTGTGAGTGAAAAGGTCAGGGAGGTGACAACAAAGAAATAAGGTCATGTTTTTCTCATCTATTAAGAAATAATTAACTAAACAAAATGTTGTAAACTATTCTGGTTGATTAGATTACCTTACAGAACATATTTTAGACATCAGACAGTGTTAGTAATTTAAACAGAAATCTTTAAAATAAATATGTTAACATTATTGTAAGATATAATTTATTATAATATATGGTAAAATATATTCATACTTATAAGTACTGTATATGATAAACTCTATACTACATGCTGCATTATAATTATTAAATTATTATTGTTGTTGTAAATAGTAATGTTTAAACATTTTTTCCTATTTTAATAGGAAACTACTATTCTTTGTTTACTATTTTGGTTTTAGTTTAATATTTTGAGTCACTTTGGCATGCTGCTTGCATGGAGTCACTTGGCCTGCAGTTTTGACTATGTTCAGTCAAGAACCCCAAACCAGTCCCTGAAGCTGTTCACCAGTTTCCCACTTTATTTTGCTCCTCACCAGTAACATGCTGATATATGTCTGCCTTGATTTGCAGTGTTTCTAGCTATTATTTTTTTCCCCTTTATTAGGAAAGTCCTCGATGTAACAGTTATATTGTATGAGAAAGAATAA
Source organism: Psilopogon haemacephalus (assembly GCA_013396835.1). Taxonomy (NCBI): domain Eukaryota; kingdom Metazoa; phylum Chordata; class Aves; order Piciformes; family Megalaimidae; genus Psilopogon; species Psilopogon haemacephalus. The sequence goes on along the minus strand of VWZI01020791.1, from coordinate 30,399 downwards.
GATAGAAATTTTTTTAAATCTCTTGGATCAAGATTTGTTCATAATCGTATTCTCTTGCCTCTCTTACCCTAATGTTAATTTATTTCAGTCCAAATATAGGATACAGGAACATTCTCCATATGTTAACAAACTCTCATTAACAATATTTTCCTAGCTTAATTCATTACTAAGATTATTTTCTCTCTTTTGTGCTTCTATGAACTTACTTACATAGTTGCTTATGTATATTGACAATGAATATTGTCTTTTTTTCTTAAATAATGTTGTTCTGTAAAAGTAGAAAGGGATCTGTCTTTCTGACTTACAAAAACTGCAGTCTTTATGAATGTCATGTCAATACTGTATATGAAAATTAATGTAAATTTGGAGTTGTATGTTCTGATGTAGTGTATGATACAATTTCACCTCTTAATACCCAAATGTAAGGAAGAAAAGCTCCAGGTGATGTTCTGTATGAATGTCTTTTGTTGAAATGACTTCTTTAAGGGTTTTGAGAACTCAGCAATGACCCTAGATCTGATCACATTCCTCTCAGAAGGCTGAAAATCTAACTTAAAGATGCAGGATAATTCTTGTTCAAGACTACCTGACTTCAGGTTTAATTCGGGTGAGATACTGGTTCCAGCTGCAGAGGTTTATTCTAGTCTTATTAAAAGAATACATACACCTGCTTGCATTGGTGCATAATTGTTGCTCCATTGATACAGTTCAACCACCTATATATTTATATGTGTACAGATCACATATTTGTCATTGCTGATTACATGCTATTTCATATGTCCTTAAACACTTACTTGACAGAATTTAAAAATTTCAATTACACTCAAGATTGTTCTATTTTCAATAGTCTGCACCTATGCAGTGCAAAGTGCACTCTTCTTTTTATTGTCCATGTCTGGGACTTAGAGTTTTCATGTGTTGATTTTATGCTAGCCATTTCTAACATCAGCAGCAGCGGTGTGAATTACCTCAGCTAGGATCATAAAATCTAACAGATTCCTGTGTAGAAGTTATAGTCTTAGATGTAAGTTACCATACACCTGAGGTTTAAAATCAGAAACAGAACAAAGTTTAGAACTGCCAGATGAATAACACATTGGCTAGAAATTAGAAAAATTGTGTTGTATTAGTGACAAGCTGACTATGTGAACACAATTCTCAGTTGTTCAAGATCTTTGTGGCTAACGGGAGTTAGAATACTTCTGTAAAAACAGACAGTTTGATGTTTAACATGCTTGTTCTGCTCTGTGTACCATGTCTACAATCAAGTTTAGCCAGAGTACCATGCATATTTTGAATGCGTTGTTGTAAGGTTCAGATTTTTTACACAGTATATAGTTTAGTGTGTAATGTCCAATAACAAACATATACTTTATATAACAAAATCAGAGGATGAAAGGTTTATGTAACAGACAGCTAATTCATCAACACACTGGATTTTTTGGTCAATAATTTCAATTCAAGTAATTTTTAAGTTATACTTTGAAATTAGGTATTTAATTCTGACTCTGATGTTAGTGTTAGTTTTTAAAGTAGGATGAATTAACTTTTTGAGAATATTACTATTAGACTCTGTCCAATTTTCTTACCTCCAAAATTTTCACAGGTGACTCTAGTTATAATATAGTGAAAGTTCCCCAGAAATATAGGCTAAAAAAGAACTACATCATACCCAGAAACATCTAGAGAACTGGTGCGACAGGCAGATATAGTAATTGCAAGCATTGATGTTTTCATATGACTATGCTTTAATATGACAAATTCATTATGAATTTATCATAATAAAGATAAAAATATTAAATTCTGCTTCATCTTTTTTTCCAGATTAAAATGTAAATTTTGGCTTAACCACAGGGATAAGATGTGGCTGCTCATTTTCTTTGAATATGAAACTGAGACAGTTTTATAAATATACATTCAGGGGAGACATATTTTACCTCCAATAGGGTTAGAACTCAGGGTAAGGCAACCTGCACAGGATAAGAAGGAAATGTAGCCATGCTCAACAAAGGATGGGGAAAGTTCTGAAATCAGTTTCAGTTAAAATCTTCCATGTCTGGAGCAAAAGCAATTCAGTGCAATGTAGTTGGTAGGAGTTTGCTGTGCTGAGACTTCTTGAAGTCTCCAGTGGGATGCCCTTAAATATGAATGAGAAAAATGAAAATAACCTACATAATAATTTGGAATTCCTAAAGACTTCTGAATTCCTAAAGAAGAATTCTGAAATCCTAAAATTTAATATACTCTACAGTGAGGATGTATAAGTGTTTTGGTAGTAATTATATATTTTCAAAACTTTTTTTTTTTTTCCAAGACAGAAAATGTACTACAGGTCTACTAGACCTTAAAAGCTTAAGGAAAGCCAAATAAACCCATCACACAGGCAGAAAGTTTGAGCTGTTAGAACATGAAACAAAAATGACATATTGATCCTGTTTAAACTGAATGTACTATTTTCAATTTTACACACATATGAAGTAATTTTTAAAACAATAATCCAAGCCCAGATATTAGACTAAATTTCTCCCATAGAAAAATCAATTCTTCAAGAGTAGTGATCTGCACATGTTCAAAAGAAAAAATCTTGGAGAGAGTCTGGACTAAAATAAAGCATGGACAACAATAATTGTGTGTACAGTTACATCTGATATTTTCAAATAAGCCAAACTCTACCTTTAATAGTACAATCACTTAATTTGTCTTATTTGAGAGCCAAAGATTGTAGCTCCACGTCTCCAAAATTAATGAGATGTTAACATGAGCTTTGTTCTTGACAAAAACCCTACAAAAACTGGGTAATAACTGGCAACACATTTTAGTTTAAGTTTGGTAGAAATTCAATACCTAAAATGGTAGTTATGAAAGATTTTTTAGTTTATGGATCCTTGGATTTTTCCACTGATGGTCCAATATGGACTAGTTTACAAAGTTACATGTGTGGAATTCCACAGAGCTTTGTTTTCTTAGGAACAGTTAATGAACCCTTAAGAAAAAGTCAAAGAAAAAGATGACATCCCAGGTCTGTTCTTAGATAAGAGTTAATAAGGACTTAAATCCACAAAAAGAATCTAAACCTATGACTCATCTGGAAAGTGCATAAACGCTTTTGCTCTCCCTTGATATATCGAAGCAGTTTGCCCTTTATATTCATTGTTCTCTTCAAGAACCCATTTCTCATGTCAGAGATGTGAGCTTGATGATGCCTACTTCCTTTTTTTTTTTTTTTTTTTTTTTTTTTTTTTTTTTTTTGGTGGGGTTGAGTTGGGTGTTAAGAATCGGCTTCCTTTGTTTCCTTAATCAACATCTCCATGGGATTTAAAAACAACCCTTTCACCTTTTCCAATAGGTAGCACAACAACAGCAGCAGAGGGTAATCATTTGCTGACATGATGTAAACAGCCTTCCTTTTGAGGTATGAGAAATGAAGGGATTGATGAATGCTTCTTTTCTTTAACTTCACTGGAGTTGCAAGCACTGGTGACTGGTGTTACAGCTCCCATCTGTCAGCAGGATGCCCTGCTACCCATCTTTATAATTTGTCTGTTTCTGTTTCAAGGCTGTGAGACACATTTTCTTGTGCAACCCATTTCAGTGTCAGAAGGAAAACTTGATAGGTGAATAATTTGTGCTGCCAGGAGGAACTAAGTTTACAGTCACCTTGAATGGGAAAACACTGCACTGATATGGATTGCAACCTAAACTCTTACTATGCCCATCAGGAAAAGAATGAGGAACAGCCACAAAAAAAGGCATCCTGATCTTTCATTATTGTACTCTTTTTTTTCATTATTCTGATTTTTTTTTAATACCAATGATTTCCTTTAACAGCAGAAAACTTCTTAAACACATCTGACCCTTAAGAAATAAAAGCATGTAACTAATGCCACTCACAGGAGTGCTGTCTCTGGTATTATTATACTTTGAAAGTAACAACACAGCACTGAAGATGGCAACGGTAATCTTAACTGAAATGCAGACGTTGAAAAAGTTGCTAGAACAGACAAACAAACAAACAAACGTAATATAAAATATAAAATATAAAATACCTAATTGTTTTTAGGAACTTGAATATATATCAATTCTAAGCAGAAAATTAAAGTCAAAATTCCATAAATACAAACTGAATGTTAAAACACAATTGAAATAAAAACAAAAGCACATCCTGACATTCAGTTCTTCATAAATTTTATCTCATGGTGTCAGGTCATTATATGCTAATATTTGCTGTCTGGAAAAAATATTTGCTGTTTGAAAAAAAAAAATTCTTAAAAGTAAGAAAGCAAAAGAGTAAGAAAGAAGAATAAATATATAGCATTTATATTACATTCTCTGAATTTTCATCTAATCTCATTATATTTGAAACTTTCAGGAGCAGATTGGTTTCTCTTTGAATGTTAGGAAAGATAGGAGGTGTCTTAACAGCATTTTGATACCATCTTATAAAATATGTAAAACAGTAATCCTCTGATGACTCCACTATATATGGTCATTTGCAGTGCCATTCAGTGAATTTAAGTATAAAATTCTGCACATTTCAATGGAGCTAACCCTTACTGTGTTATTTTAAGGGAGATCAGAAGAACACATATTTTACAATCTCTACCTAGTCACGGCATTTTGGTAAGTCAACAGCCTTCATGATAGCTTTTAAAGGAATACATTAATTGCATAAACACTGCTAGTGTATCCTGGTGACTTGTTCTGTTGCAGACAATTTTATACAAGAAATTGTCTTGAATGAGTACAGAGCCATTGACATGATGAGCAAAAATTAACAGTACAGTTTTGTTATCAGAAGTGAAGTTTTCACTTAAATTCTTATCTACATTATATCTATGTAAAATAATCAAACATAAAAAGATTTAGTGGGATAATGAAGGGCTGGATGAGACCTGCATTTAGCAAATTGAATTATAAAGGGCATGACAGGAAAGGATTAATGAAGTTTAAAAGGTTAGGAAAGACCAGGGAATAGTGGCACAAATCCTCAGCTACAGCTGAATACTGTCCTGAAAGCAAGGTGGGAATGAAGGTTTTTACTTTCCAGTCTCCAGATATCCTAGGATACAGAAGCCCTTCATTTTGTTACGTTTTAATAGAAGATTACCTACATCTAGAATTCAAGCTAAAGATTAAGTAAAGTTTTTCTGGTAACAGCATGGGGTTGGTAAGGATGAGAATCCATCCTGTGTTTGATTTCATTACCTTTTTAAAGCAGAAAGGCAAATCTTTTTAATCTGTTTAGGTCACCTTTACAATTCATAAACCATAATAAACAACCATCATATATTACCATCAGTCCTGGAAAATGCATGGCTGACACTCACACAGGTTTTTCTCAGCTAGGTCTTACTATTATCCTGCAGTGCAGCACTTAATGAAATTAGTACTCCATTAAAAGCAGTCCATCGGTTGCCATAGTCTTTTCTTCTCTTTAACTGGAAATATGATTTCAGGAGCATTGATGTACATATAGTAATATATCAATCTGCCAGAAGTTGTCATAACAACATGTGTTGGTTTGAGCTAATTGGAGAATTTGAGTGAGAAATTAGACTATTGGCTGAGAGAAAGTTAAATACACAGTGTCACTTCACCAAGTTTCACTGAGACAGAGAAAAAAAATTGTTTTGAGAAATGTTCTCAAAACATCAGATAGCCAGTGTGCTTGCAGAGGGCCAGTCTGGCTTGAGTCTGTGTTGGCTCCAGCAGCTTTTTCCTTTGTCTCTCTGCCTTTGAACTAATTCAGAGTTAAATCACTAAAACGACTAATTTCTTCTCCTATCATTAATCTCTCTGATCTTCAGCTTATCTGCAGCATCAAGAGGTGGTGAGATAAAGCTGGGAAAGGGGGGAAAGGTGGTAGGGGAGTTTGGTTGCCCTCTTCTGGGGATTTTGGTCTCCAGGAGGGGTGTGGTGTGTTTTATTACCTTTTTTACTGTATATTTCTGTAAATATCTGTTATATCTTGTAAATATTTGCTTGTATATTTGCATTGCTGTAAATATAAAGCTTCATTTATTAACTTCCAGTGTGTTTTTCTGAGTTTTAGCCGGGGTTTTAAAAGGTGGGGGGGCAGGTCACTGCAAACCCACTACACAACCGCTAACAAATTACTTTATGCTGATGTTGGTTCCAGAGCTTGAATGCTGGAAGATATAGGCATGAAGCACCAGGAGATAAAATTGATTTTTTTTTTACCCTTTTGTCTGCTAGATAATAATACTGAACATCCATCTTAACTATTAAGAGCAATATTATAAACTGAGATACAGATGAAGTGGTGGAAAAAATCCTCTAGATCAATATTTTGCATTATAATCTACCTGCATTCAGTTAGTGTCAAAACTAATACAATGGGAAGAGCATGAAACTGGTAACATCAATTTAGCACTGTTCTTGGAGTTAACAGGAAAACCTCACTACTGTAGTCGGGCAAAATGTTGCTGAGTGAGTGATATTGTAGTCGCATGGCACAGTCCAATAGAACATTGGCTGGGGTATTGGTTCATGTTTAGGTAAAACTGCAGTAGTTAACTTCACAAATCCATGTACCTGATTCCAGTAAGTATCTACAAAATCCACAATTTTCTCCAAAATAAGCTTTCTGCAGTATCCATTAGCAGGCTTTTCCTAAACCAATGCCCAAGTCTGGTGTTTCCCACTAGGTTGGTCACTGTGGTATAATGCTTAAACTGTTAGCTTTTCCACCATGTCCATGTGCCAGACTAAATTACAGACTTTGTTAAGTATGGTGACTGATCAGCAGTTAGAAGCAGCAATTGTAGAGGATCTGTACCTATGTTTGATTACTGTATTTATTCTATCTCTGTTCTTTCAGTGTTTATGTAAGGTTGAATGATGGTGGGGGTTGATGAAATACATGTTATAACAAAGCCCTTGCATCTTTCCAGGCAAGAACCTAAGATGCTTACCCAAAGCCCTTGATCTCTTCTTAGAGAGTTTGTTATTCACCATCTGTCACAAATCACTGAATGCCAAACTGTGCCCTCAAGCCTCTTCTGAGTCAAATAAGAACCAGAGCTAGGCCCTTAGGCTTCAACTACCAATCTCCATACATCACTTTTCCTTCCTTTTATGATGGTAGAGATATAAAGTACTTTTATACTATTTTAATATTTCACCTTCTTTGTTTTAGCTAACTTGCCCTCTTAACTCAGGACTTGGCTCTGTATGAAGTATTCTGAAGCAGCTGATTTGTTTATTTGTTTAGTCTTTTCACTTCAACTGAATTTCCTGCTGTGCACAGCAGTAGCAAGGGTTGCAAAATTAAGGAGTGAAATCAAACCAATCTGATAAGAAGGCTCTGATTTTTAGAAATTATATTTTTGTCAGTCTGTTATAAATGTAATCTAATGCTCTCTGCTAACAGAATTTACTTTCATTTGGCTTATAGCTGTAAGCACATAAAGTTGAAATATAACATATATTATTTACATGAACTAGGAAAAGTATATGTTATTCTCTGATGATAATATGTTACTATAATTGATAAGAAATGTTGTGACTAAACAACATTATAAAATTCAAAACTTTGGAGACAGAGATCTGAATCACTAATATAGGATGATTACCATTAATAAACTTGGTCTAAACTGAAGCAAAAGGGTATCAGTGACTTTCCCAAGAAGCTCAGATCAGGGCTTATTAGAAGCTAGAAACATTTTATCCGCTTGATGAAATAGTTAGTGGTAAATGTAGGGCAACTTTAGACTTAGATTTATGAAATAAGTGACAAAAAATGGAGATATGAAAAAGTAAAATATAATATAATCTCCTCTCACAGTTGCAATACTAAATTAAGGAAGCAGACTTTTAAAAAAATAACCAAAGCGTAGTATTACAGTGGTTTTGCTTGATAACATTTCTAAATTCATTGATAGATACATCTGTATTTGCAATACGTTCTTTCTTTCCACGGAATTTTACATGGAAGGTAATGAAGGAAAATAATCAAGAAATAGTCAGGAGGACTTAATATTTCATATTCAATAGGGATAATTGCATTATTAAAAAAAAAAAAAAAAAAAAAGAGAGAGAGAGAGAATGTATTTTAATCCTGATTATCCTAATTTACCTCTGAAGAATCTGAGCTAAGAGACTGAAAAGTCCTGCCTATCACAGGATGTCAGTGGTTGGAAGGAACCCAAAGAGATCATTGAGTCCAACCTACCCTGCCAGAGCAGGATGATACAATCTAGCTCAGGTCACAGAGGAATGCATCCAGACAGGTCTTGAATGGCTCCAGAGAAGGAGACTCCAGAACCAATATGGGGAGCCTATTCCAGTGCTCTGTGACCNAAGGTATAACAGATATTTACAGATATATACAGTAAAAAGGTAATACAGACACCAAACCCCTTCCAGAGACTAAAATCCCCAAGAGAGGGTAACCAAACCCCCCACCACCTTTCCCCCCTTCCCCAGTCTTATCTCACCACCAGTTGATGCTGCAGATAAGCTGAAGATCGGTCAGAGGGATTAGTAATAGGAAGGAGTTAGTAATTTTACTCTGAATTATCTACCAAGACAGAGACAAAGGAGATCATGCAAGAAGAGCAGCCACAGCCAGGCACAGACAGAAGCAGTCTGCAAATCTGGTTGTTTTGAGAACAGTTCTTAAAACAATTTTTTTTTCTTTCCTCAGTAAAACTCAGTGAAGTGACACACTGTTTATCTCTCTCAGCCAACAGTCTAATTTCCCACTCAAATCTTCCAATTAGCTCAAACCAACCCAAAAACCCACCTTGTGCTGAGGTAGAACCTTCTGTGCTGCAGCTTACCTCCATTGCTCCTTGTCCTATTACAGGGAGCAAGTGAGAAAAACCTGCCTCCCTACTTCTGACCCCCAGCCCTCAGATATTTATAAACATTTATTAAATCCCCTCTCAGTCTTCTCTTCTCCAGACTAAAAAGTCCCAGGCCCCTCAGACTTTCCTCATAAGCCAGTGCTCCAGTCCCCCAGTCATCCTCTTAGCCCTCCACTGGACCCTCTCCAGAATATCCCCATATCTCTTAAACTGGGGAGCCCAAAACTGAATGCAGTACCCAAGATGGGGCCTCACCAGGGCACAGTAGAGGGGGAGGACAACCTCCCTTAATCTGCTGGATACACTTTTCTTAATACACTCCAGGATCCCATTGGCCTTCTTGTCCACAAAGGCACATTGCTGTCCCATGGATAACTTGCTATCCACCAGGAGTCTCAGGTCCCTCTGCACAGGGCTGCCCTCCAGCAGATCACCTTCCAGCCTAGTACAGGTGCAGTTTATTATTCCTCCCCAGGTGCAAGACTCTGCATTTGTCCTTCTTGAACCTCATTTGGTTCCTCTGTGCCCAGCTATCCAGTCTCTCCAAGTTTCACTGGATGGCTGCATGCCCTTCAGCTGTATCAGCCAAGCCTCCCAATTTGGCGTCAGCAGCAAACTTGATGAGCAGACACTTTGTCCCCGCACTGGACCCAGAACTGATCCCTGGGGGACTCCACTGGTTACAGATATCCAGCTGGACTCGGCACCATTGATCACCACTTTTTGAACTCTATCTTGTAACCAGTTCCTAATCCACCACACTGTCTGCTCTTCCACCTCACACTTCCTGAGCTTGCTCACTAGGATGTCGTGGGAGACAGTGTCAAAGGCCTTGCTAAGATCAAGGTACACTACATCCACCAGTCTCCCTGAATCTACCTATTCAGTTATGTCCTCATAGAATGCTATCAGATCTGTCAAGCATAATTTCCCCTTGATAAATCCATGCTGACTACTCCTGATAACCTTCTCTTCCAAGTTCCATGAGATGCCCTCCAGAAGGAGCTGCTCCATCATTTTTCCAGGAATGGAGGTGAGGCTGACTAGTCAATAGTTCCCTGGAACTTTTCTTGCCCTTTTTGAAGACTGGAGTGACATTGGCTCTCCTCCAGTCCTCAGGCTTCTCTCCTGTTTGTCGTGATCTGGCAAAAATGATGGAAAGTGGCAGATCAATAACATCAGCCAGTTCTCTCAGCACCCTTGGGTGCATCTCATCAGGGCCCATGGACTTGTGAATGTTCATTTGTGTAGATGATTCCTAACCTAGTCATCAGTGACCAGTGGGGAGCATTCCCTCCTCCAGGCTTTCTCTCCTTCATCCAGGGTCTGAAGTACAAAGGGGAGTTCAGCCTTAGGTGTAAAGATTGAAGCAAAGAAGGAACTCTGCCTTGTCTGCATCCTCAGTTATGAAGGCTACCTCCTGGTTCAGCAGTGGCCCCACACCTTCCCTGTTCTTCCTTTTCCTCCTGATATATTTGAAGAAGTCCTTCTTTTTCTCTTTTACTTCCTTTGCTTCCTATAATATGACCCACATCTGATCAATGGCAAAAGTAGAACTTAGGATATCTCATTCATGGTCCACTGTCTTATCACTGTACCATTTTGCCAACTAATGAAAAGCAATGTTTCCGCTCATTTAGTATGAATTGGCACAACGTTTAGTCTTTGCTTCTCTCCTTAACACTTTCAACTCTATAATTATTCTATGTGTAGCTCTTCATTTCCCTTATGTTATCTAGTTGATTTCACAAAGTTTGTTGAAGTGGTAATTAATCTTCTGCCCAGATGGACCAGGCTCTTGTCTTAGAAGTGAGTTTTCCTGTGTACAACTTAGTTGCATCCTTCCCTTATTGAAGAAATATTTTCTGCAGCTAACGGGCTTTGAGTTACACTCCTGAGTATAAATTTGCTGTTTTCTTTCTGTTAGGTTTTATTTTTAAAATTGGTTTCTCTTTAGAGATGTTATCATTTCTTCAGCTTCCTGATCTTTTAACTACATCTTAGCAAATGAGGGAGAGAAAGAATTAGAATAATGTCTCAACTTTTATTTGGAAAGACAAGCAGTGGTGTCACCTTCATATAAAAGTGCATGGCTGTTCTTCAGAAAATGTACTCTTCTCACTTTCTGTGGCTTCTTTTCCTATGGTGCCAAGAGTGACTTGTGCCTCACTGCAAAGGCAGCAGAAAGATTAGACTCATAAGGAAGCTATTACCTATTCCTACAATGGTGCAAAAACCATTTTACTATTAAAGATTAGAGCATTAACAACTGACTGAAAAAAAAAAAAATCCACACATTGTGAACAGAAGTTCAGTAATCTTTGCTCAGTATATAATTCCCACCCAAGATTCTTGCAGACTCTTGCTAGCGGCTTGAGTACAATATTATAATTGGTTTCAATTACTCCATTATTATTTCCACCAGAGTAGCTACAAATCCTCTCTTCTGTAGTGGCATCTAATGTGGTTGAGGGGATGTCTAAATCAATGCGTGTTCTTACAAATGACATCCTATTAAAAAAAGATAAAGAAAAAAAATACTAAGTATGAGGCAAGCAGACAACTGACTGGGTATAATTTTTCAGAACAAGAGAGCACAAGGGAGAACAGATTTCTGTGGCAAGACCACAAGCAGTGAAAATATTCCTGTGACCACTTTAGTCTGTTAAGTCAGTCACAGTACATTTTCTACTAATTGGAAACAAATTAGTACTGTCTAGAGAAAAAAGTAAGAACAGTGAACTTTAATCTCCTACTAGAACATGCCATGCATATTATCTAGAAGATTTTACATATTTTCATGTACAGCTTCTTTTTTTTTTTTTTTCCTTAGCCTCTGATTGCTTTTCCTCTGGGGTCCCACTTTTAGTCAACCATTAGTCCTACTTCCAAATCTTGAATTGCTTTGAATAAATCAAGTACATTAATTACCAAACAGGTAATGTCACTTTTGATAACTGCAATATTGTGTTTTGGAAGCATATTAGAATTTTTTATCATTTCCTATTGTCTCTGTTGGATGGCTACCTTAAGAGGCTTCAATCAGCGTGTATCTCATGAACCTGATGTTTTGTAAATGGCCTGTCTGGATCTCTACCTATTTTAATTCACGTTTTTGTGTAGGTGGCTAGAAAACATTTGCATAAAACTCTCCAATTCTATTGTGAAAATGCCTATTCAATAAGAAATTAAAATCCTGTAACATTCTTATACTATGTGATAATGTGGGTGTACCCATGTGTGTCACAGCACAGGCATTATGTTTGAATGTTTGGAGCATGAAGTCAGATATCTGCAAAATATAGTCAGATCTTAACTCTTTCATCCTAGAAGTACTGTATTTTAAGTAGAAATGGTATGAGAGATGCTGTTCAGGTGAACTGAAAGAAAAATATATTTCAATTCATACAGTAGTGCAACAACTGTTCTGTGTCTTCATTACAGTTTTCTGCATTCCAGAAATTCTTTGTCTATATAGCTATCCACTACAGAGGCACATATATTCACCAGAAATGAGGTCTCAGACAGGAGTGAGATGTACCAAAGCAAGCACGGTGTTATTGGCATATCTGTATCAAAATTAAGGCTTTTTGCAAGTTTATCTATATATAGAAAGATTGATAGAGTTTTTCTTCAGGGCTTTGTGAATGTGCACAATAGTACAGATACACAAATATTCACATCTGTGTGAATATTATTTGCTGAATGGTCATAATTATTCTCAGAAAATACATTTGTTGATGGATTGGCAAAGATCCTTGTGTTGGTTTAGGACTTCTTAATAGATTGTTCTTACTCATTTTGGGAAGAAAATCCTGCAGTTGTCAGTTGAGGCAGGGAAGCTGTAGTTAATATTAATTGCCGTTCTATTACCTCTTAATTCTCCTTTGTCATATTCAATTTTTGAAGTTGGAGACAATATCCCTTTAAGAATGGAACTGAGGGAATTATTTATTTTTTTTGTTCAGATAATCTATTGCTATTGTTTAGAAAGACAGTACATAATTTTCTTAAACTTTGCATAGAAATGTACTAGGTTGCTAACTATGACAAGAAACTGACAAAAATAAAATAACTATTCTTTTTTTTTTAACTTCAGACAATTTAGATAGAAAGCTATCAAAAACCTGAAACTTGGAAAATCAGAAGCACTCTTTGCAAAATTGTTCTCAATGTACTTTCAAATGAAATTGCTAAGCAATATGCAACATTTCCAAAATCAACTCTTAAGAGTAAATCAGATAATTGCACATGTAACAATGACTACCAGAAGATCCACTAGTGTTTTACACTTGTACAGTCATTACAGACATAATTTCAGAAAATAATTATCTGGGTGCTGGAAATGTGTTCAAAAAAGCTGAAAAAAATACTTGTGATTGTTCTTCAAATGAGTAAAATGATGAGTTAAACAGCAACACTGCCATTAGTATAGTAATACTTTATAATAAAACTAAACTAAAGAGTTTTCCTTTCCATACCTAGAGTCAAGGTTGCAAGTGGACACAATTCCTTTGTGACACATAAGTCTCATTAGTTACTGCCAGGAAATCCCAGCATTTACACATATTGTTTGAGACCTTAACTATGTTAAAGCTCAGACTTCAACCATTAGATTTTATGCATGAAGAATTATTGTTGTTAGAGATTTTATCTTAACAGCAGTGAGGCTTATCATCTTCAGCAAAGTAGTAAAATCTCATATTAAAATCTTGTTAGAAAGTAATATATTTTATAACGGAAAGCAGGAAACCCTTTTGTAAAGAAACTACATTTGTAGACTAAATATTCTGTTTAAAAAATGGCTGAAGAATTTGATCAGCATTGTAGGCCTTAAATCTTTATCAATATTTCTTTTTCAGTGTTAGGTATTGTTTCAAAGAACCAGGTCTTAGTTCAGAAAATTGTTGACTCTTTACAAAGATTTCCTTAAAAATTTGAAACAAATACCTGTTTTAAACTCAGATTATTAGACTTCATATAAATATATATAATGCAAAACTATTCCATAGACTATATTCTATTTACATACAATATATTATATTTACATACACCATGCATATTCATGTGTATATTTACATATACATAAACTAAATTATATTTACATATATACTATTTTTATGTATTACACTTTAAACTTAGTTATGGGCTTCACAACATATGAAGACTATGACATCATAATAAAAAACATCTTACAAAAGTAACTATATGATACATTTTAAAGGGCTGACACTAGAATATAATTGCATAGCTGGCTCAAAATCTTCCATGTAGTTTTGGGGTTTTTTTTCATTTTGTTCTTCTGCTTTGAAGTAAGATGACTTTTAGGAGATGAAAAGCCATCTGCCTATTTCCTCTATTCATTACTTCTCCATCCATGGTGTGTACCTTTGATCTTCTAATTTCTTATCCCCTGTATCCCACACCTCTGGTGGGATGGGTGTGTCTCACACTGACAAGTGCCAGGTTTTCAAAAAATACCTTGTTTTCTTTCCCACAAGTTTTGTGACTATTGTGTTTAACCATATCCTCCTAGACAGTAGGGGAGATCTTTTGATACTCTTTTTTCTCTCCCTAGTGGTGTGGAAGTGGATTCCACCTTGCCTCCATTTTTATGCCCATTTTAGTGTCTTCCTAATTAGTTAACTAATCAGGCCTACCAGAGAAAATAAGCTGATAGAAGTTTACATCAACCTAAATAACACCATCTAGTTTCATACTTTTTTTTTTTTAAAGGTTCCCTTTGTAATAGATTATATGGATCTCTGGGCAGCATGCTCCACTTTTCTATCAGCCCCACAACTAATTTTTTTTTTTTGTTATGCTCACATGGGTCCTCCTATGCTCCAGATTGCACCTGTTGCCTCTTGCCCTATCATGGGACATCACTAAGAAAATGTGATTTATGTGCCTGTACTTTGACCAGCACTATTTAATATTTTGTCAGGAACATGGACAGTGGGATTTGAGCACATTCTCAGCAAGTTTTCAGATGACATTGAGTGATGCAGTCAGCACACTAGAGGTAAGTGAAGCCTTCCATAGAGTCCTTAACAGGCTAGGAAGTTCATAAACTTCATAAAGGTCAAGAAGGCCAAGTGCATGGTTCTGCACCATGGTTCTGCACCAGGTGCCCTGACCACCTTGGGATTGGTCAGGGCAATCCCAAACATGGATATGAGCTGGGGGATGTGTTAACTGATAGCAGTCCTGTGGAGAAGGACTTGAGTGTACTGGTGTCTGAAAAGCCAGATATGAGCAGGCATCTTATGCACTTGCAGCCCTGAAAGCCAGCCATATCCTGAGTTTCATCAAAAGAAACGTGATGAGAAAGTCTGCCCCTCTACTCTGCTCTTTTAACACTGCATCTGGAGTGGTACAATAATTCAGTTATCACAGGATATCAGGAGTTGGAAGGAACCCAAAGAGATCATTGAGTCCAAAGCCCCTGCCAGAGAAGTACCATACAATCTAGCTCAGGTCACAGAGGAATGCATCCAGGCAGGCCTTGAAAGTCTCCAGAGAAGGAGACTCCACAGCATGGGGCATCACAAAATTCAAAGAAGTGAAGAATGCATATGTTTAAAGAGGTGCAATTAAAGCAGCATTTTCTTTTTTTTTTTTTTTTTTTTTTGATTCCTTGAATCTGCAAAACCTTTGCAAATACCTTTTAATGCAGTGTGAGTATAGAAATGTGCTAGTTTGTGCCCCTGAATTATAGCCATACCTCTTTCAATGTTAGCGTTGAAAGCTGTTAAAGATATATACCCAAATTTCGTTATTGAAAACGGGTTGTCAGAAAAGCAATTAGAGGCACATTCCACTAAGGAGTGTGCAATGAAAGATTAGTTTTCTCTGTTTAGTGCAAAGCATTTCAGCTTCTCTAAACCTTATTAAATTGCATCTTTTCTTGTTTTGTGAGAAAGGCCAATATCACACAATCTCTGTAAAGAGCTTTCAGTTTGCAAGTACACACATTATAATTGCAGAAAAGCAGCTTCTCTTTATCCTGTGCTTCCTTTGCTTCTTTCATAAATAAGAAAACATACATCTTGACTTGTTACAAATCTTAAAAAAACTTCAACTGTGGAATTTGGCTTTAGCTTATATGCTCTGATTCTCAATTTAAAAGCAAAAGAGCCATCCCTGCAGGAAGGAAATAAATAATGAAGAAAAAAAAAAATAAAGAAAAAATCCCTGATTGTTTGATTTCTTTGATTCCCCAAGCTGAGAAGGTGAAAGACTAAAATTTCTGTGTGTATATAATATATAGAAATATGCATTTCTAAAATTGATATCTGAATGTGGTGATGATAAATGAGATCCCTAGCATGATGTGTATTTAAAATATCATCTGTAATTCTGAAAGCAGGAGTTCTCTTTATTATGTCTTCAACACAAATATAGGTTTTTCTGATGGGACGAGGCAACATTCCAAAGCAGACTAGCACATTTGGTCTGCAGTACTTCATGCTCTTGGCTTATTATGAAACCCGTGAACTCAAATTCTGTTAACATTGTCACAGAATCACAATGAAGACAACACCACTCAAATACCAGAAGTTTAAATATAGTGGGCTATAATAATGTTCATTTTAACCAAATGATTCACTGCTGGAGTATTCCATGTCTTATATTAATTGAGCTGGCAGGTTTGTCCTTGTGGTTAAGCAGCAATGAATTGCTTTATTTTGGAAATACTTTCAATATTTTTATTAGCTTTGTGTGTACATGGGTGGGTGGAAAGGTGGGTAAGAGAGCAACAGATGAATGCATGCACATGTAGACACAACAATGTGGTAGCCAAAGCCAAGAAAATTAAATGTCACTTTTCTATATATGGTGCCTGAAGAAAGCTGTTGTTTCTGGAAGCTCTGATAAAAATATACGAAAGGTGTAGTATTTAGCTGATGAATTAGTGATGTGATCAATCAAATCAAATAAAGCATCTACTCTGTCACAGAAATGTTTGTGGGTCTGTGATGTAGCACACTGGCAAGATAGCTTGCAGAAGTCAAAGTACTGTTCTACGCCTGTATTTCTCAACATCTTGTATTAGTATATAAATCAGAAAATACATAAAGAATTTAATTCTATTTTGTAATAATTAAGACTTTTCTCCACTTTCAAATTTTCTAATTTATTACAGAATTAGCCTAGACTTTCTTCAGACATATATAAGGCCTATCCTTACTAGTAATAATAATTACCAACATGATGCATAATTGTCAGAAATATGAATAAGTATGAAATATTTATCAATGTTAATATTAGTAGCATTAAAATAGTAGTTTTAATGTTAGCACAGTAACAGCTGAAATGGTTTAGCATGCTTATATCTAAACAGTTCCAACACTTTCCACAAATCAGAAATTCAGAAACAATTTAATTTTAAGATGTTTTGAATTTGTAGGTAGTAATTGTAAGACTGAAGAAAACCAAACAAAAACAAGCTGCTTTGACATAATATTTATGGTCATGAGACTTTTAAAGGAAAAATAAGGTCCTCTGAAGATAAGCCAAATACAGCTAGAAGAAACTAAAGAGGTACCTCCCCCCAATACCTTGAGGCTCCTTGCAAATCCCTAGCTTAAGGCATGTCTGAGGGGATTTAACATCATAACATACTAAAGATATCAAAATGACATGTATGAAGTACACTGGCACTTTCTACTGAACAAAGATATATTTGGAAGCTTAGCCTTTGTTGGATGTTTATTCATTACTTGACTGGATTTGGAACTGAACTGAAAATACAGCATGATAAAAACTCACTTCTGAGATAGCCTTATATGTATTTGTTCTACTAAAATGAAATAATCACAAGCACAGGAAAACCAAATTCAACAACAACCAGCCAACTGAAAAAAAAAGTGAAATACAGAGATACATTAAAGTTTTAATTATTATTTTTTATAAAGAAAAAAAAGGTAAATGGAAGTAAGAAGAAAGATGATTTCTCCATGAAAGAATACAGTGCATAAGTTTTTGCAATATGCTAGATCACAGAATCACAGAATTAACTAGGCTGGAAAAGACCTCTAGGATCATTGAGTCCAACTTACCACCTAACCCTTCTAATTAACTAAATCATGCCACTAAGTACCTCATCCAGCCTCCTCTTAAACACCTCCAGGGATGGTGACTCCACCACCTCCCCAGTCAGCCTATTCTAATGGGCATTGACTCTTTCCATGCAGAACTTCTTCCTGACGTCCAGACTAAACCTGCCCTGGCACAATTTGAAACTGTGTTGTGTTGGTTTGAGCTAATTTGAGAATTTGAGTGAGAAACTAGACTATTGGCTTCTCTTGCATGGTTTCCTTGTCTTGGCAGCTAATTCAGAGTAAAACTACTAACTCCTTTCTACCACTAATCTCCCTGGCTGATCTACTTCAGCTTATCTGCAGCATCAATAGGTGGTGAGATAAGACTGGGGAAGGGGGGAAAGGTGGTAGGGGGTGTTGAGTTACCCTCTCATGGGGATTTTGGTCTCTGGGAGGGGTGTGGTGTCTGTATTACCTCTTCACTGTATATATATCTGTAAATACCTGTTATACCTTGTAAATATTTGCTTGTATATTTGCATTGCTGTAAATATAAAGCTTCATTTATTAACTTCCAGTGTCTTGAGTCCTAGCCGGGGTTTATAAAAGGTAGGGGGGGACAGGTAACTGCTAAACCAATACATGTGTCTTCTTGTTCTGTCACTGGGTGCCTAGGAGAAGAAACCAATGCCCTCCTGGCTACAGTCTCCTCTCAGGTAGTTGTAGAGACTGGCTCATGAATGTCCTACAATGAGTAGCATTAAAAAACCCCAGTGTGTTTAAAGGAAGAGGTAGCACTGCTACGTCATTGACCTTTTAATAGCTATATGCATATCAGGATGATTATATTGAAAAATCCAGGCTTTTAAGTTACTTATCAGAGTCTTCTTTGAGTAGATCAGTGCCAGCATCTTACATGAACAGTTTTCATCACAGTATTTTCTAGAACTTGCAACAGCTCAGACATCAATATGAGTAAGTATTTACAGTTATCTTCATTTTGGTTGGAAACAAAATTGTGCCAGAGCAGGTTTAGGTTGGATATTAGGAATACAGAATACTGGACAGGTGGTCAGACATTGGAACTGTTAAAAAATCTTGAAAATGTGACACTTTGGAACATGGTTTAATGGCCATGCTGGCACCCTTAGTGGTTTTTTCCATGATTCTAATGCTCATGAATGTCTATTAAAGGACAACTGATACCACTCTTAAATTTCCTCAGCTCACAGACACAGCACAAGTCTCAGTGGGCTAAAAACAGGATCTGGAGAACTTTCTGAAAGGAAAGAGGTATCCCGCAATAAATCTGGTATTTTTGGATGGCTTATGAAGTAGGTTGAAACTATTTTCTCTGCATTAATCTTTTCAGTCTTGCTAAGGTGAAAGAGATCATCTTCCTCATGAAATGTTGAGAGAAAAGAAAATCTGGTGTACTCTTTGAAACATAGTAGGGACTTCATGGAACAAATTTACAAAAATTTAAAAAACAAACTTTATTATATTTCTGCATTTGGCAGAACTTCCTTACTTCCCCTCTAGTAAACAGATATATAGGAAGTTGGCTGTTTTTCAGCAAAGATCTATACATTTGACATTTTGTAGGTCTCTTTAGGATCCTCTAAAATGAAAGCCATTAGAGCAAAAGCATGACATTATTCATGTATTCCAAAACAGTTTAATATCTTATGAGGCTGTCTGCTTACATATGTGTGTGCATACAGCTCCCTGCTTCTCTCAAATGTCCACAGCTATGTGGGAAAAAAAATCTGAATATTTCTTTCAGCAATGAGTTTTGTTTTCATTTTTTTCTGAATATAGAGATGGGAAAAAAGACAGTTTTTCAGACAGAACATGTGATGAAGCATAGTAATGGTTGAGAATTTATTCTTAGCCCAACGTTTTCTTGAGTCACTGTGAGACTTCAAGATAATCTTAATTTCTTAGTCTCGGGTTTCTCAACTTTATAACAAAGATAATAACTTTTTCTATCTTGCAGTAGTGGTGTAAAGATTGGATTGTCTCCCTGGACCACATAGAGAACATAAATACACCATTAGTAGTCACAGCGAGGGGAAAAGCTTGGCAGCTGTCTGAATGACACTCCTGTTATGTAGGACCTATGCTTCCCTTTTGAATTAAATGCCACTAATATCAGCCTTTCTGATCTAAAGTTGGTATGTTTGGTGACTTTCCAAACAGATTTTCCAACCTCTGCAGGCCTATTTGTTGACAAAATGTTACACTCAGAATTTTCAACATGTTACACAGAATTTAAAAGAGAATGCTGGTTTTCAAGACAAATCTCAAGGCTCCAAGCATGGGAGTCTATTGTGTGGTCAATCTGCACAGTGCTAAAATGGCAGTAAGTACTAGGAGAAAAAAGGCAGTAAATGAGAGCTATACTCATGTCCAACTGAACATTTGAATTCCAGTCTCAGTAAACTGGAAAAAAAAAGGGACTTCCTGTAAATGTACATTTGATTTTGTGTTCATGACGGATCCTGGTGAACTCCAAATACCTTCTTCTATTTGAACCTGCAAAATTGTTTGCCTTTTTCAATATTACCTTTCTTCATTTGAAGCAGAGAATTTAAAATGTCCTTACTATGACAGAAAGACTGTGCTTCTGGAGAAAAGCCCCATAAAAATCATTTAGGTTGAAAGGAGAATAAAAATATAGTTGTGTGTATACTTATGGTGGTGGATGTTTTCTTGTATTTGAAGAATCTAATTCTTTCTTCTGCCTAATTACCCAAGTCCTGGAATAATAACTGTGATTCTAATGAGAAATCATTTGTGATTTAAGAATGCACCTGTGAGCAAACTTTTTTGATCCTCAAACCTTGACATATTTATTGCAGATGTGATTTGGATAAATGTTTGTCCTGGTTTTGGCTAGGGCAGAATTAATTTTCTTCATAGTAGCTGGTATATGAATTTGTGCTAAAAATAGCATTGATAACCCAGGGATGGTTTTGTTATTCTTGAGCAGAGCTCACAGAGTTAGACTTTTCACACCACTTCAGCAATTAGGCAATTAATTAATGTGAGATGATATTTATTTCAAATTTAATATTGTTTATTATTTTTGATATTGAGACTCTTGCCACCTCAACCACTATTTCTAAATAATAATTATGTTATTTTGCAATGGCCATGGACACATTATACAAAGGAATAATTAGATCTAGAACAGATAACTAGCAATAATACAACATTAATTGAACTGGAAAAGAGGTTCTTGCTTGTACTCACAGTAATCCACACAAAATACTTTGCCCCAGAGGAATAAACAATTACCTTTGGTCTAAGTGGCCCATTGGCCAGGGGGTGATCTGTTGTGGATGGCCTTAATGGGGAGAAGCAACCACAGGAAAGAGGACAAAAAACCTGGAGCCACTGAATCTAAGGACCCTGGCTTGCCCAGACTTGTTTTGCTCCTATTAACATCCTGTGGTAAACAAAGTATATACAGGTGGCTTGTGCCTGCATCGTGCAAGGTCTTTGTTTTCCCAAATTTTGAGTAAAGCGAGCCTATAGCTTCACCTAATATGGTCAAACTTGGCTAACTGCCATTCCATTTGGCTATTCCATGTCCAAAGGCCCATTACTCTTGGACTGCATTGATAAAAAGAGATGAGCAGGTAACACAATATGCTCTGCCATTGTATTTGTGCTAGCTTGCTTGCTGCTGCTGCCTACTGCCATTGCTCTCTGCTTCTGCCATTGCCTTCTGCAGCATTATGCTAGGCTAACTATAAGCTCTGCTGCTTAATAAGAAGCCCTGATGCTTTGGGCTTATCTGTCTTGAAAATGCCTACTTCAAGTTCACCAGGAATAGGCACCAAATACATCCACATTATAGGCCTGCATAGCCAGTGTGACACTGCACATCTGCCAAGAAACCTGAAAGTCCCCTGCCAAGATGAGGAGCCCTGGAAGGGACACACAGATTGTCTAGAGAAATCAGGATAAGGTCAGAGATCATCTGCCTTCTTTCCTCAGCACCCTGTGAAGCCTGGGAAGAATCAGAAGCCTCAGCAACTAAGAAGACACCAACAGAGTCCTCTGCACGTGTTAGGGTACTGTTTGAAGCTGTAGTTAGTCCTGGGGAATCAGGAGCTGACCATACCATATGACGTGATGATCAGCATATAAAGCTGGGAAAAGAAGCAGGAAGTGGGGATGTTCAGAGTGATATTTGTCTCTCAAGTAACCCTTACATTTGACAGAGCCCTGCTTTCCTGCAGATAGTTGAACATCTGCCTGCTGATGGGAAACTGAACAAATTCCTTGTTTTGCTGCACTTGTGATGCAGCTTTTGCTTTGTCTGTTAAACTGCCTTTATTTCAACTCACTAGTTTTCTTGCTTTTACCCTTCCAATTCTTCCCCTCCTCCTGATGTAGCATGTGGTGGCTGTATGGTGTTTAGCTACTGTCTAGAGTTAAACCGCAACACTGTGTCTTTTATTTACCAGTAAACAATGAAAATGTGAATTTCGGAATGTACACATGGATTTAACCTCAGCTTGTGTGGGAGATTTCATAGAAATTTGGAGCACAAGGCATCCATGTCTCTAGTACTAATGAACTGCTAATCCTTAAGATACAAGGCTGATAACAAAAAATACCTTTGGGATAGAAAAGCATCCATCTTTAGATATTTCACTTACTCATCCCTTTATCTATTAGATGGCAGCAGATGTAAAATGGACATTCCCAACTAGTTCAGTTGTGATTTAGTATATTTCTGTTTGACCATCACTTCACAAGTAATGTATTTTTAGCCAGAGATTTCCAGCTCTTATCTGAGTAGGCTAATGCATACTATTGCAATGTAGAGTGGGGAAGTTTAGCATTTGATTGATGAGTCAAAATTCCAGACTCAATAGTAATTAACTTCATTGTGTTGTCTGATATCTGTGTTCTTCACAGAAACTTATTATACAGTTTGGTGGACTATTTTTAAAGTGAATTACTCAACATGGATTTGCCCTGTTAGTTCTGCTGAGAGGACATGTTACCTACTAACAAATGAAAATACTGGTTTTCTATTTTTATCTGACCTTTTTACTTAAATATTGGACTTCAGCCTGTACGTTCAGCACATTTTAAAGAGCTGGCAAGTCCACTAAAAAACCCCAACACCTTTTCAATGTGTAATGACCATAAGAGATCAATAATACTTTAAATGGACTTCTGAATAATCTTTTCTATGATTGGCAGTAACTTTTTCTACATAAATGGAAAACAAAGCTGTTACATATAGAATTTTTTTAAAATCTTATTTTAATTCCTTGAAAATATATCATGTTCAGGTCCGTTCAGGTCCCAGTACAGGTCTGAGTGCAGGTCCGAGTGAAGGTCCCAGTGAAGGTCCTGCTCCAATCTGTCCAGCTGCCATATATATACTGGGGCGATTTGTTCCCTCCATGTTCAAGCCCACGGAGGGTGGGAGAAGGCACTTCACACCTATTGTACTAAGCCTCCGGTGACAGAGGTGAGGAAGGAGGAAGACCGTTTCCTACCCCATTCACACCTCCGGTGGGGCAGTGGACTGCCCCGCAACACAGATGTTGTTATTTTACTCCTGCAAAATTGCAGGTGATGAGTAGAATCATAGAATCAGTCAGAGTTGGAAGGGACCAAAAGGATCACCCAGTTCCAACCCCTCTGCCATGCCCAAGGACAACCTACCCTAGATCAGGCTGGCTAGAGCCTCATCCAGCCTGGCCTTAAACACCTCCAGGGATGGGGCCCCAACCACCTCTCTGGGCAACCCATTCCAGGCTCTCATCACTCATGGTGAAGAACTTTCTCTGAATTTCCCCACCGCCAGCTTTGCTCCGTTCCTCCTAGTCCTGTCACTTCCTGATAGCCTGAAAAGTCCCTCCCCAGCTTTTTCACAGGCCCCCTTCAAATACTGGAAGGACACAAGAAGGTCACCTCAGAGCCTCCTCTTCTCCAAATTGAACAGCTCCAATTTTTTCAGTCTGTCCTCATAGCAGAGGTGCTCCAGCCCTCTGATCACCCTCGTGGCCCTTCTCTGGACATGTTATAGAGGCTCCAAAACTGGACACAGTACTCCAGATGGGGTCTCACCAGGGCAGAGTAGAGGGGGAGAATCACCTCCCTCAACTCACTGGCCACAATTCTTCTGTTGCAGCCCAGGATTTGGTTGGCTTTCTGGGCTGCAAGTGCACACTGATGGCTCATGTTGAGCTTCTCATCCACCAACACCCCCAAGCCCTTCTCTTCAGGGCTACTCTCCAGCTGGTCACTGCCCAGCCTGTAATTTTTGCTTGGGATTGCCTCGAACCAGGACCATGCACTTGGCCTTGTCAAACCTCATGAGGTTGGCTTGTGCCCATCTCTCCAGCCTGTCCAGGTCCCTCTGGATGGCATCCCTGCCCTCCAGCATGTCTGCTGCACCACACAGCTTGGTGTCATCTGCAAACTTGCTGAGGGTGCTCTCAATGCCTCTGTCCATGGCACTGACAAAGATGTTGAACAAGACTGGTCCCAGGACTGATCCCTGAGGGACTCCACTTGTCACTGGTCTCCACTTGGACATGGACCCATTGACAGCCACTCTTTGGGTGCAGCGGTCAAGCCAGTTCTTTATCCATCTGGTGGTCCACACATCAAACCCGTGTTTCACTGCTTGGAGACCAGGTTCTGGTGCGGGACAGTGTCAAAGGCTTTGCTCAGGTCCAGGTAAATTACTTCAGTTGCTTGCCCCTCATCTATGAATGTTGTGACCTGTTCATAGAAGGCCAACAGTTCTGTCAGGCAGGATCTGCCCTTGGTGAAGCCATGCTGGTTGTAACAAATCACCTCTTCACTATTCTCCTGTATCAGTAGTGCCTCCAGGAGTTTCTGCTCCATGCTCTTACCAGGCACAGAGGTGAGACTGACTGGCCTGTAGTTCCCTGGCTCCTCCTTCCTAACCTTTTTGAAAATGGGCATTACATTTCGCCTTTTCCAGTCAGTAGGGACTTTGCCAGACTGCCAGAACTTTTGGAATATAATAGAGAGGTGTTTAGCAATATCATCTGCCATTTATCTCAGTACCTGTGGGTGTATCTCGTCAGGTCCCACGGATGTAAAGACTTTCAGGTTCTTCAGGTGATCACAAACCTGATATTCACTTATGATGGGCAGCTCGTCCTTCCAGTCCCTGCCATTATCTTCCATGACTTCAGGAGTGTGGCTGGAGGCCTTTGCAGTGAAGACTGAGGTAAAGAAGTCATTGAGAACTTCGGCCTTCTCTATGTCACTTGTGACCATTTCACCAATTTCCTTCCTGAGGTGGCCCACACCTTCCCTAGTCTTCTTTTTACTATTAATATACCTCTAGAAATTCCCTTTGACTTCCCTGTCTAGATTCAATTAAAACTGTGCTTTGGATTTCCTAATCAGATCCCTGGCTGCTCTGGCAGCTTCCTTACATACCCACATTCCACCTGTCCTTTCTTCCACTCTGCTGGTTTGAGGTAACTGGAGGATTTGAATGAGAAATTAGACTATAGACTGAGAAAGGAAAACACTGATGGTACTACTTCACTCATAGCTTTACTGAGAAAGAAAAACAAAATGTTTTAAGAGTTGTAACCCAAATATAGATAAGTCAGACTGCTTCAGGCCTCTTTGGGCTGTGGCTGCTCTTGCATAGCTCATTTCCCCTGCCATTCGTAGCTGGGTCTGAGTAACTTCAATAACTTCTTTCCTGCTGATAATCGCCCTGGCCGGTCTACCTTTGCCTATCTGCTGCATAAAACAGATGGTGAGNGGGGGAGGCGGGGGGGAGGGGGGCAGATAACTTCCAAACCACCACACACTCCTTGTAGAATTACTTTTTGTGTGACAACATGCAACATGTCCAGGAGTTCCTTGCTCAGCCAGGCAAGCCTCCTGGCATTCTTCCCTGCTTTCCTCTTTGTTGGTATACATTGCTTCTGGACACAGAGAAGGTGATCCTTGAATACTGAGCAGCTGTCCTGGGCTCCTCTTCCCTCTAGGGCTTCGTCCCAGGGTACTTTGGCCAGCAGATCCCTGCAGTGATCAAAGTCTGCACACCTAAAATCTAGGGTTGTAAGCTTAGAAAACCTCCTCCTATTTGCCCTGAGGATCTTAAATTCAACTGTTTCATGGTCACTGCAACCAAGGCTGTCCCTGAGCCTCACATTGGCCACCAGGCCTTACTTTTTGGTAAGAACAAGGTCCAGCATAGCACCTTTTCTTGTACATATGCTTATTATAAAATCAAAAGACTTATTCTAAAATATTTTTTGGGACTGGGGCAGAAACATTCATGGGAAACCAAGAAAATCAGATTCAACTATGGGATTCTTGTGCTGTGGTTTGAAGTCTTTACTCAGATTGATAAAGTCTGTGTCATGATCATTGTTGTTGATACACATATTTTCTGAACCCACTGGCCTCATGTGGCTGGCACAGATCCTGTCTTGCCAAGCAGCACCTTCAACATCCACGTGAAACTGCACAATCACAGACATTGTAGCTGCTTCCCTGAAAGGAAAACAATGAAAGCACTAGATTGGGAAGAAATCTTGATTTTGTTCTCAGATTTAGCACTCATGGGAAGAGAGAGTTCTGTCTCCACATCCTTTTACTGACTGTAGGAGTTTCTTTGCTGAACTCTTTTGGAATTTTTTTGTTACAAATAAGAAAAATCTATGGCAAATATACCATATATTGCAAATCCCACTGTGTAAAATAAAATTAGAGAATATGAATTTCTGAATTGTTCAGATGCATTTTCATGCCTGCTAAAGTATTTCTTAAGGTATCCAGAAATACATACGAGCATAAATTTTTAATCTCTTTTTATTTTTTTAATTTGTTTTATTAGCTCTAAGCATAATTGTTGGCAATACCACAGTCAGTAAACTACACTTCTAAGCCCATGTAGGCAAGCTGACTCCATCTCCTATTCTATAACTTCTTGAGAAAGGCCAGATAGGACCAGAGCACACAGAAGTGCAAGATGAATAAAACAAATTAGTCAGGTTAACAATACTGAAATAAAATAAAATTAAATCAGAGGCCAGACCAATGAGATGACAAACCTATCACAGGAATCATAGAATCATAGAATGAGACCTCAAAGATCATCCAGTTCCAACCCCCTGACATAGGCAGGGACACCTACCACTACACCAGGTCACTCAAGGCCTTGAACACTCCAGGGAGGGAGCAGAAACAACCTCCCTGGGCAACCTGTTCCAGTGCCTCACCACCCTCACTGTGAATAACTTCCTTCTAACATCCTGTTTAAATTTCCTCTCTGTCAGTTTAAATCCATTACCCCTCTTCTTGTCATTACAAGACTTTGTGAATAGTCTCTCCCCAGACCTCCTGTAGGCCCCCTTCAGATACTGGAAGGCTGCTATAAGGTCTTCTTGAAGCCTTCTCTTCTCCAGGCTGAAAAGGCCCAACTCCCTCAACCTGTCCTCATAGCAGAGGTGCTCCAGTCCTCTGATCATCTTTGTGGTCCTCCTCTGGACTCTCTCCAGCAGTTCCATGTCCTTCTTGTGTTGGGGGCTCCAGAACTGCACACAGTACTCCAGGTGGAGTCTGACGAGAGCAGACTAAAGGAGGAGAATCCCCTCCCTTGCCCTGCTGGTAATGCTTCTCTTAATGCAGCCCAGGACATGGTTTTCTGTCTGGGCCATGTGTGCACACTGTTGTCTCATGTTAAGCTTTTCATCCACCCAGACCCCCAGCTCTTTTTCCTCAGGGCTGCTCTCCAGCCACTCGCCTACACAGGATCTCATATCTGCCTATGTTTTTGCATGAATAAAAATGATAGTTCCTTGAAAAATATTTCACTAAATGACATTTCTTTCACCTTAAAATCTGAGGTGAAGATAACAATGTTTGTTTTTCATTAATCATGCAAACCTATTTGGGAAATGTTCATATGTTTTGTCTGGTTGAAGTTTCTTAAATTTCAGAAGGAAAGCTTTCTTTACTGTCCTCTGCCATAAAGCCCAACTTTTTCTTTCAAAAGTATTTCACTAATTCAAAACAATTTCTAAGCCTGTTCCACAAAGCAGTCAGGGCAAATAAATCACTCTCTGCAGATGTATACTGATAGGATAATTACTTTTTTCTTCATACATTAAAGACATTCTTGCAAGATGGATTACAATCTGAGATACAGAAGATGTGCTCTGTGGATAACTTCCAGGCTACTTTGCAGCACATTGCTCTCCCATAATTCTGTGACTAGTGACTGTAATCAGGAGAGCCAATAGCATCCTGGCCTAAATCAGGAATAGTGTGGCCAGTAGGACAAGGGAGGTTATTCTGCCCCTGTACTTGTCACTGGTCAGGCCTCATCTTGAGTATTGTGTCCAGTTTTAGTCTCCTCAGTTCAAGAGAGATATTGATGTACTGGAATGTCAAGAGAAGGGCAACGAAGGTGGTAAGGGGCCTGCAGCACAAGACCTATGAGGAGAGGCTGAGAGTGCAGGGAGGTTGTTTAGCCTGGAAAACAGGAGGCTCAGGGGTGACCTCACTGCTGTCTGCAACTACCTAAAGGGAGGTTGTAGCCAGGTGAAGGTTGGTCTCTTCTCTCAGGCAACCATCAACAGAATGAGGGGACACAGTTTCAAGCTGTGCCAGGGGAGGTATAGGCTGGATACTAAGAAGAAGTTCTTCACAGAGACAGTGATTTGCACTGGAATGGGCTGTCCAGGGAGGTGGTGGAGTTGCCATCCCTGGAGATGTTCAAGAAAAGTCTGGATGGAGCACTTACTGCCATGGTGGAGTTCATTGGATAGGGTTGGGTGATAGGTTGGACTGTATGATCTTAGAGGTCTCTTCCAGCCTGGTTGATTCTATTCTATTCTATTCTATTCTATTCTATTCTATTCTATTCTANATTCTATTCTATTCTATTCTATTCTATTCTATTCTATTCTATTCTATTCTATTCTATTCTATTCTATTCTATTCTATTCTATTTTACCACTGATCATAAAATGAAATTTATGTGAAATGAGTATCATATGTATAACAGTCACTTTAGTGTGGGGACAGCAGGGACAGATCATTATAAATAACCAAGTTGTGTGTTTTAGACTCTGTGTGATTTGATATCAAGTGCCATAGCCTGAATGCACAATAGCTAAAAAAGAGAAAAATAAACCACTTGTCATATCATGTGTTAATTTTGGGTGCTTTTGGAGTGGTTTTGTCAAACAACTGCCTATTAATTTATTTTAATATGTAAAAATTATTGGTTTTCTTCCATTGTAGATAACAGTATATGTTTTTTTTCATGTGTGTAAGCTATTGTTCCTTGTTTAGAGGAGAATGGCAAACTCCCTAAGATCTTTAGAAAGTACAGCTGAAAAATGTGCATGTCAGATAACTTTATCTAAAAGCAAGGTATTCCGTTTTGTAATGACCTTTCACACAAGGTCTGGAAAAGACCAGAGTTCAGAGTTCATTTGTGCTTCAGCCGTATCAGTGAAATACAAACTATAAGACACCATTCCTCATTCTTATAAATTGGTAGCATTTATTTGAGGTTTATGAAACCTTGCTTTGAGTATTTAAAAGAGACACTTATAAATTAGGTACTTGATAGTCCTAAATTTCTCTCCTAGTCAGTCTAATATAATAGACAATTGACCTTGAATTTGAAGTTGAGAGTGTCCATCTCTCTAAATTAAAAATCATGAAAACATATAGAATTTGCACTAAATTAAAGTGACTGGAATTATATGTCAGTCTCTTTTTGAACTACATAGGAGTCACTTTAGTGAGTTTAAGAATATGCAATTAAAATAAATATATTTTTTTAAAATGTAGGCTAGTCATTTTTTTTTTCTGTCAGACCATTTCTTGCATGGAATACTGATTTCTAATTCAAAATGTGTTTCAGGTATGTAGAATTTATGAATTTATGGAATAAAAAAAGTGGGGGTTTTTTCTACGAATGTTATCACTTGGAATACTTTAAGTTAAGTAGAAATATTTAAAAGTATGTGGCACAAATGTATACTGAGAATATAATTTCACTCTATATTAGCTTTCACCAAAATATTTTCTGAAATGTTCTTTCTAATATATTTCAAAATGTACTTAAATCAAAGACATTTTTTCCCATTATGTACATTTTGGACACTTTGTAAGAAAGCATCTTACAGGGCTAGTTGACAGGGCTTTAAACGGGTTATGAAGGGGGAGGGGGACAAAGTAATTACACCCTCGTGGTAAGATGTGGGGGGGACAGATCAGTGTGGGAGCAACGGGGTTTTAGTGATGGTTCTCAATCCACTGCCCTGAAGCATCCTGGGGACAGAACAGTGCATCCAGGGTTCTGCAGAGATGGGCCATATCCAATTCAAATTCTGTCTGCCAAGGGGGAAAAATCCAGAGGTAATTCATGTGGTAGTAATGGCATGAGGGGTAGAGATAAGCTAGTAGATAGAGATGTATCTGAGCATAGACAAGTCGATACACTGGCTGTGGAAAAGCAT
>VWZI01020789.1:30277-49092 GCA_013396835.1 Psilopogon haemacephalus | reverse complement strand
ATGCATGGTGAAGAACTTGCTGTGTTTAACTGTTTAAAGGCTGTGTTGTTCAGCCTGAGATGAAATGCAAACATATACTTAGTTATAGCTTTATTTAAGAAGAATTTGTGCAAACAATTCTAGCTTTAAAAAATTGACTGGCTTTTGTTAAAAAATTATAAACTGTACCCTTGGTAGAATTACAGTTTTCTTAGTTGGACTAGCTCAGATTGGTGAAAGATAGAAAACACAACTCTACCAGATCTAAGATAGATTTTAAGTACATGACGAAATCTCCAAGAGATGATGAAGAAGAAAGATACGAATAAATGATGATAGAGCCTGCAGTTTCTTCCACTATGCAAAAGTAAACCTTCTTCTTTAACTGGAATGTCGATTGAGCTATATTGTTGTTAACCTTAGCTTTTCTCTTCCAAACTAAGGGAATTCTTTTTCCCTCATACATAATTAAAACCCAAAAGAAAATGCCACTTATACCCATATAAGAGGACTTTGCGAAGTGTATTCCAGGATGATGTGGGTAAAGGGATTCTCTGTGTCATCCACCACAGAGGCAGCTTGTGCCTGGCAGCAGAGAGAAGCCTTCATCTCAGTTCAGTCCTCCCTTATGGTAAACCTACAGGCTTTTAGTCAGCTGATGGGAAATACCAATGAAAGTGCAGTTTCTGAAGAAGGCTGGTGCAGACCTTCACTTAACTCTGTGTCCATTTGGAATACTGAACTCCTGGTGGAATAGGGAGGAATGAATAATATCATGTATCACTATACAGTTAGAGTACAGTGGTCCAAATTGAAGGAATTTGTTTTATAAAACCTAATTGTCTGAGGACAGCTAGACCTGAGATTTTCTTGCTTGGAACTGACCGCAGTTAATTATGCTGAACATGGTACTATTGGCCCTTCATGAAGCTGAGCAACCCATAAGGTTTGAGAGGGCACAGAGGAAACAAAAGAAAATGGACCAAATGATCCAGAATTGGTGCCCACTCTGGAAATTCAACTCCATGCAAATGTGTTTTATCCTGGTTACTCTTCAATGTGAAATGTTTTGGTAAGAAGAATGATGAATAGTAGCTGATCTTCTTCCACCCTTAAAGTCAGTGTTTCCTGTCTTTGGGATAAAATTATCATTTAGGGAAAGAGAGATTCTACAGGTATTGCAATGGAAAGTGGAAAAGATTTCCACTTCTAGAGGAATACTGCAACTTACTCAGTAAAACCAGACTTTGTTGTTGTAGGTTTTTTTTTTGTTTGTTTGGGTTTTGTTTTGTTTATCTGATGTAACTAAAGTAATCAGAACCTTTCTCAAATGACTACTCAGTTATTAACTTCCTGGGCAGACTGTCATAAGGGCTACATTTCTTGAGGACCTTATGCAATCTCTTTGCCTCTGCGTGAACTCTATTAAGACAGTTGTGGAATATTCCATTCATCCTGGGATAAGCGAAGTTCCCACAGAATGGGCAGATGTTCCTGCTAAGCTTTTAAATGTCAAATTTCCTAATAAAAGATGACAGACTTCTTGTTATGATGTGATCTCACAGGAATAAATAAGTAAATATTCTTACATTACTGGGGAACACGCTCAGGAGTCAGCATTAGACTTCAGTCACACTGTATGATTTACTTAGTTAATTAAATATAAGAAATGACAGTTATGTTCTCCAGTAACTTTGTCTGCATTTACAATTAATTTTCATTTTGTAGTAGAGGAGCATTAGTTTAAACTGCTGTATTTCTATTAAAATTAGATTTCTGTACAGTATAGCTAGTTGTAACACTTGTTAAGAGATGTCACAAGGGAAAGATGTGTCAATAAGGATATTTATGTGGGTAAGCTTCTCTCACCACTTCCTTACATTGTGTTTGTGATGTATATTCCCTAGTCCTTCTGATAACCATGTTCCAGTATAATACACATCCAAAAGGCAGTGGTTGATGTCTTGATATCGAGATGGAGATGGGTGACAAGTGGTGTTCCTCGGGGTTCCCTGTTGGTACCAGTGTTGCTCAGTGTCTTCATCAATGATATAAACAGAAAGTTTGCTGATGATGCCAAGCTGAGTGGTGAGGTTGACAAGACTGAGGGGACAGGATGTCATCCAGAAGGAACTAGACAGGCTGGAGAAGCAGGCTCTGGTGAACCTCACAAAGTTCAAAAAAGCCAAATTCAAGGTCCTGCACCTGTGTCAGAGCAATCCCCATTATCAGTACAGGCTGGGGAATGATGTGACAGAGAGCAGCCCTGCAGAAAAGGACTTGGAGGTACAGGTGGATTAGAAGCTGGACACTTGCAGCCCAGAAGGCTAATGGCATCCTAGACTGCGTCAAAATAAGTATGGCCAGCAGATGGTTCTGCCACTCTGCTCTACTCTGGTGAAACCTCACCCAGAGTACTGTGTCCAGCTCTGGAGTCATCAACACAAAAAGGACATGGACCTAATTGACACAGTCAGAGAAAGGCCATGAAGATGATCAGGGAGCTGGAGCACCTCTGCTGCGAGGATAGCCTGCAAGAGCTTGGACTGTTAAGTCTGGAGAAGGGAAGGCTCCAGGGGGACCTGGAGCTGCTTATAGCAGCATTTAAAAATCTGAAGGGGACCTAAAGAAAAAAAAAATTGAGAAGCGACTTTTTACAAAGACCTGTGGTTATAGGATGAGGGGTTAGTTTAAACTAAAGCAGGTTAGAATTAGAGTGGACTTTAGGAGGAAGTTGATTGATTCATAAAATGGGTTTAGTTGGAAGGGACATTGATGATCATCTAGTTCCAACCCTCTGGCACTGGCAGGGACACCTCCCACTAGACCAGGTTGCTCAAGGCCTCATTCAATCTGGACTTGACCACCTCCATGGAGGGGGCATTCATGACCTCCCTGGGCAACCTATTCCACTGTCTCATCACCCTCACTGTAAAGATTTTCTTTCTAATGGCCAGTGTAAATCTGCCCTTCTCAAGCTTAAATCCATTCCCTCTCCTGTCACTTCAAACCCTTGTAAAAAGTCTTTTCCCAGCTTGTAGCCCCCTTGAGGTACTGGAGGGCTTCTATGAAGTCTCCCAGGGCTAGTAGGTCGAGAGAGGTTCTCCTGCCCCTCTACTTTGTCCTGGAGAGGTCACATAAGGAGTACAGTTCTGGCCCACCCAGTTCAGGAGGGACATAGAACTGCTTGAGAGAACCCATCACAGAGCCACAAAGATGTTTAAGGGAATGGAACTTCTCTCTTATGAGAAGACACTGAGGGAGTTGGGGCTCTTTAGCCTGGAGAAGAGGAGCCTGAGAGGTGACCTCATCAATGTTTATAAATATATGAAGGATGAGTGCCAGGAGGATGGAGCCAGATTCTGCTTGGTGATGCCTGATGATAGGACAAGGGGCAATGGGTAAAAGCTGAGGCATAGGTATTTTCATTTAAACATGAGGAGGAATTTTTTTTCACAGTGACAGAACAGTAGATCAGGCTGCCCAGAAGGGTTGTGGAGTCTCTCTTTCTGGAGATATTAAAAACCCAGCTGGATGCATTCCTGTGTGATGTGGTACAGCTGATGCTGCTCTGGCAAGGGGTTGGGCTGGATGATCATTTGAGGTCCCTTCCAGCCGCTGACATCCTGTGATTCTGTGATTCTTTTCTCCAGGTTGAACAACCCCAGCTTTTGCAACTCCCCTACATGGGAGGTGCCCCAGCCCTCTGATCATCTTCCTGTCNGGGCTGTCAGGGAGCAATTCCCGTCTGGCCCAGCATCCAGGTAAACGTCAGGCCCCCAGTACACATCAGCTTCCTCAGCATTGAGGAAGACACGAGCACCCCTAGAGGTTGATACCCTGTATGCATAGTCCATGGGGGACTCACCTGGCTTGCGAGAGAAAGTCTCTTGGAAAGTCCTCAGCTGCTCTTCTCTGTAGGGGCGAACTTTCCTGACTGTGGTGGCCCTTTGACCGCGGCCGCTGACAGTGATCCCCTGGCGGATCATGGTCAGACCGCCAAAGCCTGTAGCAAGATGTCCTCTGCGTTGGTCGAGTCAGAGTGCTGTAGGCCGGCAGAGGGTTCACTGCCTTTGGGCTTGTAGCTCTTCTGCCATCAGCAGGGGGCATAGGCGTGCTCGGTCCGGTCGGGTCGCCACCTCGTGGTGCCGAGCCAGGGCCGGCCTGGATTCGTGTGGGCTGGTTGGGTGCCGGCAGGAAACATGTGTTTGCCTGCAGCGATGAGGCAGCGTCTTGCAGTGAGTAGGTTTGCATGGGCAGCGGGGGTGGTAGCGGCAGCAGTGCAGGCGGATTTAGTGGCAAGGCATTCGTGTCAGCTTGCTGAAATTTATGACTTGGGATAGGGACAGACGCTGTAAAATCCGTCGGAAGCACCGTGGCTGGGGACCGTGCCGCTGCCACAAAAGGTTCTGCAGGGGCAGTCCCATTCCCAAAATCAGTGTGGCTGCGCAGTGTATTTCCGACCAGCTCCGGCACAGCCAGTCCGGAGGGTGCAACGGCCAGAGAAGTGGCACGAAGCTGCCGCATTGGCAAGGTGGCAGAGCATCCACGCAGCTCGGCCAACTGCGGAGGGCTCGCGAGGACTGACACCGTGAACGCAGCCTGGCCCGACTCTGCAGGGACTGGTGCTGTAGCCACCCGGAATCTCGAGGAGGTGGTGGGTGGGCCGCTGGTGTGCGCGGCGCCCGTGAAAGCAGGGAGCGACAAGTGCGCGCAGGCGCCCAGCGTGTGCATGCTTGGCTCAGCAATGCCTGTGAAAGAAACGTCGCGCGCGGACAAAAAAATGTGAAGGCAGAAGACGGGGGCACGGCACCCACACATGGTGCCTCTGCCTGGAGCATCGCTATCTCCCTCTCTGCCCGCGCAATCTCCTGCTCTATGCAAAAAATCTTTTCCCTATTTTTATAAAATTCCGGAAGTCCTTCTACTACGCAAGGTGCCAAAATCGCAACTATCTTACGGGGATTTATCAATAAATGCCGGGCAATCTTTGCCAGATCCCTTGCAGATTTCTCTGCCCACTCTAAGTCTGACACTGCTAATTCATGTCCAAATTCGTGCAAAATGCACATGATCGAACATCCCATCCTCATCGCCATTTTAATGTCATGATTAATCAATTTCTAATTATTATTGATAATCGCGGAGGGGTCTGGAACAGTCTCCCCGGGTTCTTTGGATGCTCAGTTGGCAAAGATAAATACATGAAACTGCTTGGAACACAGAATAAACAGTTTAAACAGTCAGAACTTAGAGAACAGAGAGCCTAAATACAAAGCAATCCCAACCGCGCCTGTGAAAGCCCATGAAACGTGCGCTGGGTACAATATTTCTTCCCGAGAAAGGGCAGAGAAGAAGGATTTATCCTGAATAGAAAGGAAAAGAGAGGGTTTTGCCTTGCCGCCTTTGCTATAAGCTGTGATGCTGCCGCTGTTGCTGTTGCCACTGAGCACATGGCTGGTGCTGGACGGGTGCTGAGGCTTGAGTTCCTCGCGGCAGGAAAGGGAGAAGAAGAAGCAGCGCTAATGGCCGTTGCACCCCCTTAAATATCCCATTAGGGGAGAGTGGAACTGACCAATAGGCACTTAGCATCCACTGAATGGCCAATTGGTTCAAAGTAGTCCCGCGCCCAGGGGTAGGTTTCAACACCTTAAGACACAGCACAGATCACCTGACTTGGGTGCATGACTTGTACATGCAGCCCAAGGTCTCCTGGTTCCAGGGCCACATGGTGTGCCCCCCCACCGCAACCCTCCTCTGGACCTTGCAATGGAAGGGGGAGGAGGATCCCAGGAACTGAACCAACTCTGGGCCATAATCGCACCCATACCAGGACAGTGTCCTTCTTATGCTGAAGGCAAGTTCTTTAAAATAAGGGTAGTGAAATACTGGAATAGGCTGCTGAGATATGGTGGAGGCCCATTGCTGAAGACATTCAAGGTGAAACTTGATGGGGCCCTGAGAAGCCTGATCTAGTTGGAAATGCCTGTGCTGACTGCAGGGAGGTTGAACAAAATGACCTTCAGGAGTTTCTTCCAGCTCAATATGATTCTGTGAATACACATAATGATTTCTTGTGGTGTTACCTATTTTCTTGATTACATTTTCAAGAAGAAATAGCACCTCCACACTGGACTTCCAAAGGACAGACTTTGGCTTTTTTAAAGAACTAACTGGTAAAGTTCCTTGGGAAACAGCCCTTAAAAACAAAGGGGTCCAGGAAGGCTGGACCTACTTCAAGAAAGAACTTTTGAAGGCACAAGAATGGACTGTGCCAATGTGCCAGAAGGCAAGCCAACAAGGGAGACAACCAGACTGGATGGGCAAGTTGCTTCTAAAGGAATTAGGGAGAAAAAAGAGTGCATATCACCTTTGGAAAAAAGGGGAGGTATCCCAGGAAGAGTTTGAGGATATTGCTAGGTCTTGTAAGAAAAAAATTAGAGAGGCAAAAGCCTACTTAGAATTTAGGCTGGCCACTGCTGTAAAGGGGAACAAAAAATGTTTCTATAAATATATTAATGGCAAAAAGGACAAAAGCAACCTCCACTCTTTACTAGATGCAGAGGGGAATATAGTAACAAAAGATGAAGAAAAAGCTGAGGTACTAAACACCTTCTTTGCCTCAATCTTCAGTAGGGGGGCAAGTTGTCTTCAGGCCAACTGGCCTCCTGAACTGGTAGATGGAGCCAGGGACCAGTATAGTACCCCTGTAATTCAAGAGGAATTAGTAAGGGAGCTGCCGAGGCACTTGGATCCTCACAAGTCCATGGGACCAGATGGGATCCATCCTAGGGTGCTGAGAGAGCTGGCAGATGAGCTGACCAAGCCTCACTCTATCATCTGTCAGTAGTCCTGGCTCTCTGGAGAGGTCCCTGAAGACTGGAAGCTGGCCAATGTGGTGCCCATCCAGAAGAAGGGCCAGAAGGAGGAACCGGGAAATTCCAGACCTGTCAGCCTGACCTCAGTGCCAGGCAAGGTTATGGAACAGGTCATCTTGAGTGCAATCGCACAGCACTTAAAGGATGGCCAAAGGATCAGGCCCAGCCAGCATGGGTTTAGCAAGGGTAGGTCCTGCCTGACCAACCTGATCACCTTTTACAATCAGAATACCTGCCTGGTGAATACAGGGAAGGCTGTGGATGTAGTCTACCTGGACTTCAGTAAAGCCTTTGACACTGTCTGCCACAACAAGCTCCTGGCAAAGCTGGCAGTTTGTGGCTTGGACAGATCTGTTCTGAAATGCGTCAAGAACTGGCTGGAGGGCCGGGCCCAGAGAGTGGTGGTGAATGGTGCCACATCCAGTTTGTGAGCAGTCGCTAGTGGTGTGCCCCAGGGATCAGTCCTGGGCCCCATCCTGTTCAATATCTCCATTGATGACCTGGACAAGGGGATTGAGTCCATCAACAGTAAGTTTGCAAATGACACCAAGCTAGGAGCAGGTGTGGATCTGTTGGATGGTAGGAGGGCCCTGCAGAGGGACCTTGACAGATTGGATGGGCGGGCAGAGGCCAATGGGATGAGATTTGACAAGGTTAAGTGTAAGATTCTACACTTTGGCCACAACAATGCCAGGCAGTGCTACAGACTGGGACAGAGTGGCTGGAGAGCAGCCAGGCAGAGAGGAACCTGGGGGTGCTGGTAAACAGGGGCCCAGGGGGCCAGGAGAGCCAATGGCATCCTGGCCTGTATCAGGAATAGTGTGTCCAACAGGACAAGGGAGGTTATCCTTCCCCTGTACTTGGCACTGCTCAGGCCACACCTTGAGTACTGTGTCCAGTCCTGGACCTCTCAATTCAAGAGAGATATTGAGGTACTGAAATGTGTCCAGAAAAGGGCATCAAAGCTGGTGAGGGGCCTGGAGCACAAGCCCTATGAGGAGAGGCTGAGGGAACTGGGGTTGTTCAGCCTGGAGAAGAGGAGGTTCAGGGGTGGCTGTCTACAAGTACCTAAAGGGAAGTTGTAGCCAGGTGAGGGTTGGTCTCTTCTTCCAGGGAACCAGCAACAGAACAAGGGGACAGTGTCTCAAGTTGTGCTGGGGGAGGTATAGGCTGGATATTAGGAAGAAGTTCTTCACAGAGTGATTTGCCATTGGAATGGGCTGCCAGGGAGATGGTGGATTCACCAACCCTGGAGGTGTTGAAGAAAAGATTGGGTGGAGCACTTAGTGCCATTGGATAGGGCTGGGTGATAGGTTGGACTGGATGATCTTGGAGGGCTCTTCCAACCTGGTCTATTCTATTCTATTCTATTCTATTCTATTCTAGTCTAGTCTAGTCTAGTCTAGTCTAGTCTAGTCTAGTCTAGTCTAGTCTAGTCTAGTCTAGTCTAGTCTAGTCTAGTCTAGTCTAGTCTAGTCTAGTCTAGTCTAGTCTAGTCTAGTCTAGTCTAGTCTAGTCTAGTCTAGTCTAGTCTAGTCTAGTCTAGTCTAGTCTAGTCTAGTCTAGTCTAGTCTAGTCTAGTCTAGTCTAGTCTAGTCTAGTCTAGTCTAGTCTAGTCTAGTCTAGTCCAGTCCAGTCTAGTCCAGTCCAGTCTAGTCTAGTCTAGTCTATTCTAAATCTTTCCTCCCAATGACTGTGTTAGTCATAGGTTTCATACTGAATGAGTTAATAGCTGATTTCAGTCATTCACAGTAAGTTAGAGCACAGGATGAAGATCAGGCAGTTTCTTTCAGAAGAGGTTTCAACCTAGTGGTGAGTAGAAGTATTTGGGGATTAGTTTACATAACAGGCAATTTCATAGTACAGTAATCTAAATTGAATGCTTTTATAGCAGAGCAATGCAGTCTTACGATCATTAAGTCTGTGAGGGCCCATCTCTATTACATGTTGCTGCTTGTGAGTCCACAATACCCAAGAAGAATCAAATAGTCTAAGCTGGAACTAATCAGGGATTTGTAGTAGAAGAAATTATCCTTTTTCTTAAGATGTCAATGAATCTATAAGCTGTATTGATCATATATATATACACATACACTTATATATATATACACACATATATGCATATATATAGTGTATTCTCAAATGATAGATAAGGTCCTTTAGAATCTGAAGGTCAAGAAATCCTTTTCTCAAGCAGCTGACACCTGATTGTCAGGCAAAGTATTATACATAGTAATGCTGTAAAATTTGGCTATGTAAAGAAATGCTCTATGACTCTAGTTTTAAGTTGTAGGGATCCAAGCATTTCTTTATGATAAAGTTGTGCAAGTTTGGGTGACCCTTGTCTCAGATCTTGTGCCCCAACAAGACAATGCAGCAGGTTTTTAATTATTTCTTAAACACCTGCATACACATTTGGTTGTTCAGTGTAGTCATTTATATTCATCTTATCTTGTGGGGTCTTACCTCATGTTCATTAGTTGAAGTTTGCACATTTTGCTGGATTATCACAACTTATTTACATCCTTCATTATACCTGAGGATGGTGTGATTCAGGGTGGTTTGCTTCCTTATCAAGGAAGTAGAGTACATGATTGAAACATCAAGTGCTGTTGCTCTTAGACAGTCCTCATTTCCACTGAGATTAATTTTACTGTATTAATAATATAACAGTGAGGAAGGATTCTTACTGTAAAACAAAACCCAGTTTGTTATTCTGATCACCTAAATGTCATTTGAGGAAGTGGGAACAGCACTTTTTCCAGAGGGATCTTATGCCAGCATCTTTCCTTTTTTTTCCAGAAGAAGGAGTAATTTTGTCTAAGGAGTTCCAGCAGGTGTCAAAGTACAGTGTCCGTGAGGGGCTTGATATATACATGGCTTTGATACTGTTCCCCACAAAATTATTGTAGACAAATTGGCTATTCATGGCTTGGATGAGCACACTGTCTCCTGGATAAAGCACTGGCTGGACAGGAAGGCCCAGAGAGTGGTGGTCAATAGAGTTCAATCAGTAGTTGGTCACTAGTGGTGTTCCTTGGGGATCTATGTTGAGACAACTTCTTTTTAACATCTTTGTTGATGACCTTGGTTTAGACATAGAGAGTGTCATCACTAAGTTTGCAGACAGCACCAAGTTAGGTGGCCATGTTGATTTGAATGAGGGTAGAGAGGCTCTTCAGAGGCACTTGGATTGGCTAGATCAATAGACTGACATTAATGGGATGAGTTTCAGCAAGGCCAAATGCCAGGTCCTTGTGGAAGATACATGTCCTAGCTTGCCCAGACATAATCCCATGGGGTACAAAGCAGAGTGCAGGGAGAAGACAAAAGGCTTGGAGACACTCACTTTGAGGGTCCAAGAGTTGCCCAGATTTGTTCCTCCCGAATAAAGGGAAGCAAGCTCCCGACTTCACCTAGTATGGTCAGGTTTGCAAAGTGCCATTCTGATTGGTGAATTTGTGTGGCCACAGCATGCATTAAAATTTGGACGATATAATAAGTAGGCTTCTGTCACATGCTTTTTCTGCTTTCGCTTTTACTTTTGCTTTGCCTGCTGTGCCCTGCCACACGCTCTGCTTTGCCTGCAACAACTTTCAAGGTACCGACAGAATTCCCTTTGAGCTTTGGGTACTGCCTGATGCTATTTTGTGAGTAAATATTTCAACGCCTCTCTCTAAGAGATTCTGTAACTAGATTCTGTTGTGCCTTTCTGCCTTAGTAGCAGAAAGGTGCCTCTTGAGTCCCCTGGTGGGCAAGATAAATATTTGAAACTAAGAACCTCTTTTCCGTTTTAATGTTTGCATTTGCTACTTATTTCTTAAATTGTTCTAGTTTTTCCTGTTCCCTGTGTGTATAAATATCCAAACCATGTGTTTCAAACACTGTAAATAAGTTTTCTGGCAAGATTATTTTCTAAGTTATTAACCATCTTCACCTGGATATAAAAATTGATTATTAATTTTGCAGAATTTGTAACAGTGCTGCACTTGGATCACAACAACCCCAAGCAACACTGTAGGCTTGGCGCAGTGTGGCTGGAGAGCTGCCAGGCAAAAAAGGCATCTGGGGATTGTAATAGACAGGCAGCTGAATGTGAGCCAGCAGTGTGCCCAGTCCACCAAAAAGGCTAATGGCATTCTAGCTTGTGTTAAAAATGCTGTGTCCAGCAGCAGTAGGGAGGTGATTGTCCCCTTGTACTTGGCTTTAGTGAGGCCATACCTCGAGTATTGTGTTCAGTTTTGGACACTGCAATACAAGAGAGATGTGGAGGTGCCAGAGCCAGTTCAGCAATGAAGCTGGGGAAGGGCCTAGAGGATAAATCTTATGAGGAATGACTGTGGGAGCTGGGGCTGGTGAGAGGAGGCTGAGGGGAGACCTCATTGCTGTCTACAGCTACCTGAAGGGACATTGTGGAGAGGCTGGAGATGATCTGTTCTCAAGCGTAATTGGATACAGAACAAGGGGGGATGACCTCAAGCTGAAACTATGTAGGTTCAGATTGCATATTAGGAAAAAGTTGTTCATGGTGAGAGTGGGCAGGCACTGGAATGAGCTACCCAGGGAGGTGGTTGAGTCACCCACTGTGGATGTGTTTAAGGGTCATTTGGATGTGGTGCTTAGGGATATGGTTTAAGGTGAATCTTGTAGAGTAGGGTTATAGGTTCGATTTGGTGATCCTGAGGGTCTTTTCCAGCCTGGATGTTTATATGATTCTATGACTCCCTCTGCAAACACTTAAAACTGAAGCTCAGGCTAAAGTAAAAGACAAAGCCGATGCTGTAAGAGTGCTTTAAGGTCTCATCCTATGAAGTGTGGAGATGTAGAAGCAGCTGAAATACTACTGTCCCATGGAAAGAGAGGAGAAGGAATATTTATATGATTAAAATTCTGTTTGTTTGTATGGGGTTTTTTTTGTCAACCAACACAGCGTTTTGGTGTCACTGATAACCACTATGACAGTACCTATTTATTTCTACTTTGCTATTCATAGGAATAATTTTGCTTTACCAGCCTTGTTCACTTTTCTGATGTCAAGTCATCATGTAGTGTTAATGCACAGGCTGTTAGTATCTCCTTATAGATTACCTCCCTGTGTTTGCCAAAGCTCAGATGTATGAGCAATGCTGTAACATATGTTAGAATGCTGCTACATCACCTCACACCTCCTGTCCTCACTGCAAACAGTCAAATGTTCTGTTTATC
Organism: Psilopogon haemacephalus; assembly: GCA_013396835.1. NCBI lineage: Eukaryota > Metazoa > Chordata > Aves > Piciformes > Megalaimidae > Psilopogon > Psilopogon haemacephalus. The sequence continues at coordinate 37,030 of VWZI01020789.1, read as the reverse complement.
ACTTTAAAGTACGAGATTTCTATCAGCTAATGCCTTCTAGCTCTTTTTTTTATTATACCTTATTTTTTCCCCAACATCACAAACAGTTGGAGGCCACACACAGAGAGGAATAGATAGCAACATTCGCAAGTTGCCTATTCATTATTTTCATCTGTATCATACTGTGAAGCAGGTAATACTGCTGCCTCTCTCTGCTTCGTGCTTTTCATTTCTCAGCTCTTCTATTTTCTCCCTTCTTTCTTCCTCTCCCTTTATTCTGTCCACTCACATGTGCCATTCTGCTGTAATAAAAAAGGTGGATACTTATTACTTCTCCTAGTTAGCAAATCTCCCATTGCTCATTTCCCCACTAAAGGCTTTTATCAGCCCAGTCTTGATGGACAGAAGAGCTTCAGCAGCTGCCATTACAGATAAATTCAGTCCGTAGCAACGGCTGTGCAGTGTTAATCTGAAGTTTCCAAAACATTCTTAATTTAGCTTATCTTTTGGGGGGCTTTCATGAACAATAGTGCCTCAATGGTCATTAACATTACACTAACCATTGAATGGCTAGTTTCTGTTTTCCCTCCACCTCTGTCATTTTGTTTGCTTACTTCTGCGTGCAAGAGTATGTACAAGAATATTTTTAAAGTTTGGGTTTTTTTCCACTTTTTGGCAGTATTCTCATGACCTACTTCTTCATGTCTTCCAGGCAGCTAATGTTCCACACACGGTAGATTAACAAGTCCTTTTCAAGACTTAATTGGATTAATTATTGGTATACACAAAACCACAGCCTGACCTTGTCAGCTTCATATGGCAAGTGCTGTTTTAAGCGTATTGTTGTCTTGATTGCCTTTGAAAAAAACTGAATGAAATTTTCATAACTACCAGCCTCCTAATGATTACAGCTAACTGTGATTAACTACACTTGTGTAATTTTTGATAGTTTAATCAGCAGGCCATAGTAAGATTTTGTATGCGGGTGAATGTGATTTTGTTCCCATGGTGGTTTTTTCCATGTTGCACAGAAAGTGCTTTTTTGAAAATGACATATGAAGTGGATTTATAAGAATGAAACAAACAGGTCATAACACAAAGACAAGACAGACTGTTCATTTTGGTTATTCTTTTATTGTCCCCATGTAGGTCATGTCAGTATTTTGTGCTAAATAAAATATGATTTGTAACAAAGATGCTATTACAAATGCATATCTGAATAGACTCTGAAGAATGACCATGAAAACTGTAAGTGCTTGGAATCACAATGAATTATCAGCAAAATAATTAATGAAGACTTTGGATTGCATCTTAAGCAGAGGAGAAAAAAAAAAACAAGAGCATAAGAAGTGTATGTTCATTGAATAAAAAAAAGAAAAAATCAACTGACTATATTCAGCTGTGAAAAAAAAAGCTTAAACCCAAGATATTTGGTTATAGCCTATGCTCTATTTCAATATTTCCATTTTCCCAGAAGTTTTTTTTTTTTTTTTTTTTTAATTACTGGGTTTATAAATTAAAGCAATCTGAAAGGTTGCTTGCTTAAGAGACCTTCATGTAAGAACATTTCAAAGTATATGACTGTATCATATCACCTGCTTCAAAACATTTCACAGAACACTTCAAACCTACTGAGATGTTATTTTGATGGAAAGGCAGTCATCAAGGAGACATCATATATGAAATTCTACTCAGTGCTTTCTAAATTAATATCTAGGCAGCTGGTGGACAGCCATTGATTCAAAGAACATGACGGAAGCAGGAAAGCTCTCTGTGTAATAAGAGAGAAAAGAGACTAGAAACCAGCTTCTAAAACACAAGGCATGTGCATTAACAGAAATGATTTTGTATGGCTGGATTATTTGCTTGAGATAATAGAATTTAATGACTCTCTAAGAAAGAAGAGATGAGTAATGAAACAAGATAATTAACTACTTGTTTCATTTCACAAATCAAGTGGGATAGGAATATTTTCTTAGTAAACAGTAACTTGGAAAGCACAGGAATTGACATTCTTGATTGGCTGTTTGTGAGTAAACAAACAACTGAATCAAATTAACACTCAGCTATCTCATAATTTACCCAGGGATATGAGATGTCTGATCCAACTACAGCATAAAGTTGCTGATGAAAATTGTCAGCCCCAGTATTCATCCCTGGTACTTGCACAGATAGCATCCAAAGACTTGGAGCATTTGTCCTACAAGGTGTGATAGAGAACTGCATGTTCCGGCCAGTCCAAGGAGAGATCTACACCCAGTTATAGAAGCAGGTGGCAAATAGGTCTATCAAGTATCAGGTGACAGAATTAGAGGAAATGGCCTCAAGCTGCACAAAAAGAGGCTTAGTTTGGACATTAGGAAAAATTTATTTGCTGAAAGAGTAGTCAGGCATTAGAACAGTGTCTGGTTTGAGCCGGCTCAGGACAGAGTGTAGAATTCACCCCAAAGGAGTAAATAAAAACACTCACACAGAATTGGAAGTTAAATAGAAATAATATTAACAAAAGTAAATAAAGTACAAAAGGTATTAAGTGAAAAATAAATATATACAACCAGAATCAGCAAAGGCTTAGTCCAACCCTGAGGTAGGCTCCACTATGCAGCAGAAATAGCAAGAATCAAAGAATCACAGAAACATTCCGGTCAGAAAAGACCCTCAGGATTGCAAAGTCCAACTGATAAACCTACTGTACAAGGTTCACCCTAAATGATATCCCCAAGCACCACATCCAGATTACTTCACCACCTCTCTGGGCAGCCCATTCCGATGCCTGATTAGTCTTGCTGGGAAAAAAAAATTCCTAATAGCAAGTCTAAACCTACCCAGTTGCAGCTGCCTCCCATACAGCTGAAAATGAAAGCAGCAGCTAAGAGCCAAAATGCCCCAGGGCAAAGAAAGGGAACTCCGGAAGTTCTCTCCCTGAAATTGGGATGGAGTAACGTATTACAATATCTAGTGCTTCTCTCTTGGGACTTTCCACTCTCTCGGAAGGAATTCCACTCCATAATATAACAGTTAACCCTTACCCTGCAACAAACAGGCTGTCCCTGGCGGAGTCACCATACCTGGAGGTATTCAAGAAACACGTGGACATGGCACTTTGGGACATGGTCTAGTGGCCATGATGGTCTTAGGTTGATGGTCAGACTTAGACAATCTGAGAGGGCTTTCCCAACCAATTGTATGATTCCCTGGAAGTGTTTTCACTGTGTTACACAAGGTTGGGAGGACCTTCCTTATGTGTGATTTTGAGATTATAGTGCTCTACTGGTCCAGGTTCAAAATTAGGAAGATTCAGTCCTGCATGTAAGTTAGGAAATAATTTCTCTTTCTGAGACAAAAAAAAAAAAAAAGGCAGTAGCTGAAGCCATGACTCACAGGATCACAGGATGTCAGGAGTTGAAAGGGACCCAAAGAAGTCATTGACTCCAACCCCTCTGCCAGAGCAGTACCATACAATATATCTCAGGTTACAGAGAAACGCATCCAGACAGGCCTTGAAAGTCTCCAGAGAAGAAGCCTACACAACCTCCCTGGGGAGCCTGTTCCAGTGCCCTGTGGCCCTTACAGAGGGTTGTGTTAATGTGGAATCTCCTGTGCTGTAACTTACATCCATTGCTCCTTGTCCTATCACAGGGAGCAAGTGAGAAGAGCCTGTCCCACTGTATTGGGTTTAAGCCAGCTACCCTGAGCCCAAAAGCCCAATAAATACTCAATTTGATTTGGAAGTAAAAAAGGTATGAAATTTTAACAATAACTAGGAGGGGGAAAGGGCTTTTTCACAAAAGATGGGAGAAGAGGGGAAACAAAATGCAGGGTAGGGGGAATGAGGGAAGAGATACAGAAGCTGGGGAGAAGGGAAGAAAGGGGAAACAAAATACAAATACAACCTGTGGAAGGCAATGGAGTCCAAAAGCTGAGATGGATGGTTCTGATGTTGGATGGAGTCAGGATGTAGGACTTCTATGGTGAAAAGCAGTAAGTCCAAGTTCCATATAAAAATGGTGGTGATCTTCACATGGTGGCAAAGGAGAGCACGTGATCTGGCAGCAGACAGCAGCAGAGCAGTCACTCCAGGCAAAGCAAGGGCCAAAGCAAGAGATGACAACCTGGATTCCCCTTTTTCTAGCCTGGTCCTAGCAGGAAGTGGGAGTGGTTAACCATGACCCCTGGGAAAAGGTCAGACCACCCCTTGAGAGAAGTCAGGGGGTTCCCAGGTGGGCTTAACCCTTTACACCCACCCACTCATGACACACAGCTCTCAGATATTTCAAAACATTGATTAAATCCCTTCTCTGTCTTCTCCAGACTAAAAAACCTCAGGTCCCTCAGCCTCTCCTCATAAGACAGTACTCCAGTCCCCTAATCATCATTGTAGCCTTGTGCTGAATGCTCTTCAGCAGATCCGTGTCCCTCTTAAACTGGGGAACCCAAAACTGAATGTAGCAGTCAAGATGAGGTCTCACCAGGGCAGAGTAGAGGGGGAGGAGAACCTCCTTCGATCTGCTGGGTACACTTAATACATCCCAGGATCTCATTGGCCTTCTTGGTCACAAGAGCACATTGCTGTCCCATGGATAACTTGTTAGCCACCAGCACTCCAGCACTCCCAAGTCACTCTCCACAGGGCTGCTCTCCAGCAGATTGGGAGCAACCTCTACTGGTGCAGTTTATTAATCCTCCCCAGGTGCAGGACTCTGCAATTTTCCTTGTTTAGCACTAGATGAGATTTTTTTTTTTTTTTTTTTAAGTGTATTGCCACAATAGGAACAAAGCTGGAAAAGATCAGAAAGTCATACAGTGTCAATGTGTACCATGAAGATACATCAGTTTGCTTAATCTAACATACACAGGTATTTTATCTTCCCACTACCTCCATCATAGGTGCACTTGACTCAGCACAAATTGAGGCAGATGGAGAAACAAATAGCTAGAAGCAGAACTGGTTTATGTAAATTTGCACTTGTAAGTGCCTCAGGGTTCCTGCTGTTTGTTACTTCTGAAGTATTTTTAGAACAATATAAGTTGTGCTTGAGTAAAATATGTGATGTAATCATGTACTTCAATCAGAGGCAATTGGATGAGCACTTCTGAAAGGTCTCCACAGAAGATAAGAGGCTGAGCTCTGTAACAAAATCTGTGCTCTTGTTATGCTCTCTAACTGGTGGAGATACTTGCAGTATCTTACCTTGGAGCAGAGTTTTGGGTAGATGAGTGGTTAGCATGTTCCCAAATCCTCATCTTAACTGTTGCCAAGTCATTAGTTCAGTGTGGTAAAGGGTTCAGCCCTTGAACTGGAACAAGTTAAAGGGATGGTCATATGTTAATCTTCATATTTTGTATGAATATGTTTCTTGCAGAGCAATAGATCACATAAATTCTTTGCAGCTCATTATTAACTTCTGGCTGAGATCAGACATGATGGCAACTAATCACTGCAGGAAAATTAATAATTTGAATGTCTCAACTTTACAGCTTGGAAGAACAAAAGCTTTCAGGATGTGTTTGATAGTAATTGTTACCTATTGCAAAATGTGTTTTGGTGACATTGGGCTGGTTTCTTAGAGCATTGCAGAAATGTGGTTTCACTGGAAAACTAATGGAATAGAGGCAGATGGATAGAATGCTGTTTGCCATATGATCAGTAACTCTAAATCATTAGCTCTTCAGCTACATTCTTTGTTATGAAATCCTATGAATTAGCAATGGAAGATCACATTTATTTTCCTCTACCCCTGTGGAATTTTCCTCCGTGGTATATTCTTGGTTGTGTTTATTTAGGAGATTTAATTTAATTTGGTTTTGATGTATCTACTGTCATGCAGATTGCAAGCTTGCCTTGTTGTATCCTGTATGCTCAGAACTAGTAAAGGGATAAATCCACAGGTGACCTTGATCTTAATTGTACTACTAGAATTAGATGAGGTGGAGAAGTGAGCTAAGGAGAATATCATGAGGTTCAGTAAGGTAGAGTGTAAGGTCGTACACCTAGGTCAGGACAAGTTTGCTGATGATACCAAGTTGAGTGGTGAGACTGACAAGGAATCTGAATGTGCACAAGTCTTTGGTGCCTGATGAGATCCACCGATGGGTCCTGAGGGAACTGGCAGATGAAGTTGCTAAACCACTGTCCATTGTATTTGAAAGGTCATGGCAGACTGGTGAAGTTCCTACTGACTGGAAAAAAGCAAACATCTTCTAGAATGGAAAAAAGATGACCCCAGGAACTACAGAGAGTCAGCCTCACCTCTGTGCCTGTCAAGATCATGGAGCAGATCCTCCTCAAGGCTCTGCTGTGGCAGATGGAAAACAAAGCAGAGGTGCCTGATGCCAATCAGCATGGCTTCACCAAGGGCAAATCATGCCTAACAAATTTAGTGGCTTTCTATGATGAAGTCACAGCAACAATGGACAAGGGAAGGGCAACTGATGTCATCTACCTGGACCTGAGTAAGGTCTTTGACTCTGTCTCACATGACATCCTGGTCACCAAGCTGGAAAAACATGGACTTGATGGGTGGACAACTCACTGGATAAGGAATTGGCTGGATGGTTGCACACAGAGAATGGTGATCAAGGGCACAATGTCCACCTGGAGACCAGTGGCAAGTGGCATCCCTCAGGGGTCAGTGCTGGAACCAGTGCTGTTTAACATCTTTATCAGTGACATGGACAGAGGAATCGAGTGCACCCTCAGCAAGTTTGCAGATGACACCAAGCTGTGTGGCACAGTTGACTTGCGGGAGGGCAGGGATGCCATCCAGAGGGACC
>VWZI01020788.1:370358-393681 GCA_013396835.1 Psilopogon haemacephalus | reverse complement strand
CCATATTAAATTTAAACCGAGTGTAGTGTTTTTTTTTTTTTTTTTTTTTTAAGCTCATATCCCCCCTCTCTCCCCCCCCCGCCCATGTCTGCATGTTTTTTTACTCTGGCTTAATTAAATCCTTTTTTTAAAAACACACTGTAATTAAACTGATGAAGTTGTGCATATCTCCTGTTCTTCCCTGGGCTGCCCAGCTCCCTTGCCCTGCTGGATCATAGACTGGTTTGCAGGAATCATAGACTGGTTTGGGTTGGAAGGGACCTGTAAAGGTCAACCAGTTCCAACCCCTCTGCAATCAGCAGAGACATCTTCAACTACATCTGGTTGCTCAGAGCCCCGAACAACCTGACCTGGAATGGTTCCAGGGGTAGGACATCTCCCACCTCCTTGGATAGCCTGGCTCAGTGCCTCACCACTCTTCAGTGTCAAACATTTCTTCCTTCTCTCCAGTCTAAATCTCCCTCTTTTGGTTTCAAACCATCACCTTTTGTCCTGTCACAACAAGCCCTGCTAAAAAGTCTGCCCCCAGCTTTCTGGTTGGCCCTTGAAGTCCTGAAAGACCACCAGAAGGGCTCCCTGCAGCCTTCTCTTCTCCAGGCTGGACAACCCCAGCACTCAACCTGGTCACACAGCAGATATGTTACAGCCCTTTGATAATTTTTTGTGGCCTCCTCTGGCCCTGCTCCAAGAAGTCTCTGTCTGTGCTGTGCTGAGGACTCCCGAGCTGGCCCCAGCACTGCAGGAGGGGGTCTCAGCAGAACTGAGCAGAGGGGCAGAATCCTCTCCTTTGCCCTGCTGCCCACAAGGAGTTCTCACCCATTCAGTGCTTGCTGATGGGCACTTGCCTGCCTCCCTGCCCTTCCTGAGCCTGTATGTAGATCTTGGAGTCAGCTGCATCTTGCCTGGCCCCAGCACAGCCAGGTCCATGAGCTGGGGCTGTAATGTGCTCCTTATCAGCTGCTGTGCCATGTAAGGGAATTAGTATTCCTTGCTGCTTTGCAGAACTTCATCTTGCTTGCAGGCTGCTGAGAGGTCCCAAAATAGCTGTGATTAATCACAGGAAATTTGTGTTATTCCCTCTTCTCCCAGATAATTGTTTACTACAACAGATGTTGCAGGAATAAAATGGTGGGAAAAAGACCCTGGGTGGATATTTGGGAGGTGAAGGGCATCTTGCAAGCTCCATCCTTTGCATGAAGATGATGCCCAGAGCTGGAAGTGATCCTGGTATAAAGGAACCATCTTGAACTCTCACTGCAGCCTTGGTTTGGCTGCCTGCAGGGTGCTGTAGGGCTCTGCTGGTGCACTTGACAGCTCTGGCTGTGGCTTGACCCTCTCAGCTTCTTCAGGGTGACTTCTTCCAAGGTTCCAGCACCCTCAGCAAAAAAAAAAACCCAAACTTGTCCTCACGTTCATGTGGAACCTCTTAGCTTCCACTTTGTGCCCCTCGTCCTGTCACTGGGCACCACTGAAAAGAGCCTGGCCCCATCCTTTTGGACATTGATCAGCAGTGGGAAGACCTCCTCTGGGACTCACACCCTTCAGATCTGTGTCTATGTCCACAAAGCCATTTTGGGTTGCAGTTGATGTGCAACAGTTGTGCTGCAAGCACAGGGCAGCAGCGAGGTACAGTCCGGTGGCATCTGCAGGGAGCTTTCTCCTGAACAGGAGAGGAAGGCAGCAAAATGTCAAGCTCACAGAAGCTGGAAAGTACCAGAATTAGTGTTAATTAAATCAATGCTAATTAAAAACCACCGGGGCTTTTTTTTTTTTGGTTCTTTCCCTTCCCTGGAGTTCTGTGGAGCTATTTTGTTTAGCTGTGGGTTTGTCTTTTTTTTTAGGGCGGAATGTGGAGGAATAGCAGCAGAGTTTGGTGAAGTGGCAGGGTGCTGGCAGCTGCCATTAGAGAGGGGTTGGTGCCTGGATAAGTAGCAGTGTTCCTGGTGTGTCTCTGTGCCTGCTGGATTCAGCAGAGGAGAGGCAGGATGCTTCATCAGCCTGTGCCAGGCTCTGCTTAGTGCCACTCTGTTCTCCTTCATTTAGAGCCTGCTTCTGCACAACGATGGCAAAGAGAGATTTGCATGCATGGTGTACAAGAGCAGGGGGGGAGGTCTGTGACCTGGGTCCTTCCTGCCCTGCTTTGGGAGAGAGCAGCCCCTGGGCTGTGCCCATTTGGTTGTGCCTGCTGCAAGATGAGAGTTCAGGCTGCAGTAAGGCAGCGCTGGTACTTGGCCTACATCTGCATCCAGATGGAAGAATCCAGACTGGTGCTGGAGTCATGATGCTGATGTGTCCCGAGTGCTCTCAGCAGATCAATATTTCATGGCCTGCTGCTTTGGGCTTGCCTAAATTCATTTTTTATCTCTAAATACTGAGTCAGAATTGCTCTCCCTTCCCTTGGCACTGCCCAGGATCTTTCCAGCCTGTTTCACAAATATCCTCCCCTTCTTCCAGACTCTCTTCTCTGGATGGGACTTGATCTGCTGGAAAGCAGCTCTGTGGACAAGGACCTGGGAGTGCTGGTGGACAACTTTGTGAGCTGGCAATGTGCTCTTGTGACCAAGAAGGTCAATGGGGTCCTAGGGTGCATTAAGAGTGTGACCAGCAGGTAGAGAGGTTTCCTTCTCCCTCTGCTCTTCTGTTCCCTGTGTGTGTAAGGGCTGGCACAATGAGGCCCAGCTCTGGTTTGGTGCCTGGGTAGGACTCAATGATCTTCAGAGGTCGCTTCTGACCCTACTGTTCTGTGATCCCACGACTGTAATAAATGTCAGACTTGAAGCTGTGTTTGCATTTAATGTTGTGGTTCTCATTCTTCCCACCAAGGAGAAAAGCACCTGTGGTCAGGCTTTGAACTCCTGTTAGAGCTTTGGAAAATGTCCTTTCACGTTCCCTTTCTTCTGGCAGCATCTCCCCTGAAGCCCCAGTGCTGGGGTGAGTGCTGGTGGGAGCAGGGGCAAGCAGCTCCGGGACTGGGTGCAAAACATTGCAGGGTGAGAATCAATTCCGCAGCATTGCTGAGCTCAGGAGCTGCCTGTTGGGTTTTTGGTGGCCTCAGACATCTCCAGGGAGCCCCAGAGGGACTTCTGGGGGCAAAGGTAAAGGTAGCAGGTTGGTAGTAACCCTTTAGCAAAGCGTCTGTGCTGTGTGTTGTTACCAGCAGTGCTGCTGTTAGCAGGCTCCAAGTCCTCCTCCCTTCAGACCAGCAAACAGCTTCTCTGTTATTTTAGTTGCTGCTTAGTTCTGCAGAGGAAATAAAACCTTGTCTCTGCAGCAGGTGAAAGGCAATTTCTAACTGAAGATAATTTTTTTTCCCCCTCTTGTCTTCCAGACTTCATTTTATGGCAGGTTCAGGCACTTCTTGGACATCATCGATCCCCGGACTCTCTTTGTTACTGAGGTAATGTATCCCTGCCTTGTTTTCTGAAAGTCCTCTTTATTAGACAGGTTTAGATTAAAACCAATTTCTTCTGTGAAAAGCAGAAGTAATGAAGCCAGGTTTCCAGTGGGTTTGTGTCTCACAGCTGATCGATTGCCCAACTTTAGCTCTGTTAAATCCGTAGCAGAAACTTCCTTCTATTAGCCAGCAGTGAATCCACACCTGCCAGGCTTCCCTCCCCCTCTGGGAACAGGCTGGTGGGACCCCAAACTGCTTTCAGGCAAACTTGCTGGTGCTGCTGTCTTCTCAGATGGAAAATTCCTTCAAGGACCCAAATGCAGGTGAGTAGATGAGAGAGCAAAGGCTCCTTCGGGTGGAGGAAGCAAGCTGGGGGGGGTTGAGCTGTGGTTTTCAGTGGCTGCTCTCAGGATGGACCTTTGCTGAGCACACTGCTGTGGCTTTTCTGTAGTTATTGCCCTGCTTGTGCCAGGCTTGGGGGTTTCTGCTCCGTTTATGAGCTCTAAGATCCCTTCCAAGTGAAGACATTGTGTGATCCTGTGAAGATCACTGTGCAGGCAGCTCTCAAAGCCCAGGGAGCTGAGCTGTGCCTTGCAGCCAGCGCTGCACCCAGTGCAGTCCCTTGCACACTGCCGTGGTGCAGGGTGGGGAAGGAGCAGATGAAACATGAAATCATTCATCTCTTTCTCCTAAATCAGCTTTTTCAAACCCTCCAGACTACAATGTATGGTGTCACTCATTTTGACTGCCTGTTGTATGTGTGCCCAGGAGAGCTGCAGAGAAGGGCACTTTGCAGTAGGCAGCTCTGCAGAGCTGGTGGTTGGGAGGTTTCCATAAGCCTGTGCTTTCCAGCCTGCTGCTCTCAGCCATGATGGCTGGGACAGGATGTGATAGAGATGTTTGGGATGAACGCAGGTCCTGGGCCTTCTGATAGGACAGAAACAGATGATTCTACTCATCTTTTTGATGGATTTTGTCATGCCTCAGCTTGTTTTCATTTCCTCTTTTTGGAGTAAAATTCTGTTGGGTGGAGATCCTCCAGTTCTGTCTGATTAAAGCTTCTCTTCCTTTGGGAACGTTCCATGTTTGAAGAAGAGTCCTCACCTTTCTCAGATCTCCATTTGAACCTCGTGTGTGTGTGTGGCTGTAGCCCAGGGCATTTTTAAGCTGGACCAAAGTGAGTTTCACAATGACATTAACGCAGGGAGGAAAAATAAAGGCACATTTCTCAAACCTCCTTCTTGTGTAGATCCCAGGTGGGGAGGTAAGAGGGAACTTGGCTGAGCTGGTGGCTCTGCTTTTCTTGAAGTTCCAAAATAGGTTAAGAAGGCAGCACTGTGTTCACACTGGGCACGGGGAAAGCACTTTCACACTCTGGCTGTGGTGGTTTAATGAGACAGTTTAAATTGGGCACTGAACTCAGTCTGGTTTCATTGAGTTCCCAAAGCCTGTTACTCTCTCCCCTCATTTTGTTATCTGCAGCAATGAGCATTCAGGCTCCAGAATAAAAAAATCCAGATATTTAGATCCTGAAGAACTCATTTTCCCCCTTCTTTGGGCATTTCTACTTTTTAAGGGCTGGATCTCTTCTGCCCTTTGAGGGCAGTTATCTGGACCCTTAGGTAAGCTTTCTGTGATAGGACAAGAGGAAATGGCCTCAGATTGCACCAGGGGAGGTTTAGGTTGGACATGAAGAACAATTTCTTCACCAAAAAGGTTGTTGAGCCCTGGACCAGGCTGTCCAGGGCAGTGGTGGAGTTCCCATCCCTAGAGGGATAGAAGAGCTGTGTAGATGTGGTGCTGAGGGACATGGTTTAGTGGTGATGTGGCAGTGCTGGGCTGGTGGTTGGACTTGATGCTCCTAAAGGTCTCTTCTAACTGAAACAATTCCATGATTCTGTGATTTTTACCCTGGAGACAGCTGTCAAGATTCAAATGCCTCAAACAGTTGTGGACCCCAGACTGAACCTCAACAGATGAGGGAGATTTGGTGTCCTTTGCTATCTAATGAGCATCACTCTGAAGTTCATGGTCCCCAGCAATGACTTGGTGGCTTTCTGTGGACAGAATTTCTCTCTCTCCATTTTCTGTGCTACACAACCTGCCTGGGCAACCTGTGCCAGTGTCTCCCCACCCTCACTCTCAACAATTTTTTCCTCATCTCCAGTCTCAATCTCTATTCCTCAAGCTTCAGTCCATTTCCTCCCATCCTCTCATCACAAGCCCTTCTAAGTTGTCCAGGTGCTGTGCTCAGCATACCTGAGCTTGTGCTTGGAAGTCCTCTGTGTGTGTGTGTCTATGTAGAGCTAAAAGCTGTTTGGTTTCCTTTGGTAATTTAGGTGGCAAATTAAAACCTAGGAAGGGTTTGTTGAGGAAGCAGCCGTTGGTGGAGAGCTGACAGATGGCTGCATCCTTTGGGCCCAGGGTGCTCAGGGAACAAATAAATCTCTGTTTGTCTGGGAGAAGCTCACTAGCAAATGGAGAAAAAAAAAAACAAACCACAATAAAATAAATTGATTAAATGAATCTCTAAGGAGAATGGAGGTTAATCCTCTGGAAAAATGTAGGGGTTTTCTGCATCTGGAGTACTGTGTCCAGTTCTGGGCTCCCCCCAGTTCAAGAGGGGCATAGAACTGCTTGAGAGAGTCCAGCACAGAGCCACAAAGATGCTGAAGGGAATGGAAGAGCTCTGTTAGGAGCAGAGCCTGAGGGAGCTGGGGCTGTGCTGCTGAGAGGTGACCTCAGCAATGCTTCTAAAGATGTGCAGGTGAGTGGCAGGAGGCTGCAGCCAGGCTCTGCTGGGTGATGCCCAGGGACAGGCCAAGGGGCACTGGGAGGAAGCTGAGGCAGAGGAAGTTTCATTTAAACATGAGGAGGAACTTTTTCCCTGTGAGTGTGAATTAGCACTGGAACAGGCTGCCCAGAGGGGTAGTGGAGTCTCCCTCTCTGGAGATATTCATAACCTACCTGGGCATGTCTCTGTGTGATCTGCTGTAGGTGCTCTGGCAGGGGGTTTGGATTGGGTGAGCTTTGGGGGTCCCTTCCAGCCCCTGACATTCTATGACCCTTTTTTTTTTTGATTGCTGTGCATTGCATCATTGCATCCTGCTGGGGGCTGTGCTCTGAGGGGGGCTTGGTCCCCCTGCAGAGGGCAAGGACAGCAAAGTGACAGCAAGTGTGGTTAGTCTCAGTGCCAGTCCTCTCTTCCTCATTTGTCATTCAGTAAAGCAAGTTCTCAACACCAGTCAAAGCTTTCTTGTCCTGTGGACGTCCTCAAGCACTAATCCTGAGGGGATACCTGCCCAGCACTGGGCTTGCTGTGCTTTGTTGCAGTTTTCCAGTCGCAGAACTGTTGAGGTTGGAAAGCTCCTCTGGAAACAAGTCCTGCCACCAGCCCACCACTGCCAGCTCATCACTGCACCACAGCTACACAGCTTTGAGACCTCTCCAGGAATGGGGACTCCACCTCTGCCCTGCAGAGCCTGCTCCAGGCCTTGATCAACCCTTTTGGGGAAGAAAATGTTGGAGCTGTACCCTGCAGCTGTGGAGTTTCTCTGTAGGTTTTCTGCCCAAAGAAGGGCAACAAAGCTGGTAAAGGGTCTAGAGCATGGGACTTGTGAGGAGCAGCTGAGGGACCTCGAGTTGTTCAGCCTGGAGAGAAGGAGGCTGAGAGGAGACCTCTTTGCTCTCTACAACTCTCTGAAAGGAGATTGGAGTCATGTGAAGTCAGCCTGCTCTCCCCAGGAACAAGTCATAGGAGAAGAGGAAATGGCCTCAAGTTGTATCAGGGGGAGATTTAGGTTGAACAGTAGAAGAAATTTTATCCCTGAAAGGGTTGTCAAGGTCTGGACCAGGCTTCCCTGAGCAGTGATGGAGTTCCCATCCCTGGAGGGGTTTGAAGGCCCTGGAGCTGTGGTGCAGAGGGCCATGGTTTGGTGGTGACCTGGCAGTGCTGGGGTTAGTGGTTGGACTCGATGATCCGAAAGGACTCTTCCAACCCAAAGGATTCTGTGATTCTGAGGCACCAACCTCACATCAGTATTGGCTGTAACCTCTAAAGTGGAGCTTTCCTTCTGTGCTAATTTGTGTCATTACTGCCTTTCTAAGGAAATAATTTTTTTTTTGGCAGCTGTGAATTTGCAAACTTTCCCAATAAGCTGGAAATGTGTCACGGCAGAGATCAGGGCCAACAAGTCCTGTTGCTGAGGCCGGGAGAACCCCCTGGGTGGGTGTAATGGCTACTTCTGAAACGTGTGAGGTTAAAATGATTGGAATAATACTTTTAATTGCTCAGTAATTAAGGTCCATCGGGAGAAGCAGTAGGGACCAGGAGATATTTTGATGAGGCTAACTTATCCCATCTGACATTAGGCAGGACAGACTGTTAACGCTCAGTGGGAAGCTCTTGGTGGGGAAAGCTGTGGAGCTGATAATAATAATTCCAAGCAAAAGTGGAGCTCGGAGGGGCTGTGCTGTGCTCTCTGCCTTTGCTTCATCTCATTGTTCAGAGCAGGAGTCAGCGGAGCGCCGAGCATCTTGCATTCCCATATTTGGGTCTAAGATGGAAGCAGGATTAGATGTATGTTATTTATATGAACGATACCTTCTTACTCAGCAGATTGACTGTCTGTGTTTATTCAGTGTCACATCTGCTGGCTCTACTTGAACAAAAAGTTTCTGGCTCCTGTTGTCTGTCACTGTGGATCCAATACAATGGGGCCAGCTGGAGTCAAGTCTGCCGCGTGCAGCATCGGTTGCGCAGCGAGACGCCGGCGGGAGCTGCCGAGCTGCCGATGGCAGAGCACAGCTGGATTCCCATATCCCACATCAAGTACCTGCTGCTGCTGCCCAGAAGGCTCTTGCTTTGCATCCTCTGCCAGCGAGTCAGCTTTGGGCCCGGCCTGGGATGACCAAAGCTCTCGGCCACAGGGTGCCCATCACTGGGCTGCTAGAGCCCCGCGTGAGCGGGGTGAAGTGGGAGCCGTTCCCACCTGCCCTTGGCCCATCACTGCGTCTTGTCTCCAAAGCCTCAAATGCAAAACTCCTGCTCTGTTGACTGTGTAGCAGGAATGTTGTAGTGCCACTGGCATGCTGACTTACTCCGGTCTGCATGTGCACATATGGGTTTCTGGAGGCAGCTCGGAGCCATGTGCAGGCTCCTGCTGAGATCCAAGAGAAGACAAGGCACAGCTCTTTCCTCCAGAAGCAGCCTGCCCTTGAGCAAGGAGGGCAAGCTGAAAAGTCAGTGCAAGAGCTCATGTGCTGGATGGAGCCATCTGATGCATGTACCTGTGTGCAGCCATTCCTAGGACCCAGTGCAGCTGGCACTGTCCCACCAGAGTGCTGGAGTGGTGGCCATGAAGGGCTCCAGCTGCCAAGGAAGGAGCTGCTCAGGGGCTGCTTTCCTGGGGGCATCTCAGAAGACCGAGAGGAAATCTTCTCAATTCTGATCCACATCTAAAGGGTCAAGGTAATGGAGCCAGATTCTTTTTACTGGTGCCCAGCAACAGGAGAAGGACCCAAACCAGAGCACAGTAAGTTCCATCCGAACACAAGGAGAAACTTCTTTGCTGTGAGAGTGAGTGCCAGAGCACTGGAGCAGGCTTCCTAGAGAGGCTGTGCAGTCTTCTTCTGTGGAGAGATTCCAGACTCACCTGGACATTGTGATCCTGGGCAAGCTGCTGGGGGTGACCCTGCTTGAGCAGCAGGGTTGGGCTGGATGATCTCCAGAGGTCCCTTCCAACCCTCACCGTGCTTTGATTCTGTGTGAGCTTGGTAGATCCCTGGCACTGCTTCTGGGCTTAGGTTTGTAAGAACATCCTTCGGGTGCAGATGGTCTGTCTAGCACCCTATTGTGGGAGCTGAGACCCCAGCATCCACCACTAGAAGTGCTCTAGTGAGAAAAGGGGGATGAGGGAAATGATCCATACGACTGCAAACTGTGGTTGCTTTTTTTTATCCCCCTTCAAAGTGATGCTGTAAAAACTCCAGTGACACTTCTTCCTACAGATAGCAGGGGAGAAACCAAGCCACCATAAATATTGAAACAGTGGCACAACCTTGTTGGCAGACCTTTTTCCCCCCCTGTTAAAGCAGGAATGAAGTGGCGCCGTTGGCTTTATCACCCAGCATCACCAGGCTGCATCATGTGAAGAGCCAGGGAGGGAAGCTGCTCTGCATTTGGAGCTGTGGCACTCTGTGAATGATGTCCTGGGTTTTTTTGAAGGCTCTGGTTCAAAGAAGGTGCTTGACTGTTCTATAAGCTGTGGAAGACACCTGGGTGGTGGGACGCTTGAGTGGGTTGCCCGAAAGAGGTGATCACAGGATGTTAGGGTTTGGAAGAGACCCAAGGAGGTCGTTGAGTCCAGCCCTCAGGTGATGGAAACCACATCCCTGGAAGATTTTAAGACCAGGCTGGATGGGGCTCTGGGCAGCCTGAGGAGATTCAGACTGGAGATTAGGAAAGAATTCTTTAGAATGAGGATAGTGCAATGCTGGCACAGGTTGCCCAGGGAGGTGTTCAAGGCCAGGTTGGGTGAGGACTTGAGCCACCTGGGCTGGTGTGAGGTGTCCCTACCCACGGCAAGAGGGTTGGAACTGGCTGAGCTTTAAGGTCCCTTCCAGGCCTGTCCATTCTGTGGTTCTGCAGACAGCAATGGCTTTCACTAAGGGAATTCTGAGCCTGTGGCTTGTTTGTTAGAACTACCTGCAGGCCCCCAAGCCATGTGAAAAGCATCTTCTCGACGTGGTCCTTGGACTTGACACTTTTGTTCTCTCTCTGTAGCACTCTTTTGTCCCCCTGGGGCACTGTCGGTGGCGTTGCTCTTAGGAGGCTTTTCTCTGAGAAAGTTTCCCTCTCCCCTCCGAGCTGAAAGAGGAAATTCATGAAGACTCTGATTATTTTTTCTTTTTTTTTTCCCCCCAAAGCAAAACCCAGGCTTTTTTGTTGTCTGTTTGTTACCACACGAAACAAGATGGGATCTGGCCAGGGTTGTTATAGTAACTACTAAGATTTCCTCAAGAGAAGGAGGAAAAAAAAATAGAACACAGCCCCATTCATCTCTTCCTCCCAGCTCTCCATTCAGAGCTGCAGGCTGCTCCGTGCAGAGCATTTGCAAGACACACTGTAGGTAATTTCAGGGACAAAAACCACACACCCATAATGAGCCCACATGGCTCTCCAGAACGTGAGGCTGCCACTTCTGCCTTATTTTCTAGTCCTGAAGGCAAAAAATATATTTAAAAAAAAAAAAAAGGTGGTCTCTTCTGGATCTGCAGGCATTAGGCATTCAGCTGTCTGGCTTGTCACCTCTGGGCTGTTGTGCTGTCTGCGCTGCTGGACAATTGGGTCTTGTTGGTTGCTCCTGCTAGGTAACAGCTTGTTCCTCCGAGGAGAGTTTGAAACAGCCATGAGGCCAGCAGGGCAAGGAGCTCTCCAGAACAGCTGCCAAAGGGTAAAGTCCTCCTCTGATCTTAGAATCGTTGAATCATGTAGGCTGGAAAAAGCACTGGGTTATGGTCCTGCTCTGGCAGGGCAATTGGACTTGGTGATCTCCAGAGGTCCCTTCCAGCGCCTAACATCTTGTGAAGCCTTTAGAATCATCAAGTCCAACCATTATGCTAACTCTACCAAACCTGCTGTGACAGCATCTCCCTCAGCACCACATCTTCTCAGGCACTTTAGGCTCTGCTCACTTGTCCTAGCCCAAGGAGCAATGGATGGAAGCTGCAGCACAGGAGGTTGCAGCTCAACACCAGAGGCAACTTCTTGCCTGTGTGGGTCCCAGAGCAGTGGCACAGGCTGCCCAGAGAGGTTGTGGAGTCTCTTTGTGTGGAGCCTTTGCAGACTCTGTCTGGATGTGTTGCTGTGTGCCCTGAGCTGGATTGTCTGGTCCTGCTGTGGCAGGGGGGTTGGAGTGGATGAGCTCTTTGTGTCCCTTCCCACCCCTGAGATCCTGTGGTCCTGTGACTGAAGATTCAACCGTTTCCCTGTGCAGTCTGTTGCAGGACTTTACCACCATTGCAGTGAAGAAATGTTTGCTAATAACCAAAGCAGACCTTCTGAGGGCACTTGGACATCTGTGCACAGACTCTCCCCCTCGCCTCGGGAGCTGCTGATCAGTGCAAGAGCTTGAAAGATCTGAAAGCCACCAGGGCTAGAAAGAACCTGGGGCTGATGGTGTGAGCTCGGCCGGTGTAAAAGCAGCCCTGGGTCCCATCCCGACCCTCTGGCTCTGCAGAGTGAAGGAATTTCCACCGGTCGGTGTGTCCTGTGTGTTGAATGTCTTGGTGACAATGGTCGTTCATTAATTGCCGCTTTCAGGTTGGCATAACTGCAGCTGCTTCCAAGGAAACAACAAAGGACCCTTTGATGTTTGCATGAAAGGGAGCAAAGTAGTTTCCCTGCAAGCGATCCCATGGACACGAGCTCCTAATGAGCTTGGGGACACTCTCCTGATTTACAGGGGGGGCTGTGAGAGCAGAGCTTGGGGTGGCAGCCAGGAGCCTTGCCACGAATACAGCTCAGGGCAGGGCTGTGGATGAGCCAGCAGCAGGCTGCCTGCTCTTTAAGGCAGACTGTTCTGTGCTTGGGGAATGGTCCTCGGCACCCATGGCAGCAGTGCTGCCAGCACCACAGAGCTGCTGCAGAAACCTCAGACCAAAGTCCGGCAGATGACCTACAGCAGGCTTGTGAAAATGAGGGATTTGTTTGGCTTCAAAGCCTTGGGAGCTGTCACTCGGTGCTCTGGGGGCTTTCTGCAGGCTCCCTGAGGGAGATTTAATCCCAGGGAAGCCACTCTTGATGTCCTGACTTGTTCTTCTTCAGCTTTGAGTAGTCAGAGAATCTTCCTCTCTCTCTGCTTCTGCTCTATATGCAATTTATTGCAATCTATTAGCACTTGTTAGCATTCTGGCCAGCCTAGAGCTAGAACATCAGGATGCTGAGGGGACTGCAGCACTGCCTGGGGAGGAGAGGCTGAGGGACCTGGGGCTGCTTAGTCTGCACAAGAGAAGACTCAGAGGGGATTGAATCAATGTTTGTAAAGCTCTGAGGCGGGGTGGGGGGGGACAGGCTCTGCTCACTGCTCCCTGCCATAGGCCGAGGAGCAATGGATGGAAGCTGCAGCACAGGAGGTTGCAGCTCAACACCAGAGGCAACTTCTTGCCTGTGTGGGTCCCAGAGCAGTGGCACAGGCTGCCCAGAGAGGTTGTGGAGCCTCCTTGTGTGGAGCCTTTGCAGACTCTGTCTGGATGTGTTGCTGTGTGCCCTGAGCTGGATTGTCTGGTCCTGCTGTGGCAGGGGGGTTGGAGTGGATGAGCTCTTTGTGTCCCTTCCCACCCCTGACATCCTGAGATCCTGTGCTCAAGGCCAGGCTGGAGAGCCCTTTGAGCAACCTGATCTTGTGGAAGAAGTCCCTGCTGTGTGCAGGGGTGTTGCACTAGGTGACCTCTAAAGGCCACCCAAACCAGGTATGATTCTGTGATTTATTAGATCCTCTTGTACCACACCAAAAAGCTCTGAAGCTTTGATGGACTCTCTTGGTTGGTTAGTTGTTGTTTTTTGTTTTTTTTTTTTCTCTTACTTTCTCTCGTTCCCTCTTCTATACACTTCTGTAGTTAGACAGAAAGCAGCAGGGCTGTGACAAGCAGCAAAACAAATGTCCATGCATGCTCTCCTCTTTCACATCATGTGTCAAGAGGATCCACCATAAGGTTTGCAGGGTAGCAGACCTCATTCTTTAGGTTCATAGCCTCCAGTGCAAGGCTCCAGTGCAGGACAGGTGTTGCAGACCTCACTGCTGTTTTGTTTGCAGAGTCGCCTGAAGGAAGCTGTGCAGCTGCTGGAGGATTACAAGCATGGGACTTTGCCCCCAGGAGTCACCAACAAGGAGGTAAGAGCCTGAGTTAAATTTCTACTTCTTCTTCTGGTCTGAAGTGAGGAGGATGAGCTGGGCTGTGCCCAGAGACAGGTTCACAGGTTGCATCACGTTGGAAGGGAGTCTCAAGAGGTCATTTTGTCTAACCCCCACCCCTGCAGTGAGCAGGGACACCTCCCACTAGATCAGGCTGTCCAGATGCACACTTGCAGGGTTTTTTTGTGTTTCTGCTGTTAAAATCCTCTCTTGGCTCTGTTCAGTTGGTTGCTGTTTTCTGCAGCGTTGCTTCTGGTCCCTTGCAGCTCAACTGTCAGTGGCTTCTGGTGGGTTTGGGTTGCTCTGAAGTTCTCATTTTGTAAATAGAAGGATGAAATTGTTCACACTGAGGGTGGTGAAACACTGCTCCAGGTTGTCCAGAGAAGTGGTAGGTGCCCCAGCCCTGGAAATATTGCAGGCCAGGTTGTCTGGGGCTGTCAGCAATCTGCTCTAGTTGGAGCTGTCTCTGCTCACTGCAGGAAGGCTGAACCAGGTGACCTTTGCAGGTCCCTTCTGACTCCAACCACTCTGTGTTGTGCCATCAGTAGTGGCACACTCTCTTGGGTCATCTTCCTACTGTTGGGATGGAAACTGAAGGAGGATTTGAAGGTCTTAGGGTTTTGGCAGCTGCTGGACAAAGCCTCAGTTTAGGTAGAACTTGGTTCTGTTTGGGGCAGGTAAATGCAGGAAGTTCAGGTTGCCTTTGGGCAGTGGTAGGTGCTGTGTTGGGAGAGAGAGAGGCATGGCTGCAGCAAAAGCCCTGTGTGACGTGTGCTGTCCTGCTCCTTTGATGTCTCTGCAACCTTGCAACCACAATCTGATTGCAAGGGGGGGAAAAAAATAGAAAAAGCAGGCGAGGTTGAGGGAAGGAGAAGAGCAGAGGATGATGCAGCAGCAGATGACTCAGTTCCCATCTGCCTGCAGGCAGATGAGATACAAATCATTCACTGTGGCAAACCACGCAGACTTTTGACCTACATTTTTGCTTTGCCTGGTGACAAACCTGGGCTGTGCCCAAGGTTCATTCAGAGTGGCACTGGGAGAGCAGAGGCGAGCAGAGCCTCACTCCTCTCCCTCAGCCAGGAGCTCAATCTGGTGGTGTGAGTTGGGGGGCTCTCAGTGTGGGGTGTCCATGAGTCAACCACCTGTCCCTGAGGGCAAGAAGCCCAATGGGCCCCTGGGGTGTTTAAAAGGAGCGTGGCCAGCAGGTCAGGGCAGCTCTGTCCTAGTGAAGCCACATCTTTGGTACTGTGTCCAGCTGTGATCTCCACTGTTCAAGAGACACAGGGAACTACTGGAGAGTCCAGCAGGGACTATGAAGATGCTGAGGGGCCTGGAGCAGCTCTGTGAGGAGCAAAGGCTGAGAGCCCTGGGGCTGAGAGCCTGCAGAAGAACAGCCCCAGAGGGGATCTGAGCAATGCTCAGCGAGAACTAAAGGGTGGGGGGCAAGAGGCTGGGGCCAGACTCTTTTCAGTGGTGCCCAGGGACAGGTCAGGGGGCAGCAGGCACAAAGTGGAACCCAGGAGGCTCCATCTGAACGGGAGGAGAAATACATCTTTGCTGTGAGGGTGCTGGAGCCCTGGAGCAGGCTGCACAGCAAGGTGGGAGATGTCCCATCCCTGCAACCATTCCAGGTCAGGTGGTTTGGGGCTCTGAGCAGCCTGCTCTGGTTGCAGATGTCCCTGCTGGCTGCAGGAGGATTGCGCCAGACATATGGTGAAATGTCCCTTCCCATCCAGACAGTTGTGTGATGGCCCAGGGGTTCCACTGGAGCTGTGGAGGCATTAGGCACTGGGTACTCCACGTGGTGCTCAGCCAGGTGCTGCCCTTTGCCTCCCCAGGAAGGGCTGACAGTACCTGTGCTGGAAACAGGGCTGTGCTTTCTGTCTCTTTGGGGGCTGGAGGATGCTCTTAGTTCTTGCGCTCCGAGCATTGGTTGTTTTCTACCTCTGAAGGTGGAGGGGAGCATGTGGGGAGATCTGGGTAGCTGGCAAGCTTGCCAGTGCTGAATTCCATACGAATGTGCCAGATCTATCCAGCTGTAAGTGTCTCATTAATTGCTGGTGCCTTTGCAGAACATACGACGTGCTGCTTGATTGCTCTGGGGGAGGGGAAGCTTCTCACTTGTGCAGACACCACCCCGAATTTTCTACTGATGAACCCGAGGCACCTGGTCAATAGAGTTTTGCTTTCCTCAAGCTAACCTGCACTGTTTTTATGTCCTTTCCATGCGGCACTGTCTGCAGGATGGACTCTGGCTTTGAGGCAATTAACAATTTGCAGTTGTTGTGGTGCTAATTTGGGCAAGGGACTGAAATGCAGCTCTGGAGAGTTGCCCACTTGGGAGCTTGCGTGCACGGGTTGGAATTAAAGACTGAGCCATCTGATGCTTGACGTAGCTGGTAGCTGAGTGTCACACACCCCTCTGATGCACTGATCAACTTGCCACGTGCTGGCAGCACACCAACAGATGAGAGGTAATTCGATTTGGGGCTGGTTCTCCTTTCTCCTCTCATTGCCTGTGAACAATGAACCTCCTGTTCCTGGTGGGCAAGAAGCTGGAGCAGCGACTTGGCTCATCTGGCTTGGTGATGTACTTGTGCACAACTGGGACAAGTTGATTTGCTCATGTTCCACATTTAAAAGCCTAGGTGGAGCTTCTCAGGAGAGGAGCACTTGGCTTGATCTGGTCTAAGGGCTGCTGGAGTTTGACTGCCAGAGCTTGATCTGGTCTAAGGGCTGCTGGGGTTTGACTGCCAGAGCTTGATCCGGTTTAAGGGCTGCTGGGGTTTGCTTGCCAGAGCTTGATCTGGTCTAAGGGCTGCTGGGGTTTGCCTGCCAGAGCTTGATCTGGTCTAAGAGCTGCTGGGGTTTGACTGCCAGAGCTTGATCCGGTTTAAGAGCTGCTGGGGTTTGACTGCCAGAGCTTGATCCGGTTTAAGGGCTGCTGGGGTTTGACTGCCAGAGCTTGATCCGGTTTAAGGGCTGCTGGGGTTTGACTGCCAGAGCTTGATCTGGTCTAAGGGCTGCTGGGGTTTGACTGCCAGAGCTTGATCCGGTTTAAGGGCTGCTGGGGTTTGCTTGCCAGAGCTTGATCTGGTCTAAGGGCTGCTGGGGTTTGCTTGCCAGAGCTTGATCTGGTCTAAGAGCTGCTGGGGTTTGACTGCCAGAGCTTGATCCGGTTTAAGAGCTGCTGGGGTTTGACTGCCAGAGCTTGATCCGGTTTAAGAGCTGCTGGGGTTTGACTGCCAGAGCTTGATCCAGTTTAAGGGTTGCTGGGGTTTGACTGCCAGAGCTTGATCTGGTTTAAGAGCTGCTGGGGTTTGCTTGCCAGAGCTGCAGAGGCTTAAGCCTTGCAACAGGCTCTTGTGTGTCTCGCCTGTGAAAGCCGTGCCCGAGTGGGGCTGCAAAGCTCCTCAAGCAGAACTAAAGTCATTATCACCTTGGACGCCTTTAAAAATAGCAGTTTGGGCAGAGTTTTAGTGCATTAGCTTTTGAAGAACCCAACCCCCTCCCCCCAAATATCAACTGTGAGATGGGGAAGACAGGTTGTTTTGACAGGATTGCTTCACTGATCTCCTGCCTGATCCACTTCTGTGCTGCGGAGTGTTTGACAGTGCTCAAATCCCTGGGTGGCTTTTTTTTTTTTTTTTCCCCCTTTCTTTTCCTTCTCCTCATTCAGAAATTCATGGTTCTTATGAAGGATGGCAGGCAGGAGCCGAGAGCACAACAGCAGCTCAGCACACTCTGCATTGCCTGCTGAAATGGCTTCGCCACATGAAAAATGGAAAACTTACAAGCCTTAAAGCTATGTAACGTCAAGTATCTCCTCCACACTTCTCTCCTTGACAGGGTTCTTGTAGAGAGAGCCTTTCTCTTCCACGTTTTCAGAGCAGATTTTTCAAAATGAGCTGCAGTGGAATGATTATGGAGTATCTGAAGGAGGGGGAAAAAAAAAAAAACAACCCAAAACTCTGAAGAGCCAGAATCACAGAACCCCAGCATGATGGGGGTTGGAAGGGACCTCTGGAGATCAGCCAGTCCAACCCCCACCCCGATAAATAAAGCAGGGCACCCACAGCAGCTTGCCCAGCATCACAGTGTCCAGGTGGGGTTGGAATCTCTGCAGAGAAGGAGACTCCACAACCTCTCTGGGCAGCCTGCTCCAGAGCTCCAGCACCCTGACACCAAAGGATTTCCTCCCCCTGTTCACATGCAACCTTCTGGGTCCCAGTTTGTGCCTGCTGGCCCTTGTCCTGCCACTGAGCACCAGCAGGGCCAGCACCTACATCTCCTCCACTTGCAGGTCACTGACAGTCACCCAGAAGCTCTTGTAGTTGCTGCTGAGCTGGAGTGGCTTCCCTGCCTGGGAAGATGGCCATTAACTGAAGGAGGCCAAACCTCTTTATTGGGCGTCATTAGCAAATTATGAGGAATTGATCTTGGAGCTGCTGACAGCTGCGAGGCTGTTGATAGCTTGTGATTGAGGGACAGTCAGCTTTCTGCTTCCTGCACCAGAAAAATGTTTGGAAACCATCATGACAGAGTCGGGGCTCTTCAGCCTGTAGAACTGGAGGCTGGAAATGGGGAGATTGAGACTGCATGTTAGGAAGAAGCTCTTCAGCATGAGGGTGGTGAGAGCCTGGAAGAGATTGCCCTGGGAGGTCATCGAAGCCTCATCTCTGGAGGTCATAGAATCAGCCAGGTAGGAAGAGAGCTCCAAGCTCATCCAGTCCAACCTATCCCCCAGCCCTATCCAGTCAACCAGACCATGGCACTCAGTGCCCCATCCAGGCTTGGCATGAACACCTCCAGGGATGGGGACTCCACCACCTCCCTGGGCAGCCCATTCCAATGCCAATCACTCTCTCTGCCAACAACTTCCTCCTGACATCCAGCCTGAACCTGCCCTGCCACAGCTTGAGCCTCTGTCCCCTCCTTCTGCTGCTGGTTGCCTGTGAGTGAAGGAAGGGACACAGTCTCTCAAGCTGTGTTTAAGGTCTCAAGGTGTTTAAGGCCAGGCTGGATGAGGCTCTGGACAGCTTGATCTAGTGTGAGGTGTCCCTGCCCATGGCAGGGAGGGTGGAACTGGCTGATCCTTGTGGTCCCTTCCAACCCTGACTGATTCTGTGATTCTTGCTCCATCGCTGCTAATATTCTATTGCCTTTCTCCTCCTCCTGACCATTCCTCCTTTGCTGGTTTCAGCACTCTCTCTTTGTGGCTCAGGAGCATTTTTAGCTTGTGTTCCTTGCAGCCAAGGGGGAGATGTGCTGCAGGTCCCAGTGCTGAAGGCAGTTTTCATGGCGGTTCCCACCAGTGGCTCCTGGGGCTGGCAGGATCCAGCCCTGCGCACGCAGCTCCGGTGCCTGGTGCGAGCTGCGAGTGGGTAGGTGAAAATGACACAGACAAGTGCACTGGGAGCCAATTTGCAGCAGAAGGTATAGACTGTAACATAGCCAATTCTAAACAGGGCAGGCAATTCCCCAAACTGCCTCCTGGAGGGAATCTCCACTGGAGGGAAAAGGTTTTGCTTGAGGGAATGGTTTCTCCTCTGACAACAAAGGGGTGATAAAAATATCAGCCTGATAAACAAGGATGAAGAAGCAGCCTGGGTACAGGAGGACCTTTCCTTTAGCTCAGGAGATCTGTGGATTCATAGAATGGCTTGGGTTGGAAGGGACCTTAAAGCTCAGACAGTTCTAACCCCCACACCATGGGCAGGGACACCTCCCACCAGCCCAGGCTGCTCAAGGCCTCATCTAACCTGGCCCTAAACACCTCCAGGGAGGGAGCATCCGTGTCACAGAGTTACAGAATCAGAGAATTGTCAGGCTTGGAAGAGACCTCAATGATTGTCCACTTCCAACCTGTCTGCTGTGGGCAGGAGCACCTCACACAAGACCATGGAGGGGTCTTCAGCATTGGGGCTGAGATTGGAGCCTGGAACCAAAGGATTTTCCCAACTGCTTTTGTCCCTTTAATTTTTGGTCTCCTTTTGCTAATTTGTAGGCTTGCATCTGTGTGTCCTCTTGTGTGTGTGTGTGTGTGAGTCCCTTTCCCAACCTGCCCAACAGACCAGCACAGATTGAAGGAACAGATTGAAGCTGGCATGTCAGCAGGGGTAGAAGTTAAAGAGAAGCAGCACTCAGTGGCTATCAGAGATGGAGAAATTGAAATCACTCCCAGTTTGCTCCACAGCTGCTTTCTGCTGGCTGATTTGTCTCCTCGGTGCTGCAGAAATGCTGCATGGCTGCAGAGCCCCAGGGAACATCAGGATGTAGACCATGCACCGTAACCTGCCTGGGAAGGACTGCACTAAGGTATCAGTGCTGGGGAGATTTCATTATGGACTTCAGGCTGCTCTACTTTTTTTTTTACCCTTAAATGTTTTCTATTTTGGTTTTTCTTAGCTAGAATTCCCTGCAGTCATTTCATGCTGGAACTACTCTACTGGCAGGCCCAGCAAAATGTGTCCTTTCTGTTGTCTGCTTCAAATTTGAGGTATGAGTTAGCTGCTAAGACCTCATCTTGATGTTGCTGCTTAGTATCACTCTTCATCAGCCTAATAGGGCAGCCTAAGGCTGCTGCTGTTCAACCCGTGGAGCCCTATTAGGCTGATGAACAAGGCAGGGGCAGAGCTCTGATGTTCCCCCTTTGTAGATTTCCTACCACCCTGCCCTAGAAACTTAATAGCTAAGCAAGAAGTAGAATACACTCAAAGAAGTGTGGTGATGAAGGTTCTTTGTCCTCCTCTCCCTCCCCTCCATCCCTTCGGCCTTGATCTCAGGCTGGCACCCCAGCATCTCCCTGTGGTCCTGCCAGCAGAGAGAGGTAAAGAGCCACCGAATAGAAGTGTCTGAGGGTGCTTGGTGTGTTGAAAGAAGGTTGTCAGGAGTGAGTGATGATTTGGGTTTGTTTTTTTTGCCGTGCAAGGGTTGTTGGTTTAGTGTTGGGGCTTTTTTTAAGGCCAAGAAGAGAGGTTTAAGAGCTTCTCTGATGAATTAGCCATGGCCCCTGGAGCCGTGTGCCGTGTGGAGATGACTCCATCCTTCCACACAGGGATGGTGCCTGTTAAATTCCTCACTGCCTCACATCAGATCCTTCCCCCCTTTTCTATGTGAACTAGGACAAATGTGTTCTGTGCCCAGAATACTGCCAGGGAAAGCGTGATGCCATGGCAGCAGCCTCAGCACTGCCATGTCTCTGCCTCCTCTCCTCCTGCCCATGTGTTCCCACCTCCTTGCTGGCTTGCCCCTGGCACAGCTGGTTCTGAGAGCTGATCTTAATAAAAACTCAACCTCCCTTCCCCCACTCCCAAAATGCCTCATTTTTGGAGCAGCTCCTACTGTGTTCTGCATGCTCTGTGTTGTCTGTGGCACGCCTGGATGACTGATGGGGCTGTGTGGCCATGAACTTGAGCTGATGAAGGTGAGAGAAGTCTGTGATGGAGCCAGGAAATTGCAATAGGCTGTGGAGATGCTGAGGGGCCTGGAAAAATCTCTGAGGGGGAAAGGCTGAGAGCCTTGGGGCTGCTGAGCCTGGAGAAGAGCAGCCCCAGAGGAGATCTGAGCAATGTCTAGAAGGTGTGAGGCAAGAGGCTGGGGGCCAGACCCTTCTCAGCACTGCCCAGTGACAGGACAAGGCACAAAGTGGAACCCAGGAGGTTCCATCTGAACATGAGGAGAAACATCTTTGCTGTGAGGGTGCTGGAGATCTGTATCAGGCTGCCTAGAGAGGTTGTGAAGTCTCCTCCTCTAGAGAGATTCCAAACTTGCCTATTCACTGCATCCTGGGCAAGCCTCTGTGGGTGCCTTGCTTCAGCAGGGAGTTTGGACTGGATGATTTCCAGAGGTCCCTTTCAACCCCTACTCTTTTGTGTGATTCTGTGCCATTAATCCAGGTTTCATAAGACCAAGGCTGAACACCTTTAGCTCTGGATCTTTTGCTGACTAAAATGCTTGTGGCTCCAAGAGAGAAGGTGTTCATGGGTTGGATCCATCCAGATCCTGGGGGTCTGGGGTGATGAAAAGCTCAACATGAGCCTGCAGTGTGAGTGCAGCCCAAACAGCAACTGTGTGCTGGGCTGCAGCAAGAGCAGCTGTGAGACAACTCCACTGCCTCATTCTGTGCCCTGACAAACTCTGTCCTGAAAGGCAGGCTCCGAGGATGCTGAGGGGAATGGAGCACTGAGAGGGGGAGAGGATGAGGGACCTGGGGCTGCTTAGTCTGCAGAAGAGAAGACTCAGAGGGGATTGAATCAATATTTGTAAATCTGCTCACTGCTCCCTGGGATAGGCCAAGGAGCAATGGATGGAAGCTGCAGCACAGGAGGTTGCAGCTCCACACAAGAGGCAACTTCTTGCCTGTGTGGGTCCCAGAGCAGTGGCACNGGGGACGTTCAGGGGGAAAAAAAAAAAAAAAAGGTAATTAAAAGCCTGAAGGGACTGATCTGTAGCGAGAGGGAAAATGCAGCTCTTGGGAATTGTCCCTTGGAGACAGACATTTGCTGTTCTGCAGCCAGCCCCTTCCTGCGAGCGTTGGCGGAGCATGAACCGTGGTGTGTCAGTTGTGACTTCTCACTCCTCAGCCTCTCCAAATGCGGGTTTTGGCAACTTGCTGTTTTGAAACTGTTTCATTTCTTCCCCATTAGTATCAGTGAAGTGAAAAGAGCCTCACCGGCTTAATGGGCATATATTTATTGCTGTGTTCCTCCTTCAATCATCCTAGCAGCGGGGAGAGGCGCTCACGCTGTCCCAGGCTCAGCGGCGAACAATGAACCCATCAGGGTCTAAAGAGCAGCGCTTTTGGAGGGTAATGGCTTTGCTGAGCCGTGTTGATGAAGAGCGAAGAGGTCCATTTGCAGTAAACTGGACTTCTTTCCTTTTTCCTTTTTTCCCTCCCCACTCTGGTCTCTTGCAGCATCCAATAAAACCTAGAGATCTGCGTTGTCCTGCTGCTTCTCTTCCTTCCCAGGAAAGCAGCCACTTCGCTGGACCTTCTCTCTTCTACGAGATGGATCCCAGGCTCACAGGATGTCAGGGGTTGGAAGGGACCCAAAGAGCTCATCCAGTCCAACCCCCCTGCCACATCAGGACCAGACAATCCAGCTCAGGGCACACAGCAACCCATCCAGACAGAGTCTGCAAAGGCTCCAGAGAAGGAGACTCCACAACCTCTCTGGGCAGCCTGTGCCAATGTCCTGGGACCCTTCCAGTCATGTGTTGAGCTGCAACCTCCTGTGCTACAGCTTCCATCCTTTGCTCCTTGGCCTATCCCATGGAGCAAGTGAGCAGAGCCTGTCCCCCCACCTTGTGTTGAGCTGGAACCTCCTGTGCTGTTAAGGTGCCCTGAAGTAGGTTGAATGTTTCAGACACAATTCCAGAGGACAGAAGGTGCCTTGACAATCCTAGAATGGTTTAGGTTAGAAAGGACCTCAAAGCTCATCCAGTTCCAAGTTTCCACCACAGGCAGGGACACCTCCCACTAGAACAGGTCACTCAAGACCTCATTCAACCTGGTCCTGAATACCTCCAGGGAGGTTGTGGATGACAGAAGTACCGAATGGGATCTTTGATCTATTTTTTTTTCCTGATGTAACCCTAACATGAGCATGTTTGGTTCTTGCACCCAATCTGCATGCTGGCCAAACCCCTGTGTAGCTCCGAGCCAGTACCACCCAGCAAGGCTGATGGAAAGGAAGATCATCCCTCTCAGGAGACCCACCCAGCACAGCCTGCCTATGTTTAGAGATGATGGTCCTAAATCTGACGTTAATTGAGCAGGAATCTGGAGTTCTTCCACGTGCTGCAGTGAAAGATGCTTTGGATTCACACTGGTGGAAATGAGATCAAAATCTGGCAGCTGCTCCAAGGTGGCCGGAGAGAGCGTGAATGAAATCCCCAGCAGCAGCAGCAGAGCCTTGCTGTCAGAAACCAGCCCCCAGCTGGCACAGTTCCCTGGAGGACTGAAGCTATTGAAAAGCTCTGCAGACAGAAAATGAATTAGTGGGTTTAA
>VWZI01020788.1:339736-370299 GCA_013396835.1 Psilopogon haemacephalus | reverse complement strand
CAAAAGGAAAAAAAAAAAAAAAGGAGTGAAAATGAGCTGGCAGAATCTTTAGGTGACTCATCAGGTGCATCTTGTGAAGTCTCTTTCTGAGAAGTAATGAAATCTCATGTTCTAACAATATTTGCACTGCAGCAGGAAAAGGCATAAATATTGGGCTCAATTAATGAAATTAGATAATTTGACCAAAAAAGCCCCAGCGCTGGCTCGGAACCCATCCCTCTTCCTTTTTGCTGGTCTTGGTGCTCACAGCTAGGGAGGAGAATCCCATGGGCTTGGTTCCCAGCTAGGATATGGCGAGACCTGGGCAGCTCCAGGTTTGGTGGGATGCTTGGAGTGGTCATCTGCAGCTGGAGGAGTTTCACTTTGACCATGGGGCAGGCAGGCAGGTGTGGAAGAGCCCTGGGTGTGCTGCCTCCAACCCTCTGGATCTGAGGGTTTGTGACAGTAGAGACATCTCATTTCTGTCAGCCCCAAAGACAGTCTCTTTATGGCCTTCAGCCTGGGGTTGTCCAGCCTGGAAAAGAGAAGGCTCTGGGGAGACCTAATAGCAACCTTACAGTACCTAAAGTGGGCTCCCAGAAGGATGGAGGGGGACTGTTTGCAAAGGCCTGAAGGGACAGGACAAGGGCAATGGCTTCAAACCAGAGCAGAACAGATTTAGCTTGGATGTGAGGAACAAGTTCTGCATCGGGAAGGTAGCGAAGCACTGCTTTAGCAGGGAGGTTGGACTGGCTGATCAGCAGAGGTCCCTTCCCACCCTCACCATGCTGGGATTCTGTGATTCTGTATTTTAATGCATTGATGTTCTGGGTTTGCCCTGGTGGGGAAGAAGAAGAGCAGAATGGGCTTCATTTACCCCACAATAACGGTAAGATGTGAAGTGTGAGTGCCTGTGAGGCAGAGCATGGCCAGGGCAGCTGGGCAGGTGCTGGGGTGGGTAATGCTGAGCTCTCCAAACAAAAAGAGCTGTTGCTGTCTTCAGACTGATCAATAGCAAGAGCAGAGCTCCTCAGGTTAGCCTGCCCTGGGCTTGGCACTGGCACAGCTCTTGTTGGAATAATTTGTCTCAATGCCCTTGCTTCAAGAGGATGTTGACAAATTGGAAGGATGTAAAAGAGACATGAAAGTGGTTAAAAGATTGGCAAATGCTCCTTGCCAAGGAAGCAGCCAGGCTGCTGGCTCCCGGGGATTTTGTCTTCAGGCAGAGGTTAAAGGGTGGATTTCAGCAGCTCCAGGCACCTGCACAAAAAAACAAAAGCAGACAGCACTGGGGGGCTGCCAGACAGAGGTGGGACAGAAGCTGCTTGAAGTTGAAGCCAGGCTTGAGCTGAGCAGAACAGGTTTTGATATTAAAGCAAAGATCTGTTGTGATGCTCTACAGGAGGCTTGGTGTTTCATCCCTCTCTAGAACGAGGTACCCTGGAATGGGGATTTGTTTTGGAGATCAGAAGGTGTAATTCGTGGAGGAAAGCCCTCACAGGGGGCAGCTTGGAGGTTGTGCATCTGCCAGAGCATCTCTCCAAGCTGTGCACCTACTCATCAGCTCAGGTGTGAGTCAAGGCTAGGTTGGGCAAGGCTTTGAGCAACTTGGTCTAGTGGAAAGTGTCCCTGCTTGTGGTGGGGAGGTTGGAACTAGATGAACTTTGAGGTGCTTCCCAACCCAACCCATTCTGTGTTTCTTGCTCAGTGCTTGTAGATCTCTGCCCGAGCCTGGTTTGAGGTGTGGTGATGCTGCTGAGTTACGGTCAGTAAATAGCAGTGGGAGCCTGTGAGAGTTTTAAATGAGATTTCTTTTTTTCTCCCCTCTTCACCAGCATTTTTCAGTGCCTTTCCCTTCTTCTGGAACAGAAAAACCAGTGGCTGACTTACTCTGAATCCAGGTTTTATATGAAGAGATACTTACTGGATCTCTCTGCAGGGCTTGCTCCAGCTTTGTTCTCCAGCAAGCGCAGTGCCTGCAGAAGCTGGTCCAAGGAGAGCCTGAGCTAAATTTACCTTGAGATCTGCGTGTGGCAGAGTTACTGAGAGACCTCAGCCTTTGTAAAGCTGAGCCTGGAGCCTGCCTGTTCTTATGCTCTCCTGCAAGCAAGAATATCTCTGCCCTGCTGGCCAGGCAGCTCTGGAGGAGCTTGGGCTGTGTGTAAGGGATCTTTAAATACATCCTGGAAGAATGCAGGGAAGGAGGCTGGTTTAAAGCATTCCTTTACAACAGCAGCTTAAAGAAGAATAATTGGGGATGGGTACAAAATTGCACTGCTGGGTTGGTCGTTTGTTGTTTGTTTTTTTTTTTTAATGCAATGTTCTCTTCTCTTTTTCTAGCTGTGGGGAGCTCAAAAAATTAAGCAGGTAATATGATTTTGCTGCTTTTCATTTTCATTTTCCACTGTTGCTGCTTTCTCCACCTCCCCTCCCTCCCTTTTTCATCCTCTTCTCCATTAGTGACTTTGCCAGTTGCTGTTTTGTCTTGCCACAGAAATGTAAATGCAGAAAGCACTGTTGCCACCAAAGAGTCTGATTGATTTTTTTTTTTTTTTTGTATTTATATATTTTGATGTCTTCATTTTCTCCTTCCTGTCTAGTCAAGAGATTTCTTGTCTCTAGGCTTTTGGAAATAGTTTGACAGTTCTTTGGGAAGCTTTGTGCCTGTGTCATACCTTCCTTCTCTGCAGCCCCAGATCGCTTGGGGATTGAGGTTTTTTTTTTTTCCTGTTCATCCCCAGGCAGTTCAGCCCAGTGCAGCCTCCTGGGCTCTTTGTGGAGTAAAAATGGGCCAAGTGAGCTTCCTTGTGTGGGGACATGGGCTGAAGGTTCCTGTGGAGCTTGGGCTGTCAGCAGCCCGAGGAGCTGTGGACGCACAGACAGGTTGAGCTATCTGGCAGATCCAAATCCTGTGGCGTGTGAAGGGATTTTATTTGGGTCACCCTTATGGTGGCAACTGGAGGGGGCCAGATCTGCACAGGTTTTATCCCAACTCAGCCAGATCCTGAAGCAGCATTTCAGGTTTCCTCCACTGAACCTCGCAGGCTCTTGCAGCCATACCTGCAGATGGGGGAGATGTTCCTTGGTCTGAATCCATCCACACACAACTTCTTGTGTTGGTCTCCTGCCACCCATTGGCTTCACAAGCAGCATAAAATGATTTACGCCCTCGTTCCTGCCCTCCCCACCCCTCTGCCAGGGCGAGGGCTCTGCCTTCCTTTCCCAGGGCAGAGTTTCAGCCAGGCATGAAGCTGCACCTTGGTTGGAGATGCTGAAGAGAGGCAGGGACAGAAACCAGGCTTCCCTTTTACCCTCCTAAATCTGCCTTTTTTTTTTGTTTTTTTTTCTTTTTTCTCACCCTGTGGTTAAGGTACAGCAGTGGGTGGCCTCTGGGGACACTGTAGTGCCAAGACAGAGCCACTCCTGATATGTCAGGTTGTTTGCTGACTGTTTTTCAGGCCATCATCCACCCCGACACGAACGAGACCATCTTCATGCCCTTCCGAATGTCAGGTATGGGATGTCCTGATGGGGCTGCCATGGATTTTACTGGGATTTTGTATCAAAGGGGCTGGGGGCTTTTGTTTGTTAGTTTGCTTGTTTGCTTATTTTTTTTTCCCCCTCCTGGTTTTGAAGTGCTTCTGGTAAACATTTAGACCAAAATCAGAAAATTATTCAAATGCTGGAATCTGTGTTTTTTTCTGGTGAAGGAGAATTAGGATCCTAAGTACCAGATCCAGTGCTTAAATCTTTTTCTTTCCCTCAGATACTTTAACCTGAACTCGAGCCAGCATCTCCTCTGGCATTTCTGAGGTGTCCATCGCTGCAGTGGGCATTTTAACTTTGTAATAAACAGCAAAGATTGATGCCTAAGAGCATCTTCAGGAGAGAATGGACTGAGACCTGTTTTGCTGTGTGTGGTGGTAGCTGACTGACAGCCATGGCACTGGGAGCCCAGGAGGGATCAGCTTGTCCATGGCTTTACCATGCTGCTTGATGATTAAATTCTCAGCTTCTCCTTCCCATTTTGGGCTGTCCACAGCTATCTCTGCAGTGCAGTGGTCCTTTCCCAAAGGATCTAGTTAAGTAAATAAGACCTTTCCCATGTTTTCTGGGGTGGGGGGGATATCTTCACATGAATACTGGAGACAGAGGGGAAAAGAACACAGCCTTGGTGGGTTCTCTTCTGTTCTTCAGCAAAGGGTGGTGTTGAGGGTGAAGTGCAGGGGGGAAGAGCCAGAACCCACTGCTTGCCTGCCTCATTCTGTAGTTTTCCTTACCTTTTTCTTCCTCTCAGGTCTTTCCCTTCCCCACTGTAAACTGGATCCAGGAGGCTTAGTTCAGTAGTGCTGGAGAAATGCTCTGAGACCTTCCAGTGGAAGTCACAGAGGAATTATAATTAGCACAGGAACTGGCAGCATGAGCAGGGGAAAAAATGTGAAGCATTTGGTTTTTGTGGAGCTCAGTAAGATTTGGGGTAAAGGCTGCTGGCCAACAGAGGCCTTGAAATTACACCTGTGATTAAAATACTTCCTCTCTCCTCTGTGATGCAAATGCACTTTCCTCAGCTTCTTTCCTCTTCCTTTTTCTACTGACCTGTAAATAAATAAACTCTGCTGGTATGGAGTCACTAGTGGGGAGGTTGATAAAGCAGATGGTGCCTGAGGGAGGTCCCACTGATGGTGGCATGGTCCTGCTTCTTGACTGGAATGGGCTCTACAGCTCCTTAGATGGTCTCAGGAGCATCTTCAGCATCCCGATGGGACCAGGCTCAACAACAGGGGAAGGGGCTCAGAAAGCTGAAGAGTTTTTCCTGGGTAGGTTGTGGGAGGGTCTGATGAGCAAGAGAGCTGGCACGAGGGAGGGAACAGCTTGCATGAGTGAGCCTGGCAAGGGGGGCAGGAGCTCCCCCGTTCCGTGGCAGTGAGCCACTGGGTCAGCTCCCTCAGCACCACCACGGCAGCATCCAGCTCCTCCTGGGCCACACCACACAGCTCCTGGCCTGAGCTGTCAGCCCTTTGCTTCTGCTGCTTGGGTTGTTGGCTGGCTGCTTAGCCCAGCTCCACCACACTGCTCTCTGAAGTGCTTACACCGTGTCCTGGCACACACTGGGTTTACTGGAGTAAGCTTTAAGGCCTGGATGCTACAAGTTGCAGGGAAACTCTTAAACCACGATGCAAGAAAAGTAAAAAGAGAGTGGGAAGGAGACTGGGGGAAAGCTCAGGAGGCTGCTCTAGGTTGATGCTTAGTGCATGAAGTATAGGTCCACGGCGATGTGGAGCACAGCCTCTCATGCCAACGTGGCTCCCATTCTGAACTGATGTGATATTTTCTATCCCAAAGCTGTGTGCTAACATTGATGAATCTCTTTTTTGTTTGAAACAGGTTACATTCCCTTTGGAACGCCCATCGTAAGTATTGGGAGCTCCCTCCCCACTTTGCAAGCACCCACAGCTGCGTTCTTGCAGCACCCACAGCTGCATTGTTTGAACACCCACAGCTGCATTGTTGCAGCACCCACAGCTGCATTGTTTGAACACCCACAGCTGCATTGTTGCAGCACCCACAGCTGCATTGTTTGAACACCCACAGCTGCATTCTTGCAGCACCCACAGCTGCATTGTTGCAGCACCTACAGACAGTTCTCCAAATCCCACCTCAGCTCCTTGTCCCACATAGGGTCCCACCTTTCCCACCACACATCAGCAGGGGCTTCAGCCTGTAAAGCCTGCCCTGTGGACACAGACCATGGTGCTTGAGGTTATTTTTTCTACTTCAGGTGGATCTCACCCAATCCCCTGCAACATCTGCAACCTTCTCTTTCCCTTCTGGGAAGGCAAGTCCAAGATGAGCCCATTGCCTGCAAAATGCAACTTGGGCAGCTCTCTGATTTCATCTTTGAACACTTTTTTTTCCCCCTTTTCATTTGCATGCTGTACAAGTTGCTTCCCAAGCATGATGAGCTGCAGTACGAGGCCAGCGCTGTGCACTCTGCTCTTGAAGTAATGTGGAGAAGGCTTCCTATGAGGGCACTTGCAGCTTGTACCTGTTCTAGTGAGGTTTATAAGCTTTAGGGTGCCCTCAACAGCAAAAGCCAGAAGGCAGAGAATTCTGCTTCTCTTCCTAATGCCAAAGACTCAGCTTGTGTTGAGGAGGGGGAGCCCAAAACCTCAGCTCATCTGCAGGACTTAAAAGGAGAGGTTAATTAACCCTGTTTTATGAATGGCAAAACTGAGGCATGTGATTTGGCCCCAAGCTGGCCCTCCTAACCACCAGCTCTTGTTGGCTCAGCTTATTAAATTACTCTTATTAAAATAGTTGAAGGAGCAAAATCTGCTGAATTTCATCTTCTTAAACCCGGTGGACCATAGTAGAGTTCATGCCTAAAGGGAGTGATCCTTTCTGGAACAGCAACAGCAGGGCTGGTAGCACCTGGAAGCAGAAATCATTGCAGCTGTTACTGTCTGGTGGCAGATGTCCCATCCCTGGGATTCTTGCAGGTCAGCTTGGATGGGGCTCTGAGCAACCTACTCTAGCTGAAGATGTCCCTGTCCCTGCTGACTGAAGGGGGCTTGGTCTAGATGACCTTTGGAGGTCCTTTCCATCCTAGGTGATTCTATGATTCTGTGCCTTGGTGACTGCAGGGAGCTTGGTCTAGGTGACCTTTAGAGGTCCTTTCCATCCTGGGTGATTCTATGATTCTGTGCCTTGGTGACTGCAGGGAGCTTGGTCTAGGTGACCTTTAGAGGTCCTTTCCATCCTGGGTGATTCTATGATTCTGTGCCTTGGTGACTGCAGGGAGCTTGGTCTAGGTGACCTTTAGAGGTCCTTTCCATCCTGGGTGATTCTATGATTCTGTGCCTTGGTGACTGCAGGGAGCTTGGTCTAGCTGAACTTTGCAAGGTTCTTCCCAAAGGAGGGCATTCTGTGCTGCTCTGGTTCTAGGATTCAGTTTGTTGTCGTGTGTAAGGCTTTTGGTGGTAACTTAGTCTGGGGCATTTTGAAAGAAAAGGTTAAACAAAAATGAGTTAAACCATCAAACTGACAATGAAATCGGCCCAAATCCAGAGCTGTCAGAGGAGCCGAGAGCTGTCAGATGAGCCCAGTTTCACTAGCTGCAAAGGATAAACTGGAACCTCTTGTCATTTAGAGGGAAAAAAAGGGAAGGGAAGAAAAAAAAAAAAAAAGGAAAAAAAAGGGGAAAAAAAAGGAAGAAAAAAAAAAAACCCAAACGTTTCAAATGTTAAAATTAAAATGTAACATTTATGCCAATCGATCTGTGAAATTTAGTGACAAAATTGGCAGCCTGCTCTAGCATAAAAACAGTTTGAGTCTTGCATTTCACATGGGGGGATGGGATTTCCTCAAGAGAGCCTCAGTGTGCCTCCGGGGGGCTCAGGCTGGGTGAGTGTGGATGTCCTCACCCCTGGGAATCATGCTGGTGGTTGGGGGTCATAGGCACCACGGGAGCCTATGAGTGGTCTCTTGAGAGCTTCCCTGCCCAGCAGTCTGCACTGTGCTGCCTCTCTACAGCTTGGGGTCTTTTTCCCCTCTGTAGCTAATTCTATGTAAGGCAGTTTGGTTCAGCTCCTTGTGACAGAGCCTAAGCTCTTATGGAAAACAATAGTTGTTGCTTTTGGGTTTGGTTTTTTTTCTGGTCCTTTTAGTTACTGCCCTGACACCACCAAGTCTTTCCTTGAGTTGCAATCATTGCCTTTCTTTTTAGCCAACATCCTCTCCATGCTCAGGTTTATGGTTCTGTCCCTGAGACAGATGCAGTGGCAGAGCAGGGACAAGATGAATATGAGGCAGTGTGCACTCAGCTGGCCAAGAAGGTCACCAGCATCATGGCCTGGATCTGCAATAGTGTGGCCAGCAGGACTAGGGTAGGGCTCATCCCCTTGCACTGGTCACTGGTGAGGCCACACCTTGCATATTGGGTTCAGTTTTGGGCCACTCACTCTAGGAAGGACACTGAGGTGCTGAAGGGCACCAAAGCTGGGGAAGGGTCTGGAGCACAAATCTTGTGAGAAGCAGCTGAGGGAACTGGAGTTGTTCAGCCTGAAGAAAAGGAGGCTGAGGGGAGACCTTCTGGCTCCCTACAACTTCCTGAAAGGAGGTTGGAGCCAGGTGGGGTTGGCCTCTTTTCCCGAGTAACAAACAATAGGACAAGAGGAAGTGGCCACAGATTGTCCCAGAGGAGGTTTAAGTTTAACATTAGGAGAGTTTTCATCCCTTTGCCCTAAAGGCCATGTAGATGTGGTGCTGAGTGACATGGACTAGTTGTGACCTGGCAGTGCTCAGTTAATGGTTGGGTTTGATGATCTTCAAGGTCGCTTCTGACCATGACCGTTCTCTGGTTCTGTGATCTCAGTGAGGAGAGGTTGTGTTTGCCCATCTGGATTTCAGACTGGCAAATCCAGCCACCTTCATCACCTCCCTTAGCTGTAGGGGTGAGATGTGCAGGGCAGCTGCAAATCCATAGCCTTTTACCCTAGTTTGGCTTTTCACCTCTAGGGTGAAAGGCTCCAAGGAGGAAAAGTGATCTGTGTTTAGGCAATCCAGCCCAAGACACAGGCAGTGAAGATGGAGCA
Source organism: Psilopogon haemacephalus (assembly GCA_013396835.1). Classification (NCBI taxonomy): domain Eukaryota; kingdom Metazoa; phylum Chordata; class Aves; order Piciformes; family Megalaimidae; genus Psilopogon; species Psilopogon haemacephalus. Next base: position 361,726 of record VWZI01020788.1, on the reverse strand, counting down.
GGAGTTGTGCTGCTGCTCCCAGCTTTGAGCACCAGATTTTCCTCATCCATCTAAAGATGGAAAGGAAGCAGGACTGGAGGCTGAGCTAGATGACCTTTAAAGGTTCCTTCCAACCCAAACCATTCTGTGATTTTTGTGATTCCCTGATTTTGTGATCCATGGTTTTGTGATCCTATGGTTTTGTGATCCTAGGGTTCTGTGATCTATGGTTTTGTGATCCTATAGTTTTGTGACCCCAGGATTCCATGATTCTATGGTTTTATAATCCTAGGGTTCTGTGATTGTAGGATTTTGTGACTCTAGAATTTTGTGCTTCTGTGACTCTGTGGTCCTATGGCTCTGTGCTTCTTTGACTCTAGGGCTCTGTGCTGCTGTGACTCTGATCCTAGGGCTCTGTGCTGCTGTGACTCTGATCCTAGGGCTCTGTGCTGCTGTGACTCTGATCCTAGGGCTCTGTGCTGTTCTGACTCTGATCCTAGGGCTCTGTGCTGCTCTGACTCTGATCCTAGGGCTCTGTGCTGCTGTGACTGATCCTAGGACTCTGCTTCTAGGATCCTGTGCCTTGAGGCTTGCAGGAGGAGGGCTCCTGAGGCAGAGGTTCTGACAATCTCCTCGGAGCGGGTAGATGTCAGAGCTTCTGCCCTGGCTTTGGGGACCCCAGGGGCTGTTCACACCTGATAGTCACCGAATTTTCTCGCAGGTACTTTTCTCATCTTCAGAAGCTTTTTTTAAAATTATTATTATTTTGTTTTCCTCCTTCGTTATTTTTTCCCCTGACAGTAATTAAAAGTGAAGCTGTACATTTCTTGACAGACTCTTGCACATATGGAGAGTTTGCATTTAAACGTGCCTCTTTCAGTCATACAGATTTTGGGTGCTCTTTTTTATTTATTTCTTTCTTTCTCCTCTTGGATTTCTCCTCGGCGCTCAGCTTCAGCTGACAGCGTGGAGGAGCTGCCTGCAGTCTTCCCTCTCCACCAGAGCCTCATTAGCTCGCTGCCTTCAGGCTCCTAAGTCAGCGCTGGGGTGAGGAGGTTCATCGCCTGTTGAATTCATTTGGCTAAGACCGGCGAGTGGAGTAATTAGTGACGAGCTCCTCATCTTCAATGGGAGCAGCAAATTAGTGTAACTGGCAGAGCCTGGCGCTCAGCCAGCCCACGAACTAGCTGTAACTTCACCAAAGGCTGGAGGAGGAAAAGCTGGAGGAGGAGGAGGAGGAGGAGAAAGGGAAGAAGATGTAAATGAAGTGAGGCCTCCCAACCCTGTTACCCTTTTGTTTGTTGTCGTTTCTCTCTCCTGTCCTTACGGGGAGAAGTTGCCTCCTCTTCAACTGCTGCTGCTGCAGATGTGCAGCTGCTTGCGCCCGCACAGGCTCTCAGGGAGGTTTTCTTCCTTCTCAGCTTCAGCAGGGAGAAACTTAAGAACAAATGGTGGAGAAGCTGGTCTGAGCCTGGGAATGGACTCAGCCTGCCTTGCCCAGGTGCCTGACAGTCAGTCTAGGCTGAAGCGTTCTGCAGTCTCTGTACTCTGAGCACAGTGAGGCTTTGCGGCAAGAAGCTCATCTTCAGGAGCTGCCACACGTTTAAGGTGCAGGGAGAGAGAAGAGAAGAGTGGGAGTGGGGAGTGCCCAGGTTGCCAAGGAGGCCAGCAGCAGTCTGGCTTGCATCAGCAATAGCGTGGCCAGCTGGGCCAGGGCACTGATTGTCCTCCTGCACTCGCACTGCTGAAGCTGCACCTCCAACACTGGGCTCAGTTTTGGGCCCTGCAGACTTTGAGCTGCTGGAGCATGTCCAGAGAAGGGCAACAAAGCTGTTGAAGAGTCTAGAGCAGAAGGCTTGTGAGGAGCAGCTGAGAGACCTGAGGTTCTTCAGCCTAGAGAAAAGGAAGCTCAGGGGAGACCTTCTGGCTCCCTACAACTCCCTGAAAGAAGGCTGGAGCTGGGTGGGGTTGGTCTCTCTTCCAAGGAACAAGCAACAGGACAAGAGGAAATGACCTCAAATTGTGCCAGGGGAGGTTTAGTTTGGACACAAGGAAAGATTCCTATCCAATAGGGTTGTCAGGGCCTGGACCAGGCTGCCCAGAGCAGTGGTGGAGTCCCTGTCCCTGGAGGGCTTGAAAAGCTGTCTAGATGTGGTGCTGAGTGAGATGGTTTAGTGGTGAGCTGACAGTGGGTTGAATTCTCAGAGTTCTCATCCAACCTAAGCAGCTCTATGATTTGTGGAAGTATCTCATCTTACCTGTTTCTCACCCAGGAGCTCCTCTTCAGATGTTTGGGTTTACCTTCAGGGGTCCCCTTGCTTCACATCCTTTTCCTTCAGCTCCTGATGCTGTAATAAGCAAATTGCCATGAAACAAGGTCGGGAGGGTTCTGACAGTGCTCTCAGAACTGCACAGACAACATCCACCTGTGACCTTGAGTGCTGCAGTGGGATTCTAGGACTTGCAAAGCCTGTGGCATCTGTGTTCACGTGGGAGCAGGCAGCCCTTGGGCAGGTGTGATGGGGCAGGCAGCCTCTGGGAGCTGGCACAAGTCAACCTGAGCTGGTAACCCAAGCAGGAGTTTTTGCAGCTATGAGTGCAGCACATCAACAATCCCCTCCTTCTAAAACAAAATTCAGGCTCCCAACAGAAGCACATGTGCTTCCAGGTGGCACTTCTGTCTTCAGATGTTCAGATCAGCATTCTCTTTCTTGTGCCTGAAACAGTGAAGGTGCCAGAGGAAAACAAGAAACCCCTCAGTCACTGCCAACACTACCAACTTTGAACTCTTCCCTTTACACAGGGTTTCTGTTACCCTCCAGAAATACCTGGATTAAAGAACTGCTCAGATTTTACTGGGCAGGGTCTGCTGCCAGAATCTTTTCAAGGTGTGTGGCAAGCAATAACGATGCAAAGCATTCAAGGGCGGCAGCTACATGGCCCAATTCCACCACTGGGAAATGGAGAGACAATAGCCTGAAGTTCAGTGGCTGTTCTGACTGCATGCCTGGGAGGGCAAACCAGCAGTGCCTTGGCTAATGAGAACTCTCCTCTCTTGCAGGTTGTTGGTCTTCTCTTGCCCAACCAGACGCTGGCATCCACTGTGTTTTGGCAGGTAACACTGGTCTGGATGGCTGGAGAATGTGATGGCATGGAAAGGAGCAGCTGGCTTGTGCCTAGGGGACAAGATGATGATGCTTGTGGCTGTCCTGCACTGGCAGTGCTCAGCTCAGTGAGGAGATGATGTGGCTGGGTTTAATTGGGGAAGGGTTTGGTAGGTCTGGAATTAGCTGTAAGTAAATTATTGGCTCTTTTTCCAGTCTCTGACCATATATACCATAGCAAAGGAGATGCAAAATAGCCTAGGAGCTCAAAATCTGCTCTTGGGGCACATTTTGTGTAAAGGGTGATACTTCCATCGAGGTGTAGGCCCTGAAGCCCCCACATCTGCTGCTCTGAGGGCAGCTCCTCAAGCAGTCAGGATGTTCACAGGGTGTCAGGGGTTGCAAGTGACCCAAGGAGATCATCCAGTCCAACCCCCCTGCCACAGCAGGACCAGACAATCCAGCTCAGGGCACACAGCAACACATCCAGACAGAGTCTGCAAAGGCTCCAGACAAGGAGACTCCACAACCTCTCTGGGCAGCCTGTGCCACTGCTCTGGGACCCACACAGGCAAGAAGTTGCCTCTTGTGTTGAGCTGCAACCTCCTGTGCTGCAGCTTCCATCCATTGCTCCTTGGCCTATGGCAGGGAGCAGTGAGCAGAGCCTGTCCCCCCTCTCCTGACCCCCAGCCCTCAAACATTGGTTCAATGTTACAACATTGGTTCAATCCCCTCTCAGGCTTCTCTTCTCCTTGGTGGATTCCTGTTGGAAGTGCAGGGCTGGTATCAGGGGGATGCTCTGTTGCCAGAAAGCTTCTTTGTAGTTGGCTCTTCTCTTTCCCAAGTCACCTTTCTGCCTCTCTCTGCTTGTTTCCCCTTCAGTGGTTGAACCAGAGCCACAATGCCTGCGTCAACTATGCAAACCGCAACGCGACCAAGGTGAGCAGCGCAGCGCCCGCGGCGGCACCGGGCTGGGTCTGCCTGCCAGGGCACACACCCTGAGCAGTGTCCTGCCCAGCCTGCCGTCCACACCTGGGCTGTACATGGCACGGGGATCTCAGACACACTCGAGGCACCTGTGTAAGGCTGAGTGCCTTTGAGCTGGCCAGCCTGATACCGGGTAGGGTGTCCCTGCCTGTGGCAAGGGGGTTGGAACTGGCTGATCCTTGTGGTCCCTTCCAACCCTGACTGATTCCAGGATGTGCTGCTGCCTGGGATGAGGTTGTTTGTGGGGATGAGCACAAGATGGCATCTGGGCTTTCGGGTGGCAGAGGATGGCTCCTGTCAGCTGAGGGCTTCCTGTGTGCTACCAGCAGCGGGGCCGTGAAGCAGTGTGGCTGCTCCATCGCTGCAGCCTTCATTCATCCCCTGTCAGGATGTGGGAAGCTCGAGCTGGGAAGCAGAGCTGGAAACCTTCCAGCTAACGTTTCCCAGACAGTTATTAGATGCGGAGAGTTGGGGTTCATCACTCGCCGAGGAGATGGCTGATTCTGTGCCATTTGCCGAGTTGCCTTCGCCTCCCTCCTCGGAGCTGCTACCATGATCATTTTCTGATGCCAATTAGTTTTCCCCTCCCCTCTGAACCTTGCCTGGCTTTTGCTGCTGCCGGCTGACAGACCGCGAGTCACCGAACAATGTGACGGCGTCAAACCTGTCTCTGCTTCCAAACAAATGCAACCGAAGCACACACACACAAAGAGGAAGCTTGCTTGTGTTTTAATAACCAGAAGTTTGTTTATTCCAAATATGTTTTGTTTTTTCTTTCCAAAAGCCTTCTCCGACATCCAAGTTCATCCAGGGCTACTTGGGAGCTGTCATAAGTGCTGTCTCAATAGCAGTGGGTAACGCTTTTATATCTCTCTTCTCTTGCACTCCTCGCTAACTGCTCCCTTGCAGCAGTGCCTCTGAGATGTTTGTTTGAATTGCCAAGCGTGTTTATCTTCTAATTGACAGAATTCAGTCTACAGCACCAGAAAATATTTTTGCTGGGAGGTGGTTTCTGGCCCGGCGTGCCCAAAACTTTCCGACAGAAGGAGGCTTCCTGCTGCTGGTGGCTTCCAGCACGTCCTGCACTGTGCCCTGCCTGGGTCTCTGCACCGTGGCTGTGCTGCTGGGTGGACTCAGATTATCCACACGGGCATGAACTCGTGGGGAGTTAGCCTAGTCCGAGTTAGAAGAGTGATTGTGAGGCTGCAGAATGATAATGAGGCAGCTTTTGGAGAACAGTCTCCTGGTGGATCAGGAACTATCTTGAGCTGAAGGTGCTTGAAATGACATCTTTGGCCTGTAGGCAGCATTTGAGCTGGAAACAGTGCTCAAGTGGCTGAGGTGATCTGTAAGGAGCCTCTAACGTAGCTCAGTGTGGTCAGCAGGCTTTGAGCACTCAGATGCTGCACAGGCTGACACCTTCAGCAGCTCAGCTACTTCTCAAGGAGGTGAGGATGTGGAGCATTCCAAGCTTGTGCAAGAGGAGATCATCCTTCAGTGATGTTGATGCCAGGAGGGTGTTTCTGCCCTTTTGTGTAGGTGTCCCAATCCCCACCAGGCTGGGCTTGTACTGGGGTGCCTTTGGTGTCTGTGAGGAGTACTGGGAGCTCTGTGACAGCAGCAGCTGCTGCTCCTAGGATCGGATTGTGACTGCAGGGAGGCAGGAGCTTGCCACTCATGCCACTGGGCAGCAGCCTTCAGGGACAATTTCTCCTTCCTGATGTTGGAAGGAGGTCTGCTTCCAAGTGTGTGCACACAGGGTGTGTGGAAACAGCATGAAGTGGAGGTGCAGTGATGTCCCCATGTAGAAGAGGCTTGGGGACACTACTGGTGTGTATGTAACCACAGAGTCACTCATGTCCTGGTAGTCTGTGGCAGTATCTGCTCAATTCTCAAAGCAGAGCAGCCTGGAGAACATCCTGCAGGGCCAGGAGTGGTGGGTTTGTCAGAAATACCTGGATGAACATCCAGCATCTCCTCCAGCCTTTGGAGGGGTTTTAAAGCGACAATGACAAATAATACAGCAGCAGCCCCTGAGGTTCCTTTCACTGGGTCGAGAGGCCTCAGCCCTCATTAACCGATCACTGCTGTCAGTTAGCAACAAATCACATCCCAGTGTGAGCCCATTAGGGCCAGATGACCTGAAAACAAGTGCCACTGCTTCCAGTGGGCTGCTGAGCCCCGGTATTAATTAAAGAGAGCCCCTTCCATGTTTGCAGTTGGCAAGGCAGGCGGGGAGGGGACTCCTGAAACGGCAGATCAGTTGACTTGTGATTGTGCTTCCCAGCGTCTGCAGCCTCCCCGGCTCTGCCTGACCAGAGGGACAAACAAATTGCTGTCTGACACGTGCAGGGGAGAGGTTCTGGCTTTGTGCTGCCTGCAATTAAAGCAGAGTTTGTGGCAGAGCTTTGCAAGTAGCCTCATTCTTTTCCCGTTGTGGAGAGAGAGGAGTTGCTGCTGGAGCCAGGCAATGCTCCTCTCTTTGAGCCAGTGCCGCCCCTGCTGCTCCTGCTCTGCAGCCCTCCAGGAGGAGCTTTTGGAGGAATCAATGCTCTATTTTTAAATAGTTTCCCCCCCAGTCTTTCCTACTTTTCCCCACCTACTCCAAACCCAACCCAATTCACAGAAAAGGCCTGGCTGGAAAAGACCTTAGGATCGTGGAGTGCAACCATAACCTAACACCTCCCTGCACACAGCTTTTAGACCACGTCCCCAAGCTCCTCATCCAAATCTCTTTTAAACACCTCCAGAGATGGTGACTCCACCAGTTCCTGAATTCACAGTGCAGCTTCATGCCAGGAAAGCTCTGCCAGGTCCAGCATCTTCTCTCTTCTCCCGTGTGGTGTTTTGGTGAAGCAAGCACTTGAAGAAAGGCTGGAAAAAAACATCAGAAGGGATAGCAGTGAAGGCTGAGTGTGGGGAAATTGGTAACAGGGCTGATGCAGCATCTCTCTTCCATCTCTAGCTCCTCATATGACACTTGAGCATCATCTCTGCACCAGGCACATGCCAAGACCTCCCATGCCCATTCCACACAAGCCTGCAGCATGACCTGCAGCATCTCTGAGCTGCTCATGCCACATCTTTATATCTTTATAAAGATGTGCAGGGTGAGTGTCAAGAGGCTGGAGCCAGGCTCTGCTCAGTGACACCCAGTGACAGGGCAAGGGGCCATGGGTGGAAGCTGAGGCACAGGAAGTTCCATGGAAGCATAAGGAAGAATTTTGTCACTGTGAGGGTGCCAGAAACCTGGAAAAGGCTGCCCAGAGGGATTGTGGAGTCTCCCTCTCTGGAGATATACAAGACCTTCCTGGATGTGTTCCTGTGTGATCTGATCTAGGAGATCCTGCTCTGGCAGGGGGCTTGGACTGGATGAGCTTTGGAAGTCCCTTCCAGCCCCTGTCACTCTGTGATTCTGTGATCTCCAAGCTTCACTCACAGCAGATAATGTTTAGTGGTGATCTGTCAGTGCTGGTGGTGAGGGTTGGACTTGATGATCTTCGAGGTCTTCTCCAATCCAAAGGATTCTGTGGTTCTCCTTGAAGCATCTGACACAGCCAGTTTCCTGCCACTGCTTTCTGTGGTCTTTGCACATCAGGTTCTTAATTTCCTTGATCACAGCTTCAGGTTCTGCCAAGGCCAGCTCCAAATCTCGCTCCTTGTGCTTCCCTGTGCAGACTCTCCAAGGGGTTCCTCTCTTCTGCCAGTGTCATTTGGCCATGTTTCTGACATCTCCCAGTAAGCAGTGTATTGCTGCTCAGCTTGGCACCTGAGTCATTAGCTCCTTGCCCATCTGCTCTCTGCTCCACATACCCTGGAGGTGCCACAGACATTGGCACTGCTGGCATTGTCCTTCCCGGGATGGGCTCTTATTAGGCTGTTGCTACCTGGCAGCTACACAAGGTGAGTTTTACATGTAGAGGGGTGTGGAACCTCACCAGGGGGTGTCCTGTGGTAGGACAAGGGGCAAGGGATAAAAACTGGAACACAGTGAAGAAGTGAGGTGGAATTTTCTGTAAGGTTGATAGGGCAGTGGAGCAAGCTGCCCAGAGAAGTTGTGGAGTCTCCTCCTCTGGAGACTTTCAAGACCCACCTGGATGCATTTCTGTGTGTCCTGCCCTAGCTGACCCCACTTTGGCAGAGGGGTTGGACTTGGTGAGCCCCTTCCAATCCCTTCCCTGGTGAAAGGGGAGCCAAAGCCACACGTGTGAGATCAGTCACCCCTTGAGTGGAAGGCTTCCCCCGTGAGTGAAGCAGGCAGACTCCCTCCTTCCCCTTCCAGAGGTGTGCAGGGTGTGCAGCTCCTGGCAAGGCTTTGATTAAGTACAGGTTTGAGGTTTATGGTCTTGTCAGTGCAGAGGCAAGCAAAGACGTGGTCCTCACTTAGCAACCTGAGCTAAATTCTGACAAAAGTAGGTGTTTTGTCTTCCTTTGTGTAAGGGAGAGATGCAGTGTCCTGTAACCATGACTGCCACCCAGGCTGCCTGCTTTGTATTGATCTGTACCCTTCAAATGTACCTGCTTGGGGCTTGAATGTTCCCTTCTGGCCGACCTGGGCTTACAAAAGTCAGGCAGTGAATGGCACTAATGACTTTGGTGACTGCATCAGTAGGGGAGGCCCTTGGCATGGTCCCCCCCTGCCCCAGCAGCCTTCTCTCTAAGTTGGAGAAGGTTTGGTGGCTAGGAGATTGACAGGGTGGTCACATCCAGAAGGTAGAGGCCAATGGTGACAGGTGGCAAGTGGTGTCTCTCAGCACCAGTGCTGCTTAATGTCTTCACAGACAGTGGGATTGAGGGCACCCTCAGCAGGTTGCAGATGACACCAAGCAGAGTGGTGTGGTTGATACTCAGAGGGCTGGGAGGGTGAAAGGATCAAGTACACCTGCAGCAAGTTTGCAGACAGTACCGAGCTGGGCAGGAGCCTTGATAGACTTGAGGGTAGAGAGGCTCTACAGAGGGACCTGGCCAGGCTGAGGTTCAACAATGGCAGGTGCCAGGTCCTGCACTCTGGCCACAGTAACCCCATGAACACTCCAGGCTCAGTGCAGAGTGGCTGCAAAGTGCCTGGTGGAAAAGAAGCTGAGGGTGCTGGTCAGCAGTGGATGAATGTGAGCCACTGTGTGCCCAGGTGGCCAAGAAGGCCAACAGCATCTTGGCTTGGATCAGCAGCAGTGTGGCCAGCAGGACCAGGGAAGGGATCATTGTGCCCCTGCAGTAGTGAGGCCACACCTTGAATACTGGGTTGGGTTTTGGGGCCCTCACTCCTAGAAGGACATTGAGGTGCTGGAGTGTGTCCAGAAAAGGGCAAGGAAGCTGGGGCAGGGTCTAGAGCAGAAGTGCTGTGAGGAGCAGCTGAGTGCTTTAGGAGTCCCTGGAGGGAGCTAAAAACCATCTAAGTGTGGCACTGAGGGGCATGGTTTAGTGGTGGCCTGGCAGTGCTGCCTTAACAGCAGGACTTGACCTGAATCTCTTTTCCAACCAAAACAGTTCTGTGATTGTGTTTTCTTGGCAGTGTGTGGCTCAGGGCAGGGAGAGCATCCCTTGCTCTGGGCACTTTGGGGCACCCACCCTGCTCCTTCCTGTGCCCTCTGTGCCACCAGCCATGGGCTGCTCCTCCTCCCCTGCTCCCATTACACACTTAGCACACACCCCCCCACCGATTTTTCACTCTCCTTTCTAGGTGGAGGTGCCCCTGTGGATTTTTCTAATCCCAGCTCCTTCTCCCTGATAATTGTCTGTGAGCCGTGCAGAGCAGCTGCATTGACAGCCTGTGAATTTGGTGTGATGCCCATAATCAGCTTGTGAGAGGCCACCCACTGCCCTCAGGACTAGCTGCCACTTAGGGCACTCAAGAAACACTTAGAAGCCAGAGGAAGTTGGTGTAAAGTAGAGTGAGAGCTGGGAGGGAAAATGCCTCTTGGAGGTGGAGCTGGGAGCAGGAGCGGAATCGCAGGAGGTTGGAGGAGCTGGTGACAAACTTCTGCTTGCTGCTTGAAGTCCTTAAATGAAGCAGTGTCTGGCTCTTGCATACGGACACCTGAGCTCAACCACTCCCATTCCTGCTCATCATCTTCTCCAGTGATTCAAGATGCCAAGTCCAGATAGCTGAAGACACTAGAGGAGAGTGGTGTGACCACCCAGCCTGGTGATTCAGCCATCAAGCCTTGAATCATTGGGCTGAAGGTTTCCAGGGCTGGGGCATTGACACCTCTGTGGGCAACCTGTGTCAGTTTTCACCACCCTCAGCATAAAAAATGTCTACCCTTTAATCTGAATCTCCTCATTTCAAACCATCACCCCTTGCCCTGTGGCCAAAAGCCCTGCTGTGAAGTCTGTCCTCACCTTTCTTACAGCCCTTGTGATTCTCTGCAGCTTTCCTTCCCTTCTCATTTCCCTGCTGTGGTTCTGTTCCCAGCACTTTTGTTTTCAACCATGTCCCATCCTGTGGTGGACATCTTGGGTGTGGCTAAATTTGACAGGATCACAGCACAACAGGAGTTGGAAAGGACCTCTGGAGACCATCCAGTCCAAGCCCCCTGCAAAAGCAGGCTGCCTGGGATCACAATGTCCAGGTAGGTTTGGAATCCCTCCAGAGAGGGAGATTCCACAACCTCTCTGGCAGCCTGTTCCAGGGCTCCAGCACCCTCACAGCAAAGAAGTTTTTTTCAGATGGAACCTCCTGGGTTCCAGTTTGTTCCCATTGCTCCTTGTCCTGGCACTGCCACCACTGATAAGATTTTCCTCCTTTCCTTACTCTTGTTCCTCACTGACTTCCTTCTCCACTCAGATTGTTGCTGCTTTCCCTTCCCTTGAAGTCCTCCATTCTGTTCTCCTTGGCTTGGTAAGGCTCCAGTTGGTAACCAGCCCAGTTTTCCATCTCTCTGCCTCCATCTTCACCTCCCAGTCCTAATGAATGATTTTTTTTCCTTCCTTTTCCTAATGCTCTTTTCTTGAGTTTGGCTGTATGGGACTCATCAGATCCAATTAGTGCTTCACTTCAGCAATCTCATGATCTGAGGAGTGAAGGATAAGCTGCTCTGGAGCCAGTCCCCCCTTCCTAGTTGACTTTGTCAGTCACTTGGAGCAGCTACCTTCAACTGCATGGGACAAGGCTGCCCCAGTACTGCTGGAAGGTGGGAATGCTGAATCCATTAAATCAGTGGAGGTCTCACCAGTGCAGTCTGGAGAGCTGCTCAGTGACACTGAGGTGGCATCATCAGTGTCCACCTGCTTTGTGGATTCCTAAAGCTCCTTTATAAATATTCACTGTCAACACTAAGTGAAAAAGCTTCACCTGGGCTTGTATTTAGTGCTCCAGAATTGTCTGAAGAGGTGCAGGGTTAGGCCTGCAGCAGATGCCTTGGCTGTTGCCAGCTTCAGGTCTTCAGAAACTATTTCTCAGCATTCAAAGACCTTAACCATAAAGGAAAAAGGAAAAAAAAAAACAAAAACCAGAGACTTCCTCAAATCTTTCTGTGCTTTGCAAGTTCACATCTCAGAGCCAGAACTTTTTGAGGCAAGAAGTGAAAGAAAAGGCAGCAAAATTCTTGGGATTTTTGTCCTGGTCACTCTGTGTCTGATGGTTTGGCTTCAAGTACAGCAGCACCTTGAGCTGATGTTGATGGTGAAATGCAAAGTGGTAGCACAATCTGTAGCTGGGATTCTGGGTGCTGAAGGAAGAGGGCAGAGTGCTGCTGGAGGTGTAGTAGACCCCTGAGTAAGATGCTCACCTGTTGATAGGGTTTGGTGCTGGTTTTGTGTTGTGGGAGGGACATCAGCAGTTGTGGTGTGACTTGAGGCATATCCAGCATAAATACTTTCATCTGAGCTGCATACCTGGAGGCCTTGCATGACCAGCAGGGTAAAAATGCAGCTAGAGGCATGTCCAGAAGGACCGAGGGCTGTTGCAGTGACTTCTGTGTTGGCTTTTAGCTTGGGGGAGTTTAAACCCAGTGGTTGGGTTTGAGTCTTTGTTTAAGCCCAGTGTTTGGGTTCAAGTCTTTGTTTAAGCCCAATGATTGGGTTCAATCTCTCATTTAAACTCATTTGAACCATTCCTTGAACAAGGAGTTGGACCCAACACTGCTAAACTCTTCCGTGTGGGTGAGGGTAGCTCTCAAGTGGTTCTGCATGGAGAAAGACCTCAGCCTGTCCCCTTGAAGAGCTCTGCTGCTGCTGCCTGAGATGTGCCATCTCTCCTGCTCCTTGGAGCTAAGTATTCCTGCTTCTCTTTTGTTTTTTTCTCTATTCAAAGGTGGGCCTTAATGTTCTGATTCAGAGAGCAAACAAGTTTACTCCTGCCACTCGTCTCTTGATCCAGAGGTTTGTGCCGTTCCCTGCTGTCGGTAAGGAGCAACTCTTCTTATCTGTGTTCAGAGTGGTGCTGGAAGCCTACCAGAGGCTGACAGCAGCTGGGATGGGCACCTGACACCTGCCTCCCTGATTTACACCATCCCTGCTGTGTCCCTGAGTCAGTGTAGGCAGCGATGGGATGGTGCAGAGCTGGACATGAGCTGGCACCATGCACTTCCAGCCCAGAGCCAGCTCTGCCCTGGGCTGATCCCCAGTGGTGTGGGCAGCAGGGGCAGGAAAGGGATTCTGCTCCTCTGCTCTGCTGAGACCTCAGCTGCACTGCTGGGGCAGCTCTGGTGTCCTCAGCACAGTACAAACCTGTTGGAGAAGGGCACAGCAGTTCTAGCAGGGCTCTGCTGTGGGGCCAGGCTGAGAGAGCTGGGGGATGTTCAGCCTGGAGAAGAGAAGGCTCCAGGGAGATCTTCTGGTGGCCAATAAGAAAGCTGGGGACAGACTTTTTATCAGGGCCTGTTGTGACAGGACAGGAGGTGATGGTTTGAAAATGAAAGAGGAGATTCAGACTGAATAGCTGGGAAAAAAATGTTGTACAGTGAGGGTGGTGAGAGCCTGGCCCAGGCTGCCCAGGGAGGTGGTAGATGTCCCATGCCTGGAACTGTTCCAGGCCAGGTTGTTTGGGGCTCTGAGCAACGTGCTCTAGTTGCAGATTGGATGTGAGGAACAAGCTCTGCACCACCCAAACCTTCCTGTGATTCTGTGATTCCGTTTCAGCAGGAAGATGATGCAAAGCTGCTGGCAGAGGCAGCTGAGAAGGCTTTATGGAGCTGCACTTTCCACTCTCAAGCAGCCCTCGACCACCCAAATTCAAGAGCATTTAATTGGCAGGATCTGGTTTGAATCTCATCAAATCAAATCCTCAAGTACCCAGTAGCAGGAGGGTTTTGTTGGTTTGGTGGTTTTTTTTGTGCAATAAAATGCAATGAAATGCTCCTGCTCTGGGAATGCAGATGTCTAACAGGCACTGATTAAAAACAGACCAAAGTGTGTGAAGAATTAAAGCTCCTGCTGGCTTGCTGGAGCACAGAATAAACCCTTCTGCAGTTTGCCAGAGAGTTTCTCAGTGGTGTGAGGGAAGGGCCATGCTGGACTCTGCCTTTGCTGAAGCCCCTGGTGGCAATGCCCTGCAGTTCTGAGATATTTTGTCTGTGGAGGTGATTCTTTCCTGTAAGGGTTAGGCCAATTTTTAATAGAAGCCTGTTTGCTCATGAAGGTGGTGCAGAAATTGTCCAAGCGTGGGGGAAATCAAGAAACAGAAGAATTTTGCTCACTCTCACAGGTCCATTTTAAACCTGTGTCAATGGAAAAATTCCCTTTAAGCCTTTTCCTTTGCTGTGCAGAGGTCACAGAGCTGCTCTCCAGTGGCTCAGCTGCTGCAGGGAGTTATTCTTCCCTAGCTGCAGGACTCCACACTTGCCCTTGTTGAACTTGCTGAGGTTCCTTCCACCCAAGTGCTGCAGCCTGCCCAGCTCTCACTGGAAGGCAGCACAGCCTGGCAGGCTGTCAGCCACTCCTCACACTGCTGGGCCATCAGCAAACTTGCTGCACATCCACTCTGTCCCTTCATCAAAGTCACTGGTGGTGATGTTGGGCAAGACTGGATCCAAGTCCTGACCCCTAGGGAACAGGGTACCCAGGAGCAACAGAAAGCTGAGAGTAGCTGAGTCTCAGACAAACAGGCTGGAGTTAGATTTTTCATTTGAGACCCTTTCAATGAACCCCTAATGAGGTGCTGAGACATGGAAAAGGACCTAGCTGTGGTGGGAGCTTCAGGTGTGGACCTTCAGCTGTGGAGTCTCCTTCTCTGGAGCCTTTCCAGACTCTGTCTGGATGTGTTGCTGTGTGCCCTGAGCTGGATTGTCTGGTCCTGCTGTGGCAGGGGGGGTGGACTGGATGAGCTGTTTGGGTCACTTCTAACCCCTGACATCCTGTGCTCCATCAGCATCCTTGTGCTGGTGCATCCTGACTTGGCCAGAGCATCTCCACTGGCTTGTTTCTCTATAGAATCATAGAATGGGCTGGACTAGAAGGAACCTACAAAGGTCATCCAGTCCAAACCCCTGAGCACTCAGCAGGAACATCTTCAACTAGATCAGGTTGCCCAGAGCCCTGGCCAGCCTCATTTTGAGTATTTCCAGGGATGGAGCCTCGACCCTGGGCAACCTGTTGCAGTGCTCCACTACCTTCCTGGTGCAGAGCTTGTTCCTCACATCCAATCCAAATTTGCCCTTCTCTAGTTTGAAGCCATTGCCCCTCATCCTGTCACTGCAGTCTCCATCCTTCTCATAGCCCCCTTCAGGTACTGGCAGGCTGCTATTAGGTCTCCCCAGAGCCTTCTCTTCTCCAGGCTGAACAACCTCAGCTCCCTCAGCCTGTCCTCACAGCAGAGCCGCTCAGGGTAGGTCCAGTCTGGACTGACAGCTAGAAGGATGGGGCATTGGGCTGTTGAGAAGGAAGAAAGAGAGGCTCAGCTTGCTTTAAATGAGCTGCCTCTTTGCTTTTCTGCCTTGGATTAAGGAGCTGAGGCGTTGGTAACAGGGATTTTGATAGATGGCAAGAGTGGTCCAGTAGTTTGACTATTAAAGAGAGAGACAGAGTGTGCGTGTGTGTATGTTCCTCTTCTTCTCGAGTGTAAGGAGCATTTGTCACCACAAATCATCCTTGATTTGCAGAGAGCTGCATTCATATAGGGCTCACCACCCACCACCCTCAAAAAATTAGACATTTGTTATATGACATGAATTGAGATTAATTAGCGAATATTAACCCATCAGGCAGCACAGAAACACATTTTTGGAAGCAGTGGCACCTCGCAGTGGGTTTGCATTAGCTGGGGCTGGAAAGTTTGCATCAAAAATGTGGTGGGGAGGGGTTGCTGGGAAATGCCAGGTTTGCAGACCTCAGACTTCTGTAGGGATCAGCAGCTTGGCTTGGGAAAAAATGTGAAGGGGTGCCTGGCCTCCCAGGAAGGAGGATTCTCAATCCCACCACCTAATATGCTACTCGAGGAGCAGAATGTGGGGTTAATCTTCTGTCCAGCATTTGGGCCCTCGCTGCAAGAAGGACATTGAGGTGCTGGAGTGTGTCCAAGGAAGAGCAGTGAAGCTGGTGAAGGGTGTACAGCACAAGGGACCTGGGGGTTTTCAGCCTGGAGAAAAACTGAGGGGAGATCATTTTGCTTGTCTACAACTGCCTGAAAGGAGGTTGAAGCCAGGTTGAGTTGGTCTCTTCTCCTAAGGAAATAAGATCAGGAGGAAGTGGCCTCAATTTGCTCTAAGGGAGGAGAGGGGGAAGAATTTCTTTCCTGAAAGGGTCGACAAATTGTGGAAGAGGCTGCCCAGGACAGTGCTGGAATCTCCATCCCTGCAGGGATTTGACCAAACTTTCTGGAAAAAAAAAATACTTTCCTAATGTCCACCCTAAAGCTCCTCTGGTGCAGCCTGAGGCCATCTCCTCTTCTCCTATTGACTGTTACTTAGAAGAGACCAACCCACACCTGGCTCCAGCCTCCTCTCAGGCAGCTGTAGAGAGCCAGAAGGTCTCCTCTCAACCTCCCTTTCTCTAGGCTGAACAACCCCAGGTCCTTCAGCTGCTCCTCCAGACCCTTCACCAGGGTCCAGCACCAAAATGTCCTTCTTGAAGATGGCAGAGTGAAGCCTCCTGTTGAGTGCAGGAGCACAATGGAGGGTGTGAGCCATAGGTGATGCCAGCAGCTGGGGCCGCTGCTGTGCCTTTGTGATCGTGGCAAAAGATCCACCTGTGAGTGGAAGAAAACAATCTGGGTTCTTCCATTCCTCTGCAGAATCCCATCTTTGTCTTGGAATGAGAGTGGCTCCTGACTTGCAGAAACTTCTTGGCAGGCTGATGGAAGCAAAGCTGCGTGGCTGTCACGGCAAACAGAAGCCTGCCATTTGGTATTGTCCAGGGCTGCCTCGCTAATCATCCTGCTTTTCTCATCTCAAGCTAGTGCCAATATCTGCAACGTGGTCCTGATGAGGCACACGGAGCTGGAGGAAGGAATTGATGTTTTAGACAGCGACGGCAACATCGTTGGCTCCTCCAGAATCGCCGCCAAGCACGTAGGTCCTGCTGGCCTTGGGGGGGCTCACTGACACTGACTGCCAGGCCCACAGACACTGGGAGCCACAGAATCACTCAGGGTGGGAAGGGACCACAGGGAGCAGCCAGTTCCAACCCCCCCTGCCGTGCCCAGGGACACCCTACCCTAGAGCAGGCTGCCCACAGCCTCTGCCAGCCTGGCTGCAGACACTTCCAGGGTTCTAGTGGGAGGTGTCCCTGCTTATGGCAGGGGGTTGGAACTGGATGATCTTTGAAGTCTCTTCCAACCTAAACCATTCTATGATTCTCTGTGGCCCCAACCACCTCCCTGGGCAACTTCTTCCAGGCTCTCACCACTCTCATGGTGCAGAACTTCCTCCTCACACCCAGTCTGAATCTCCCCAGCTCCAGCTTTGCTCCATTCCCCCTAGCCCTGTCACTACCTGAGAGCCTAAAAAGTCCCTCCCTGGCTTCTATGAATCATAGAATGGGCTGGGCTGGAAGGGACCTCTAGAGGTCATCTAGTCTGGGCCCCCTGCAGTCAGCAGGAACATCCCCAGTAGCTCAGGTCACCCAGGGCCTCGTCAAGCCTCACCTTGAATGTCTCCAGAGAAGGGGCCTCCACCACCTCCCCAGGGAACATCTTCCAGTGCTCCACCACCCTCATAGAATCACAGAATGGTTTAGGTTGGAAGTGACCTCAAAAATCATCCGGTTCCAACCCCCCACTGTAGGCAGGGACACCTCCCACTAGAACAGGTCACTCAAGGTCTCATCCAGCCTGGCCTTGAACACCTCCAAGGAGGTTGTGAAGCACAGAATCTTTAATCCCATTCTGTGCTTCCGTGCTCCATAACCTCCCTGGGCAACCTGTGCCAGTGTCTCACCACCCTCACTGCAAACAACTTCCTCCTAACCTCCAGTTTCAGTCTCCCCTCTGCCAGATCAAACCCATTCCTCCTCATTCTGTCATTACAAGACCTTGTCAATAGTCCCTCCCCAGCCTCCCTGTAGCCCCTGTCAGATATTGGAAGAACTCCTAGTAAAGAACTTGTTCCTAATATCCAATCTCAGTCTGCTCTTCCGGAGCTTGGATCGATTCCTGGAGGGCTGGGAATGGCTGAGGCTGCCCAGCGTGCAGGAGGGGCAGAGCAGCACAGCTCAGCACCTGTGTGACACCTTCCCTGGGCAGTCCTGGAGCCACCAAACTGAGAGTGCTTGCTGGGGGCTGCCCTGGAGGGGTTGGGTGAGATCGGAGGACCCCCGTGTCACGCCGATTCTTTGGCAGCCTCAGGGTGTCTTTGTGGGAAGTTGTGAGCAGTTGATGTTGAATTCGAAGCTCACTTACACCTTTTTCTAAATGAAGGAGGCTTCACTTCCAAGCTGAGGAGCTTTTAACCCTCGCCGTGACAGAGCCGCCCTGACAATTGCCAGCCCAGGCTTTGCCAGCCAGATGTTTTCATCCTGGTCCTAACACCTAGTTTGTTTTCCCCTCTAACCTTCTCCTCTCTGCCATCTGCCCGCAATTATTCCCCTTCTCTTCCCTTCCTCACCGAGTCTTTGCCTTCTGAGCATCATCTGCCTGTCTGAGGCGATGCCGTTTCCAAGTGGGCTTTCATCTGAAATGTAAAGCGTGCAGCGAGGCACACGCCCAGGCAGAGCAGTTAATAATATAATGCTTGGCATTTCCCTCACTCCTTCTGTCCAAGGCTCTTAAGGCACTTTGCAGACAGCAATTAATGTACAGATCTGCAGTCCTCGGCGAGCGCTGGGGGATCTCTAATAGCTCTCCATATTGCTGTTTAGCAGGGAGATTAAAACAGTCTGCTGAAGGGCTCGGAGTGGAGCCAGTTTTACTCACTTGCACTAACTGGCTTCAGGGACCCAGCTGCCCCTCTCCATCCTGATGGTCGAGTTGAAGACAGCCAATGTGTAAAATAAAAGTGAAGGAGATGGAAGAGCGAGTTAGGAGTGAGCTTAGCCATCAGATCTGAGCCTTCTGAGAGCTCCTGCCCAGCTGCCATCTACTTCTGGGGCTTCTTTCCGAGGAGCTCAGCACTGTGATTTGTGGTGGTGGAAAATTTGGCAGCTCCTTAGTGTGAGACATCTGTGCTGTGGGCAGCCAGGTCCAGCTGAGGGTGTCCCTGCTGACTGCAGTGGGGGTTGGACTGGGTGACCTTTGGAGGTCTCTTGCCGCTCAGACCATTCTGTGATTCACTGAGACCACCTCCCAGGTGGAAGGACTGAGTGCTCCCGAGCCTGGCCGTGCTGGCAGTGCTGGGTTAATGGTCTAACTGGTTTGAAACATTTTGTTTGTTTGCTTTCTCCTTTTCAGGCACTGCTAGAAACGGCCCTGACTCGAGTGGTCCTGCCAATGCCTATACTGGTTCTACCTCCAATTATTATGTCCATACTGGAAAAGTAAGTGGTGGGGAACACGCAGGGGGTGCTTCTCAGGGGGAGAAGAGATCCTCAGGAGGTGTTTTTCGTTGACACTTCTTAGCATTGGTCCATCAAAACCTCTTTTTGCTTATTGAAATGTTTACTTTCCTTCACTTTGGCATCTGGAGCACAAGTCTGGGGAGGAGCAGCTGAGGGTCCTGGGGGTTGTTCAGCCTGGAGAAAAGGAGACTCGCAGGAGACCTTCTGGCTCTCTACAGCTCCCTGGAAGGAGGTTGGAGCCAGGTGGGGTTGGTCTCTTCTCCCAGGGAACAAGTGATAGAACAAGAGGAAACATCCTCAAACTGAACCAGGAGAGGTTTAGGTTGGAACATCAGGATTGTATTTTTTTCTTGCAAGTTTTGTCAAGCTCTGGACCAGGCTGCCCAGGGCAAGGGTGGAGTCTCCAGCCCTGAAGGTATTTCAAAGCTGTGTGGATGTGGTGCTGAGGGACATGGCTCAAGTGTGAACATGGCAGTGCTGGGTGAACAGTTGGACCTTGAAGATCTCTTCCGACCAAAACAGCTCTGTGATTCTGTGGGGTTTTGAGCACTGCTGGTCAGGTGTTGTATTGATGTGATTACAGGCAGCCCAGAGAGGTTGTGGAGTCAATTTGGATGTGTTGCTGTGTGCCCTGAGCTAGATTGTCTGGTCCTGCTCTGGCAGGAGGGTTGGACTGGATGAGCTGGATGGCCCCTTCCAACCCCTGACATCCTGTGAGCCTGTGAAAAGAGTCTGGCCCCATCCTCTTGCTCCTTGCCCTTTAGCTATTGATCAGCACTGAGAAGAGCTCCTTTGCTAGTGCTCATCTGCAGCCTGTGGTTGTTTGAAGTGACCTTTCTGAGACTCCAGCATTCTGAGTAACTCTTTTCTGTGTGTCAGTGTGACCCCAAACTCTCTGAAAGAAAGCTCATCTGGTCCAGCCCCCCTGCCAGAGCAGGAGCACCCAGAGCAGCTCACACTGGAAGGTATTCAGGTGGTTCTTGAACATCTCCAGAGAGGGAGACTGCACAACCTCCCTGGGCAGCCTCTTCCAGTGCTCTGTCACCCTCACAGGGAAAAAAAAATTCTTCCTCAGGTTCTCATGGAACCTTCTGTGCCTCAGCTTCCACCCATTGCCCCTTGTCCTGTCACCGAGTTCTTAATAACAAAAGAACCCCACCCCTGTGGCCCTCTCCGTTGTCCATTTCCCCTCCTTGATTTCCATCACCTCCACTTTTTCTTCTGCCCAGAGATGCTGTGAGCCTGTTTGGAGCTTCTGGGTGCTCCTAGCTGCTTAGGACACCCTTCAGCAGCTCATTTCAGCGTGAATGATCCATGGAGTAGGGATCACCCTGCCAACCTCTGGAGACTGATTAGGGCACTGAAAGATGGAGGTGCTAAAGGGCACTTCCAAGCTGGGAGCACTCTTTAAACAAAGCTGTTGATAATGGCTAAGCCTCTCCTCTGACAAAGTAAATAGCGATTAGTACCATTAGGGATAACTGGGAGCTGTGTTAGCCTTGTTTACCCTTGTAGAAACAGCCCTGGGCAATGTTCTGTCCTTAATGGAAGGGTCAGGGCTGCTGCTGCTGTACCTTTGCAGACTGATCTCTAACATCCAGGATCTGAAGGGGGCCTACAAAAAGGCTGGGGAGGGACTTTTTAGGCTCTCAGGGAGTGACAGGACTAAGGGAAATGGAGCAAAGCTGGAGGTGGGGAGATTCAGATTGGACATGAGGAGGAAGTTCTTCACCATGAGGTTCTTCACATGGAGGTGCTGGGATGTGTCCAGAGGAGGGGAAGGGTCTAGAGCAGAAGTCTTGTGAGGAGCAGCCGAGGGATCTGGGGTTGTTCAGCTTGGAGAAAAGGAAGCTGAGGGGAGACCTTCTGGCTCTCTGCAACTCTCTGAAAGGAGGTTGGAGCCAGGTGGGTGCCCTCTCCCAGGGAAAAAGCTAAAGGACAAGAGGAAGCAGCCTCAAGTTGTACCAGAGGAGGTTGGACATGAGGAATATTTTTTTCCCTTAAAGGGTTGTTAAGTCCTGGTCTAGGCTGCCCAGGACAGTAGTAGAGTCCCCATCCTTGGTGGGATTGAAAAGCTGTGTAGGTGTGGTGCTGAGGGACATGGTGTAGTGGTGAGAGGGGACAGATCCTTTTCAGAGGTGCCCAGTGACAGGACAAGGGGCAATGGGCACAAACTGGAACCCAGGAGGTTGCATTTGAACAAGAGTAAAAAATTCTTTGCTGTGAGGCTGCTGGAGCCCTGGAGCAGGCTGCCCAGAGAGGTTGTGGGGTCTTTTCTGGAGAGATTCCAATCCCACCTGACCATTGTGATCCTGCCCAAGCTGCTGTGAGTGCCTTGCTTGAGCAGGGGGGTTCGACTGGATGGTCCTCAGAGGCTGCTTCCCACTCATCCTGCACTGGGATTCTGTGAGAGCATCCCAGCCCACGGCCAAGGGGTTTGCAGTCCAGGTGTCAGCTTCAGGTCTTTTAAAGTTTTCTGCTGAAGGACATGGTCAGAGGTGAGAACTCCTTGAGGGAAACACTTGGAGCATCTGGTGAGAAGTTGAACATTTTCAGTTTGGTAGAATTTGAGTTAGATGTGGGGCCGGGGGGGTGTTAATGGGAGTCCCATGAAGGCATGGATTAGCAGCTTGTCCACAGAAACCTTTGGAGTGCCTGCACACCCGGGCCCAGAGTGACAGCTCATTGTCTGGAGGCTGCAGCTCTGCAGTCAGGAGTCACCATCTAGATCCTCCACCGAGTCGTCTGCCTCTGAGGTTGTGGTGCAGGAGGAGGGTGCCTGAGTGGCAGGGGGTGGCAGCACCGCAGCTGTGTGCGTGTCTGGGGGGGAGCTGCACCCAGGCCACGTGCTCCCAGCACTGCTTTGCAGCTCGGTGCAGAACTCTCTCCCTCGTTTTCATCTCGACATTCCAAAAGTTTATTTTAAGTGGCCAGTCCCTGGTCGTCGTCTTTCCGCTCGCATCCAGGTCTTCCCTCTCTCTCAGCCATCTCTCCATCTGCATGTTTTAACTCCCCCAGCTGCCTCTCTCATCTCTTGTGCCATTTCTTCTTT
>VWZI01020788.1:318871-339718 GCA_013396835.1 Psilopogon haemacephalus | reverse complement strand
TTTTTTTTTTTTTTTTTTTTTTTTTTTTCAGCTCTCTTGGCTCCTCTCACTCCTTTGCCTGCTGTGTATTTTAACTCCCAGGGCCTCCTTCCCTGCTCTCCAAGCTACCTCCCACCGCCGAGCTGGGCGCGCGCGGCTCCTTCCCCATGTTTCATGCATTTCCTGCTGCTTGGCCGCTCCCTTGCAGCAGCCAGCATGTAGCAGCAATGTTTATTTTCAGCCTGCATATGCCACGCGGGGAACACGGTGTCACTGCTTTTGTGCAGATGTATTCTGGGCGAAGCTTTATAAATAATATCTGTGCTGGCAGCTTCCATCCGGGGAAATGGCTGCTTGGCAGCGCCCGGGAGACAAAGGAGGCTCGGCTGGAGCCTGCTGCAGAAGGGCAGTGGGGATGGTCAGGCAGAAGGCTGGTGAGGGGCAGCTGAGGGGG
The DNA here is from genome assembly GCA_013396835.1 of Psilopogon haemacephalus. Lineage (NCBI taxonomy): Eukaryota > Metazoa > Chordata > Aves > Piciformes > Megalaimidae > Psilopogon > Psilopogon haemacephalus. The sequence goes on along the minus strand of VWZI01020788.1, from coordinate 339,285 downwards.
ATGAGGAGTGTTCAGCCTGGAGAATAGAACAGAGTAGAGTAGAATAAAATAGAATAGAATAGAATAGAATAGAATAGAATAGAATAGAATAGAATAGAATAGAACAGAACAGAATAGAATAGAACAGAACAGAATAGAATAGAACAGAACAGAACAGAATAGAACAGAATAGAATAGAATAGAGTAATAGAATAGTACAGTAGAACAGAATAGAAAATAACAGAAGAGTAGAATAGAATAGAAGAGTAGAGTAGAGTAGAGTAGAGTAGAGTAGAGTAGAATAGAAGAATAGAATAGAAAAATAGACCAGAAAAATAGAATAGGATAGAGTAGAATAATAGAATAGAATAAAACAGAAGAGTAGAATAGAATAGAACAGAACAGAATAGAAGAATAGAATAGAAGAATTGAGCAGAAAAATAGAATAGGATAGAATAGAATGGAAGAATAGAATAGAATCACAGAATAGAATCAGCCAGGTTGGAAGAGAGCTCCAAGCTCATCCAGCCCAACCTCTCCCCCAGCCCTACCCAATCAACCAGACCATGGCACTCAGTGCCCTATCCGGGCTTTGCTTGAACAGCTCCAGGGATGGGGACTCCAGCACCTCCCTGGGCAGCCCATTCTAATGCTAATCATTCTCTCTGGTGAGAACTTAGGAGGCTGGGGGGAGGCCTTCTGGCTGTCTGCAGCTCTCTGGAAGGAGACTGGAGTGAGGTGGGGGCTGACCTCTCCTGCCATGGAACAAGCGACAGGACAAGAGGAGATAACCTCAAGCTGTGCCAGAGGAGGGTTAGGTTGGACATGATCCCCAGGGACCAATGCTGGATCTGGTGCTGTTCAGCATCTTCATCAATGACGTTGATGAGGGGACAGACAGGCAGGCAGAGTCTGCTCAACAAGTTTGCTGATGACACCAAGCTGGGAGGCTTGGCTGATCGAGCTGCAGGCTGTGAGGCCATCCTAGTGGATAGCCATGGGTTTGTGGTGCTGGAAGGATCTCCTGGTGGACAGCCATGGGTTTGTGGTGCTGGAAGGGTCTCCTGGTGGACAGCCATGGGTTTGTGGTGCTGGAAGGGTTTCCTGGTTCATAGCCATGGGTTTGTGGTGCTGGAAGGGTCTCCTGGTGGACAGCCATGGGTTTGTGGTGCTGGAAGGATCTCCTGGTGGACAGCCATGGGTTTGTGGTGCTGGAAGGATCTCCTGGTGGACAGCCATGGGTTTGTGGTGCTGGAAGGGTTTCCTGGTTCATAGCCATGGGTTTGTGGTGCTGGAAGGGTCTCCTGGTGGACAGCCATGGGTTTGTGGTGCTGGAAGGTCTCCTGGTGGACAGCCATGGGTTTGTGGTGCTGGAAGGTCTCCTGGTGGACAGCCATGGGTTTGTGGTGCTGGAAGGTTGTTTTCCTCAGGTTGAACTGCTGCAGAGGCATGTGTGAGGTAGAAGAGCTGCAGAGATGCTGCCCTTGTGATGGTGTGTGCAGAGCACTTCCTGCCGCTGCTCTTCCTCCTCTGAGGCTCAAAGCCTCTGGGTCCAGCTAAAGCCTCGCTGGAGTTTGTTTAGACTAAACAGCTGCCGGCAGTGACACCTTAAACTGCTGTGGCTGCTGGCAGAGTAAACATTGAAACTGCTCCTTTAATGATGTCAATCAAGCCCAGAAATCCCCCGGGCTGCCTCCCTTTGCTTCCCACGGGTCTTCTGCAGGGGGCACTGGGGCTACGGCTGAGAGCAGGAGGCGCTCCTGGCCCTGGACAGCGGTGGCCTGGCCGGAGAGGCCAGCAGACAGAGCTGGTGGCAGTGCTCAGCCTCCCCGAAGGGACCCAGAAGGGGTGAGAGGAGCTGAGCAGGCAGCAGAGCCCCACGGGCTCGGTGCAGCGCAGGCACGGAGCGGTGCCAGCCCTGGGAGGTGGAGAGGCTCTGGGGTCTGGGGCGGTGCAAGCAGCCCCAGGGTTGTTTGCAGCCGAGAGGGATGTCCTGATCCCGGGCTCTGGGGTGCCTGGGGACAGGCAGAGCTGCAGCCTGGGGTTGCTTCCCTTCCCTCGGCGTCTTGCGGTGTGTGCGCGGTGCCTTTGAACCTGTTTACACCAAACACTGCAGAGAGCCCTCAGAATCTGTCAGCTGGGAGACTTGGGCTAACTCCTGTCATATTTAGCTTAGCATCTGACACCTCCTTCTAGACAAATACAGCTCTGGTTCACTGAACCCGATAACTCCTTTTTAGTACAGCAACTGACTTCCATATGGAATAAATTACAGCACCTCTCAAGAAACGCCAGAGGCAGCTGCCAAATTATGCAAAATTTAAACCACTAATGAACAATGTGATGAAAGTTGAATGAAGGTGTATTTACAAGAGCTACAACACACTGTCTCCACGGAGCAGATGTACTGTCTGCACAAGTATGCCTGTGTCTGTGTAGAAACCTACCTACAGGCACGGCTCATGCATATTGAGATGGTCCTCCTGAGGTCTGGCTGCTGAAGGTGAAGCTGTGCCTGATTTGCTGCCTGGCATCCTCAAATCACCCAGCAGTGAGGGGCTGGAAGGGACCTCCAGAGATCACAGAACCACAGGAGTCATAGAATGGGCTGGGCAGGAAGGCACCTCCAAAGCTCATCCAGTCCAAGCCCCCTGCAGACAGCAGGGACATCCTCAACTAGATCAGGCTGCCCAGAGCCCTGTTGAGCCTCACTTGGAATATGTCCAGGGATGGCAACCTGTTGCAGTGTTCCACCACCCTTCTGGTGCAGAACTTGTTCCTGACATCCAATCTCAATCTGCTCTGCTCTAGTTTGCAGCCATTGCCCTCATCCTGTCCCTGCAGGACTTTGCAGTCTTGCTACATCCTTCCTGTAGCCCCCTTTAGGTACTGATAGGCTGCTGTTAGGTCTCCCCAGAGCCTCCTCTTCTCCAGGCTGACCTCAGCTCCCTCAGCCTGTCCTCATAACAGAGGTGTTCCAGATCATTGAACCCAACCCCCCTGCCAAAGCAGGATCATCTAAGACAGGTCACACAAGGGTGTAATGACTACAAGTTGGTACTGGGGAGATCTGGACTTGATACCAGAAAAAAAACATTTTTCACTATTTGAACTATGAGACATTGGAATAAACTCCCAAGAGAGGTGAGGGATTCCCCCACATTAGACAGTTTCAAGGTGCAGCTTGACAGGGCCAGCTCATTTAAGCCATATTCTTACCCTGAAAGGTTGGACTGGATGATCTGTGAGGTCCCTCCCACCCTGGTGTGCCATGAATCTGTGAATCTATGAATGCATCCAGATGGGTCTCGAAAGCTAAGTCTGGTGCTGCTCCATGGATTCACAGAACCACACTGTAGTGGGGACTGGAAGAGACCTCTGGGGATCATCCAGTAAACCCCTTGCTAAAGCAGGACACACACAGCAGCTTGCCCAGGATCACAGTGCCCAGGTGGGGCTGGAATCTCTGCAGAGAAGGAGACTCCATAACCTCTCTGGGCAGCCTACTTCAGGGCTCCAGCACCCTCACAGCAAGGCTCAGAGCAGAGCTCATTGCTCTCTGCAGCTACCTGAAGGGAGGTTGTGGCCAGCTGGGGTTGGGCTCTGCTGCCCAGCACCCAGGGACAGAAGGAGGGGACACAGCCTCAAGCTGTGGCAGGGCAGGCTCAGGCTGGATGTTAGGAGGAAGTTCTTCCCTAAGAGAGTGACTGGCATTGGAATGGGCTGCCCAGGGAGGTGGTGGAGTCCCCATCCCTGGAGGTGTTCATGCCAAGCCTGGATGGGCACTGAGTGCCATGGTCTGGTTGATTGGGTAGGGCTGGGTGCTAGGTTGGGCTGGAGGAGCTTGGAGCTCTCTTCCTACCTGGCTGATTCTATTCTGTGATTCTATGACACAATCTTTCCTTTCCAGTGGGGGGCTAATGGCTAAAAAGAGGGGTCTGGATTTTTTGGCAGCTTAACCCAGTGCAGCATTCAGTATTCTCCTGAGATCTCTGTGGAGGAGGAGGATCCTTGGGACATAGCAGAGTGGACCTCTCGACTTATTAAGAGTCATTTATTCTGAACCACATGAGTTTGAGAATCTGAATCCCAATTAAGACATTACACTCCATGTGTTAATTAGTCACCTCTCCTTTTTAAATCAAGCCTTAACTCTTCTTAATTAGGAGGTTAGCCCTTGTGATTTGAACTGGCCTGAGTCTGAAGCTCTCCTGGAAATCACACCTGGGGGCTGTGCTGGGGGAATCATTTTAAATTGGTTGAGTTTTTACTTGGGTGATTATAAGGTCCCCAACAGGGTAGTAATTAAAGAGGGTGCAGCTTCCAAATGAAGATGTCAGGGGTGGTGTAAGCAGTGATGTCTTGCTTCTAAACTCTGCTCGGGGGAGGCTGTGAGGGATGCTGGTGCCATGATTTTTCTCTGCAAGGGCCCCCACGGACCACAACAGCTTAAACAGGAGGAGAAATCAGTTCCAGGAGCTGCCCCTCTGCATCCCAGGGCTGAGTGATCACCACTTACCGATGGCAATTGTCAGAGGTGGCACTGCTTAGAGGGAGGTAAGCTGCTTCCCTGGCTGGGATGACATCCTCCAGGGCGCCTGCAGGAGCCTTTTAGGTTAGCTCACACTCGACACAAAACAAAGCAAGCTCAATATTGGAGAACAGAAGCTTGGCTTTCACAGCACAAATTGATAGGATCAACTCCGTCTTGATAGCTTATTAGCGAGGAGCTGCAATGCTGGAGGAGTTAAGGCTCTGGATCTTGTTTTCCTTCCCCACTTCCCCCATACCTTCTCGAGATGAAGACAGCTTTCAGCAAGCAGTGCTAGCAAAGGGCGAGGAGTCGGAGTGCTCAGCCACACAGGCAGCGTGCAGCAGGGTAACAAGTTCCCACACATCAGCTGCTCCGCCAGGATCCACCAGGTGCCTGCTGCTAGCCTGCAGGAAACGTGGAGTAGCAGGGGGCTGAGGTAAGCTGGCAGCTTGCGTTGGGGAGAGCTGCCTGCAGCCTGCTCCTGCCTGTGCCACCAGTGGCATGGGCTGCCGTGGGGACAGCCACCTGACTTCCTTCAGCTGGGCACCTTCTGACTGCAGCACTACAGGCTTAGAAATCTTCACAACAGGCTTAGAAACCTTCTGACTGCAGCACAACAGGCTTAGAAATCCCAGAATCCCAGCACGGTATGGGTTGGAAGGGACCTGTAGAGGTCACCTAGTTCCTGCCCCCTGCAGTCAGCAGGAGCATCACCAACTAGATCAGAATCCCCATCCAGCCTGACCTTGAATGCCTCCAGGGATGGGGCCTCCACCAGCTCTGTGGGCAGCTTGTTGCAGTGGTCCAGCACCCTCACAGTAAAGAACTTCCTGATGTCCACTCTGAGTCTGCTCTGCTCTAGTTGAAAACCATTGCCCCTTGTCTTACTGCTGCTTGTTGGTGACCTGCTAAGAGGGAACCTAGGCTAACTAGAGAGAGGGAGAGCAGTGGGGCTGGGTGAAGCCTCCTGCCCCTTCTGCTGAAGGCAGGCACCCCCCTGGGCTGGGAAGTGCTCTAATGAAGCCTTTTCTTTCCAGAACAGCACTGCTGAGGTCTCGTCCCCGGATGATTCTCCCAGTCCAAAGCCTTGTGTGCCTCGCTGCCTTTGGCCTGGCCCTCCCCTTGGCCATCAGTCTCTTCCCACAGATGTCTGAGGTCAGTACACATTTGCTCACTGTGATGGGAATTGTCACTGCTTTTGTTTGCTTGGCCTCCTGGAGAGTGCTCTCATTCCTGTGAGGGTGAAGCTGGCTGCTGGCTTCTGCACTTGCACAAGGTTCACTGGGCAGCTGATGGTTGTGCTGGTGCCTTCTGCTGGCACACACAGCACAGGTGAATATCACACAGCTCTTCCATAGTTCAAAGCAGAGTTTGGATCATCTGATGGGATGTAGCTTCCAACTGAACAGAGAGACTTTGTTCCACTCAGCAAACTTCCCTTTAACAGGTAAAAGATGTTTGTGTGTGATCCTCCTCCCTTCTGTTATATTGGTTGTTCTCTTCAGGGCAGATTTGCTCCAGGGAGGACATTTAGTCATGTAAACACCAGGGATCAGGGGACAGCCAGGCTGGAACAAGGTGAGGTTTGAAATGTCTGAGGAAAACCTTCTGCTTGCTTGACCACCAGTCAGAGGAGTGTCTCAGCCAGCACAGAGGGTATCTGGGCCCTCTTTAGTGGTAGCCAGGCCAGCTCTGGTCAGATCACAAGTCAGGGCACTTTGGGGTTTCTGACTGATGACTTCAGCTCTGACATTCCAGCTGGGCTCATCCTGTCTTGCCTGGGGAATGTGAACTTAGTCAGAGCTGAGCCACGCCAAGGAGAATCATAGAATCATAGAATGGTTTAGGTTGGAAGGGACCTCAAAGCTCATCCAGCCTGGCCTTGGAACACCTCCAGGGAAGGAGCAGCCACAACCTCCCTGGGCAGCCTGTGCCAGTGTCTCACCACCTTCACTGTAAAGAACTTCCTCCTAACATCCAGTTTCAATCTCCCCTCTGCCAGTTTAAACCCATTCCTCCTGGTCCTGTCATTACAAGAGGACATGGTGCAGCTCCCCCTCCCCCATGGCAGGGATGTTTGTTGGGTGTTAGCTCAGTGCAAGCAACTCTTTGTCCACAAGTGAAGAACCTGAGGTACACATTTGATGGGAGTGTACTTTCCTAGAGCTTCTTGGAGGGTTTCTGTCTTTTCATCTTCTAGTTTGGCTCCGGGAAGACACAGCCTGGGGGTGAACAGAGGAAGATCAGCCAAGGATGAGTAGTGACATCACTTGTACCTAGCTCAGCCAAACAGATTGCTTAGGTGCATTTCACTTTGTCATTCATTTTGATCATTTGGTGTTTGGAGTTGAGAGGTAGAACCTCTCTCAGAGCCAAGGACTTCACTGGAGTCCCTTTAGTGTCATCCAGATCAGCTGCTGAGGGGTTGCTGTCAGTCTCTGCTGGTTAATGCACTTCAGTTTGGGTCTGGATGGTTTTCCTCACAACTTGTAGCCAGGGAATCTTGTTGTACACTTGTCTGCTAGACTGAGAAACGTGCTGCAGATTTTTTTTTTTTTTTGGTTGTTGTCCTTCTAGCTGTTTACAGGGTGAGATAAAACTGTCCTTTAATCTTCTTTTTAAGAAACAGAATATAGCTCAATCTTGGAATCTCTTGCTAAAAGACGTGTTTTCTGAAGCTTTAATGATTCATATGGCTCTTCCTTAAACTTTTTCTAATTAGCCAACATCCTTTTTGGAGCCTTTCCATGAGAACCAGACACAATATTCCAGTAAGGAGTTGCACAAGTACCAGTTGCAGGAGCAGTGTGATTTGCCTGCTCCTGCTCTGAGCTCATACATCCACTGAGCACATTCATCGCTTTGGCATTCAGCTCAACCTCAGCTCCCTGCCCCTCAGGTTTTTGCTGTGATCCCAGGCTCTGCTCAGAGGTTTTGGTTATGAATGACTGAGCAGGATTTCTGGATCTTGAGCTGCCCTCTCCACTTCAAGAGAGACAGGGAGCTGCTGGAGAGAGCCCACTGGAGGCTACAGAGATCACAGACTCATAGAATGGTTTAGGTTGGAAGGGAGCTCAAAGCTCAGCCAGTTCCAACCCCCCTGTGCCACAGGCAGGGACACCTCCCACTAGATCAGGTCACTCAAGGCCTCATCCAGCCTGGCCTTGAACACCTCCAGGGAGGGAGCAGCCACAACCTCCCTGGGCAACCTGTGCCAGTGTCTCACTGAGGGGCCTGGAGCAGCAACAGCTGAGAGCCTGCAGAAGAGCAGCCCCAGAGGGGACTTGCTCAATGCTCAGTGAGAGCTAAAGGGTGAATGTCAAAAGGATGGGGCCAGGCTCTTGTCAGTGGTGCCCAGTGACAGGACAAGGGCAGTGGACACCAACGACAATCAAGGAGGTTCCATCTGAACATGAGGACAAACTCTTTTGTCGTGAGAGGGTTGGAGCTCTGGAGCATGCTAGGAGCAGCCCCTGGGTGTGCAACCCTGCCCTGAATGGCAGAAAGTGCCTCAGAATGCAGAGCCTGAGCTGAGATGTCAAATCCCTGAGCAGAATTAGCTCTGGTCTGGCTCAAAAACTCAGAGCTAAACATTCTGGGTGCTACAAAAATAATTGTTCCTTGCTGTAGCTTTACCTAAAAATGAAGCTCAGGAGGTCTTTACTCCTTTTGTGCTGGAGCTTTCTGGGCATCAGGAAATTCATGCTGCAGGGTGTCTGATAGTGCAGCTTGAGAAATGCTGTTAACTGCTCACAGCTGAATGAATTCAGCCCACAGGACAAATTAAGGCCTGGCTTCCTTCAAAGGCTACTCCAACTGCAGGCATCAGGCACTAATGAAACCATGCAGCATCGCTTGAAAATGACCTTCTGGAGCAGATGCAATGTTATCTGCAGTGTAAACATGAATCAGTGCTGATTAGTAGATCAAACAGAATGATGTACTCCCTGCCCACGCTCTGTGGCACTGAGGAGAAGCCACTACAGCTGCTGCTGGAGCTCTTTACCTGCTGGGAGCTTGGCTCTGCTCGGCTGGAAGGAGCTTTACACACACAGCTGGAGACTCCACATCTGTTGGCACTAAGGAGTCAGATCCTTAGAACAGAATCATAGAATCAGCCAGGTTGGAAAAGAACTCTGCCCTGAGCCTCCTCTTCTGCAGGCTGCACACCCCCAGCTCCCTCAGCCTCTCCTCTTGGGGCTGTGCTCCAGGCCCCTCCCCAGCCTTGCTGCCCTTCTCTGGATACTTTCCAGAACCTCAACATCTCTCTTCAATGGAGGAGCACAGAAGTGGACAGCAGGTTGGTCTGATCAGCCTTCCAGTTCTGTGTGTGTTCATCAGAAGTGTGTGCTTGTGCAAAGGATTTTCCTCCCATCCTGCAAAACCTCATTGGTGGTGGCCTTGGGGATGCTCAAGTGAGCAGGGCAAGGGATGTGCCTGACACTCTCCAGAGCTCTTTTGTCTTGCATGGCAAATCTGAGTTCCCTTGCAAAGCTCTTTTCTCAGAATGCAGAACCATAGAATAGTTTGGGTTGGAAGGGCCCTCTCAAAGTCACCTAACCCAAACCCCCTGCAGACACCTTAAGCAGGTTGCTCTGAGCCCTGTACAGCCTGACCTGGAATGGTTCCAGGGATGGGACATCTACCTCCTCTCTGGGCAACCTGGGCCAGTGTCTCACCACTCTCACTGTAAATAATCTCCTCCCTCTCTCCAGACCAAAGCTCTCTTTTTTAGTTTCAAACCATCACCCCTTATCCTCCTCTGGAGCCTTTGCAGGCCTGTCTGGATGTGTTGCTGTGTGCCCCTGTGTGGTCTTGCTCTGGCAGGAGGGGTTGGACTTGATGATCTCCTTGGGTCCCTTCCAACCCCTGACATCCTGTGAGCCTGTGTTCACAGCAGGCCCTGATAAGTCTGTCCCCAGCTTTCTGATCAGCCTCTAAGTACTGCAAAGCCACCAGAAGGTCTCTCTGAACTCTTCTCTTCCCCAGGCTGAACAAGCCCAACTCTCTCAGCCTGGTCTCACAGCAGAGGAGTGCCAGCCCTAGTTGATGTCCATGGCTCCCCTGTATTGAGAGCTGGGCACAGTAGGTGAAGCAGCAGCCATGAACATAGCACGGGGGAGATGCTGCTGCTATAATGAGCACTACCCAGGGAGTAAATTATCAACAACAACGAGTAATAGGCCTGCTCTGTTCCAGAAATATGACTATGGTCTGAGCAGCAACCCTTCTAGAACTGTAACTGAGCCAAATCCTGCCCTTAATCACACATTGCCAGCCCTCTTCCTTCACTCAGAGAGCAAGCTCAGAAGCTGATGTGTTACTGCTTTAGTTTGGGAGCTTGAGTGACCACCTCTGGTCCACTCTTCTAACGGGGCTCAAACTTAGAATGGGTTTTCCAGCAGGATTGGAGCCCTGCACTCAGGAATGTGTGAGATAAATGCAGCCACCTTATGCCATCAGCTGGAGCTGCTTTTAAACCTATACCTGGTTTAAAATCATGGATTCATCTTGGTTAGAAGAGAGATTTGAGATCTCTGAGTTAGCACAGCACTGCTGCCTCCACCTCTGTGCCATGTCCCTCTGCACCATATCTGCAGAGCTTTTCAATCCCTCCAGGCTCTGGGCAGCCTGGGCCAGGCCTTGACAACCCTCGTGGGGAAGAAATTGTTCCTCATGTCCAGTTTAAACCTTTATTGGTGCAACATGAGGCTGTTTCTTCCTGTCCTATCACTTGTTCCTTGGGAGAAGAGACTAATCCACGCCTGGCTCCAGCCTCCTCTCAGGGAGTTATTGAGCCAGAAGGTCTCCCCTCAGCCTCCTTTTCTCCAGGCTGAACAATCCCAGGTCCCTCAGGCTATCCTCACAAGACTTCTGCTCCAGACCCTTCCCCAGCTTTGGTGCTGTCCTTTGGACGTGCTCCAGCTGCTTACCAAGGTCACCTTCTCCAAAGGGAGGCCTGTTACAGGCATGGCTCTCTGCAACGAGCCTGCTGAAGGTGCTGAGAATTCCACTTGGCATCCCCACATAGTGTTAACTCCAGGACCTAGCTGCATCTATATGCATTAAGTAATTCACTGCTGTTAAGTTTAGGAGAAACATCTAGTTAATGCACTGAGCCCACAACCTCCAACTGCCTCCCATGCCCCCCGGGGAATCTCTCCTCTAACCGCCTATCCTCCAGCATCCCCACTGACAACTCCTACTCAGCTATGCACTGCCAATAGAAACAGCTGTGACAGTTCCAAACTGAAAATGGGACTTGTGCAAATGAAATTCAGTGTAGCAGCAAAAAGAAAGAACCAGGGGGCTCGCTCCTCTGATTTGCCACCCTTTGGTCCCTGCTCATCCGGATCGGCCCTTTCTCGGCATCCCAAGAGGATGCTGCCCAACTTCCAGGGAGCTGCAAACCCACCCTGAAGGGATAAAGGATAAAGCCAGGTGGGAAGCAGAGCTGCAGCAAGAGGTGATGGCTCTTCACAGAGTAACAGAAATGCACATGGTGGGGTTGGAAGGAACCTCTGGAGATCATCTAGTCCAACCTCTCTGCTACAGCAGCTCGCCCAGGATCACAGTGTCCAGGTGGGGTTGGAATCTCTCCAGACAAGGAGACTCCACAGCCTCTCTGGGCAGCCATCTCCTAGCTTATCCTCACCGTGGGCTGTTTCAAAGGCCTCAGTTGCAGGTTTGGGCAGAACAGGCCAACTCCTGGAGTCAGGTTGGTTTCAGCTGAAAGCCTCTGCTTAAAAATAATCTTCCCTTTTGGATCTCCAGGACAAGGGGAGTAAACAGCCTAAAATCCAAGGCTGAGCTATTGTTTTCCAATCTGTTTTAGCCTTCATCTTGTTGGCAGGCTGCTTTAGAAAAGCAAAAGGTTAATGAGCCAATGTGCAGTGGGATTATTGCAGTAAAGATGACAGTGAACCAGTAATTACTAATTAGATGCAGTTTAACAGGAGGAACAAGTGAAATCTCCTCTTCACCAACTGTCAATAATTAGCAGATTTGGTGAGGTTGAAATGTGTCCACAGTTAAAAGGCTGATTTTTTAATGAAATGGCACTTGACAAAAGAGCTGTATGGAGGTCACAGCCACAGCCCTCAAGACGCTTCCCTATACCATACTTAGGAGGGAAATCAGATGCAAGACAGCAGGAGGTCCCCATGAAACCATTTCTCCCCTGGGATTGCATTGCATGAAGTGGGGGAGGGGAGCAGGAGGGATTCTCTGCAGTAATTTTGTCCAACTTGGATGAGAAGCAAAGGAAAGGATTTGCCAGCTGCCATGGGGAAAAATGTTTGAGAAGTGAGAAGTTCTGTGGTTTTTCTTTGCTTCTGGGCCTGGGGAACAGTTTCCTGAGAGCCTTGGAACCTGAGTGTGCTGGCCAAAGTCTTCCTTTGGGATGAAGGTTGCTCTTGGAAGGAAGTTCTCTGAAAAAGAGGAGGCATGAGGTCCTTGGGGCTTGGCAGGAGGCTGGAAGCTCGGTGGTGTGTGTCTTTAGAAGACTGCAGAAGATTCAGGCTGTGCCCTGAAGATTGGATTTCACACTGACACACAGATGATGCCTCCATCATTGACTTCTGAAGCATCAAGAGGTTCATCCAAGGTTCCTCTCCTATGTACTGACTCAGTTTCTCTCCTGGCAAGGTAAATATTGCCATGGGTAGAAGTGTCTTTATTTTCCACATCAGCTCCAAAGGGCCCTTTGAGCACAAACCATCCTATGACTCTGTTCTATGATCTAGGGCCACAAAGATGCTGGGAGGGCTGGAATCCCTCTGCTGTGAGGCCAGGCTGAGAGGGATGGGCTTGTTCAGCCTGGAGAAGAGTCCAAAGAGACCTTCTGATGGCCTCTCAGTACTTACAGGGGCTGATCAGAAAGCTGGGGACAGACTTTTTATCAGGGCCTGCTGTGATGGGACAGGGGGTGGTGGTTTGAAACTAAAAAAGAGAGCTTTAGACTGGAGAGAGGGAAGAAATTATTTACAGTGAGGGTGGTGAGACACTGGCCCAGGCTGCCCAGAGAGGTGGTAGATGCCTCATGCCTGGACACGTTTCAGATCATGTTGGGCAGGACCCTGAGCAATTTCATCTGACTGCAGATGTCTCTGCTGGCTGCAGGGGGGTTGGACTAGATGACCTTTGAAGGTCCCTTCCAACCCTTCTGTGGTTGTATGACATAGTCTCACATGCCCCAGACCCCCTTCTCAAGCAGATCTCCCTGCTGAAAGTATTCCTAAACACGTGGGGACTCTTCCAGCTTAGCAGTCCTCTTCTCTGCTTCTGCTGGTGCTTCAGCCTGAGTTGCAGAGGCAACAGCTGCAAGCTGCATCCTGCTCCAGGGAGGGCTCCACAAGGTAGTTGATGTTTCTGTGGAGAGCTTCTGAAAATCAGACCCAGTTCCAAATTCAGAGTGTGAGATCCTTGTCCTCCCCCCAGCTTCTCAGTGTTGTGTGGTACCTCCTCATCACTACTGCGTGATGCTCTGTTAAGCCCTTTCCTGTGCCTGCAGCAGGAGGACAGGGAAGATGATGTGGCACAGCAATTTCCTTCTGCCCTCGTCTGGCTGGCTGCAGCAGCAGTTCCAGATGCAGAGCCCTGGGTGCTCATCTGACAGACACAGCATCTGCCTGACGGCTGGGACAGCCTCACGGCATACCTCAAGGCAGTGCCCTTTTGCTCGTGTCCTGGCGCTGCCGAGACTCCCCTTGCTGCAGGGTTGCTTGTGTGGGACAGGGCTAGGAGAGGAGGAAGCAGTTTCACAAAGCACAGAGCACTTCTGGCGCAGGACATCTCCCCTTTACACGTTTGTTTGTTTTTTATTATCCATGTCCTTCCCAAAATCACAGCACTTCCCGTGCCTGCCGAGTCCCTAGGGAGCTTGGATCGGGAGGGCTCAGGCACTTTTGGGAGCATATCCTCCTTTCCAAGGGGCAGAGGACAGGTCCAGTGGGCAGGGCATCAGCTGCCCCGCGGCTGCCGCTGGTTGAAGTGACAAGTGCTGAGCCTGCTTGTACCTGGAGCTGTGAGGATTGGGCTGAGTGCCCCCCTCCGCCTGGGGAAGGTCACCGGTGAGCAGCGCTCTGATTGATTTGGAGCCTGCATCTTTGTTCTCACCTCTCCCGTCTGAGAGGCTTTGATTTGTGACCCAGCTGCTTTCTGAAGCCTGCTCCCGGGAGTGGTCCTTTTGTTTCGTCTCCAGCGCTCGCAGGCGTCAAAGGTGCTGAGGACTTCGCAGGATCTGGCCCTAAAATCCTATCCTCGGCCGGCAGAGTCTGTCTGTGCCGGGAGGCGGCGGCTGGAAGCCCGCAGCGGGGGTGGGTGCGGGACAGCAGCTCCCTGCTGCACTGCCCAGGGGCTGCGGCACCGCTCTCGCCCGGGATCTGGTTTCATGTTTAGATCTCTGTCCCTGGGATACAGGTTCAAGTATGTAAACTATCCGTCCTGCAAGCACAGGCTCCTGCAGGTGTGTGGGTGCTGGTGGGCATAAAAAAAACATTCCTGACACCATCTCTTTTGAGGAGTCTTCACCTCCTGATGGCTATAAGCCATTAGGAGTCAAAAGAAAGAGCTGACATCCGACAACTCCGGATAAACAGCTAAACATTAACCCTTCGGCTGGCTCGAAAAACACACTTAAAAGGCACTTTGTGGAAAGAAGCCATTTTTTTTTTCCCAGGCCTGTTAATTGCTGTCTTTCTTCGGGACACCTTTCAGCAGCACCTACGGTAAACAGAGTGGCTCCTCCCGGAGCACTTCCCCCAAGGATTCCAGCCCCGTCCCTGTCTCCTCCTGTCCTGTGCAGTCCTCCTGCAGGTCTTTGCCTTGCTGGTTTCTTTTTGGCCTGAAGGCCAAGAACTCTGTGCCAGCCCACGCTGAAAACTCAGTCTTCTGTCTTGGTCACCATCAGCCTCTGTTTGGTGAACTGGCTGTGTCCCCAGCAGCTCTCTGGCTGTTGCCTGGCTTCACAGCAAGGATGCTTCATCATGCCTGGGTCTCAACAAGCCCACGAGTGCTCCAGGCTTAGGGGAGAGTGGCTGGAAAAGGGCCTGGAGGTGTTCGGTGGCAGCTGGCTGGACATGAGCCGTGAACATGAGAATAGAATAGAATAGAATAGAATAGAATAGAATAGAATAGAATAGAATAGAATAGAATAGAATAGAACAGAACAGAACAGAACAGAACAGAACAGAATAGAATAAGCTAGGGCTTCTACGTGGCCCTGTATGGCTGATGTGTTTGTGTTCCTGCTGTCTTAGCCCTTGGTCCCTTGTGAAGCCTTGCAGAGCAAGGTGCCATGCTCAGCAGGGACACAGACTGGCACCTGCTGGATGCCAGTGACAGTGAGCAAGGAGGGAAAGTTCTTCCTGGATTGCTGGACAGAACTGGAAATGCCTCTTTTCTCTGGAAGAGAGACAAAAGAACCTTTGGTTCTGATCTTACTACTTGAAGATTTGTCACTTCAAAGCCTTTAATTGGTTTTGCTAGTTTGTTTGTTTTTGGTTTTTTTTTTTTTAGTACTTTTTTTGCTGCAGGTCACCATTCTTCCCAGGAGAATTCAAGCCCACAATTTTGCAATGCCTTTGAGATGGTCTCTTGCTGGGAGTTGCCCTTTCAATCTTTTTTATAAAAGTGGAAGACTTGAGAGGGTCTAACTAAGCCCAGGACTAACACGACCCAGCTCCTAGGAGTGGTTTTCATCTGCCTTACCGTGTTTCTGCATCACTGATGTCATCTGGAGACACCAGGAGGTTTCCCATGGGGAACTGAATGGTTAGAGCTGGTATCTGGCTGCTGGATTGGTGTGAGGCAATGAATGAACACAGGAGTAGAGCTTGGTGTGTTCCGGGACAGGCAGGGACGTGCCGAGCAGGGCAAGCAGCCTTAGGTGTCTCCTGGCATACTTTACTATCCCATCTGGAGGTGTTGCTGCCATCAGTCATTTCTAGAGCACCAGAAACAAACATGCTGCTGGGCTCTGGGTGCTTTGCTCCAGCCTGGTTGGGCAGTAGCCTAAGACACAGCACTTTCCTCCTTTCCAGCTGATGGGAGTGTTGGATTTGGTGATAGGTGTGACAGCATTGGGGTTTGGTGATAGGTGTGATTGTCTGCCTTTTGGTGATGGGTGTTATTGTCTGGCTTTGGAGAAGTTGCTCTGTGCTCAGGAGTGGCTCCTGAAACCAAAGTGAAAAACAACCCACCTTGATCACAGAATCATGGGGGTTGGAGACCTTTAAGGAACATCAAGCCCAACTGTTAACCCAGCACAGTTAAGGAGCAGGAAGTCCCTCTGCTGTGGAGGAGGCCTGAGAAAGTTTGGGTTGTTCAGCCTGGAAAAGAGAAGGCTCCAGGGAGACCTTATTGCAGCATTTCAGTTCTGGAAGGGGATGATAAGAAAGATGGGAGCAGACTTTTTAGCCTGTTGTGACAGGACAAGGGCAGATGGGTTTAAATGAAACAAGGGATGGAAGGAAGGAGTTCATCACTGTGATGGTGGTGAAACATTGGCCTAAGCTGCCTGGAGAGGAGGTAGATGCTCCATCCCTGGAAACATTCCAAGTTGGGCTGGACAGGCCAAGCCATTCTGTGATTCTGTGCTAAGTTACTGCTCCACTACTGACCCACGAATCCTACAAGCGCCTCTGTGCTTCAGGGCAGCTGAGCCCACTGGAGGTGAGGACAGCAACATCTTAGCCCTGCAGCTGTCTCAGAAGCAGTTGCACACTGCTGTGGGAACATCTGTCGAGCACGAGGAATATTGCTGCTGATGGCAGCCAAGGTGCTGCTGACACTCTGTGCTGGGTGCTTTTAGCAGAGCAGTGACGCTCGCAGGGGACGGCACAGAGGTGTCTGCAGATGTGAGAGGGTGTGAAGAGCTTGTGGCACCGACACCCTCACTGGTGCACTTCTTACCTAGCAGATGTCAGGGTGGGGGATGTGTGGTGCCACATTCAGACCCTTTCCAGCCTGGTCTTGAGGAGAACCTCTGCTTTCTGCTCTCTCCGATGGGCAGGTGGAGGTGGATGCTGGTGGTCAAAGCATCCACAGCAGGAAAACAGAAAAAGATTGTGAAATGGATAACTCTCAAGAACCAAGACAGCCAAATAGCTCAGCTTTCCTCCTTCATCTTGTTTCAAGGTGTTGGCCCATGGGGAACTTCTTGTCCACCAAGACTCCCAAGTCCTTTAATTTTTTTGGTGTCTGAGAAAGGCTTTGGAAAGAGATTATCTGAAGAGAGGGGGGGGGGGGGTGGAAATCCCTCTCTGTCTTTAAATCCTTCTGTATAGGTTTTCCAGTTTTGGAAAGCCTTAGAAAATGAAGCATGGATTCAGATCAGTGATTGTGACCCCATCAGCATTCTTTAGGCTTCTGTCAATTAAAAGAAGAAAGGAAGATCTGAAATACCTGAAAGAAGAACATTTAGGCTGCCTTACTGTGGGAACAAGACGATCAGCAAACTCAGTCAGGTTGGTTTTGAGCCATGCTAACCCAAATGGAGTGAGGCTCTGCTTTTCAGTGGAGTTGCATTAGGTGGCCAAGGGTTGAAGGTGAAAAGAAGCCTCAGTAAAACTCTCCAGAGGTGCTTTCATACAGGGGTTGCAACAAGCTGCAAGCAGAGGTGCCTGGTGACCGTGGTGAGGCTGATGAGAAGCAGCTCACCTATCCAGGGAAAAATCCTCATTGTTTTATCAAAAAGGATGTTTAGGACAGAGCAAAACCATGTTAGCAGTGCTGGATGTGTCTCAGCTCTCCATGCAGCTATACACAGAATCCACCACTGCAGAAGCAAGAGCTGCTGCTCCTTCTTGGTGCTGGGTTAAGATTTGGACTTGATGATCTTAAAGGTGTCTTCCAACCAAAAATGTTCTGTGATCCTATGGTGTCATTTATTAACCTTCGTGGCACCTCTCCAAGCTTCCCTAGAGCTTGGTTAGCTTGGCACTGCCCTCGACTGTTGCCCTGATGTCTAATGGCCCTGAAGGAGGTGGCAGAAGGCTGCTGCAAGAGCCGGGAGGATCCTCCTAGGCTCTGAACTGAGGCCAGCACTGCATCCCCTTGTTGGCACTACCAAGGCAGCAGCAGAGATGGTGACCAGCCTGCTCCTCCCTTCCCCCAGCTCCCACTGCCGCATCCGTCAGCCCTCATGGCCCTCCCCCTACCAAAACTGGCTGCTTTCTTCCTCCTTCTCCCCCCTCCTCCTTTTTTTTTTCCCCCTTTCTTTTTGGCTGAGCGATGAGCTGTATGCCAAATCCATCTGCTCCTGTCTCCCCTAGCTGCCTTCCATATCATTCCAGGATCCCTGGCAGGCAGCCTAGACCTATCTCTCTCCCTGCACTCTTCGGAGCACATTCCTCTCTACACCTTTCCCCGAGCTGGGATAGAAACGAGTCTCAACCCCAAACAAAAAGCATCTGCTTGCTGCCGGCTTCCTCCTCACCGGCCGTGCCCGCTGGCTGCCCCGGTGGCAGCGGCGCACCCCAAACACAGGCGACCCCCGGCCCCGCCGCCAGCAGGGGCTGCGGCACCTCGGGCGCCCGGAGCCTGCCTCGCAGCCGCTCCCGCTCCCGGCTCCGCAGCACCAGCTGTGACCACCGCACCATTTGTTCCTCCAGCCCACGCCAGCACTCGGAGCCAGTTCTTTATCACCCCAATTAGCCTTGTCTGTGCTGATGAGAGGAGAGAGGCTTCCACTGCATGGCAGGAGCGGGGGGGAGCGGAGCTGGCGTGCGGTGGGCATGGGCGAGGGGCGAGTCTCTTCCCCGGGGGCTTTGTTCCCCGGGAGGGGATGGATTGCACCGGGTCGGGAGCGCTGCTAAAAGCCCGAGCGCTGCCATCCCGCCGGCATCACCCGGCTGAGGCTGGGCTGTAAACAGATTGCTCGAGTAAGGTCGGGGGACACTGCTCCTTCCTTTCCCCCTTCTTAAATAAAGGCGCTCAGATTCTCAGAGCCGTCGAATTGCTTTGGTTGGAAGAGATCTTTAAGGTCGTTCCGTCCAATCACTGCCAGGTCACCACTAAACCACGTCCCTCAGCATCACATCTGCATGGCTTTTAAATTGTTCCAGGGATGGGGACTCCACCACTGCCTTGGGCAGCCTGGGCCAGGTCTTGACAAGCCTTTCACAGAAGAATTTTTTTTTCTCATCTCATGTCCAACCTAAAGCTCCCCTGGCACAACTTGAGGCTATTTCCTCACCTCCCATCTCTTTGCTATGTGCTGGAAGGAGGAGGAGCATCCTCAAGCCACACCAGCTCCCAGGTGTTGTGATGGGCTGTGGCTAGCACAGCACTGGCCACATCTCTGGGTGAGTTGAGATGCACTTTTGCCACATCCCCAGCAAAGATCTCCCTGCATCTATAGTGAACCCTCTGGTCAGCTCTCAGAGAGTGAAGAATTCCTCCTTCTTCCACTGCCTCAGTGCAGTGTCTCCTGTGCTGTGTGTCAGGATACTGAGTGGTCAGTGTTACGCTGATGCTTATGGAGATGTCACCCTGAAAACCTCTTTTCCCCATGCTTGTAGCACTCTATAGGAGCAGAGCTTATGCACCACACTTCCCTTGTCACTTGTACTGCTTGTCACCTTGCATCCCTTCTGAATTCCCCTTCACCTGGATTCATTGCTGAAGGCCCTTCACTGGTAGGCATCTGGGTGCTGTCACCTTAGAGGCAGGAAGGGGCAGGCAGAGCCCCAACCCTCTCAGCCTGTCCTCAGAGCAGAGCTGCTGCAGCCCTCTCAGCATCTTGGTGGCCTCCTCTGGACTGGCTCCAACAGTTCCATGTCCTGCTCATGTTGGGGGCTCCAGAACTGCACACAGTGCTCCAGGCAGGGTCTAAAGAGAGCAGAGTAAAGTGGCAGAATCCCCTCCCTTGCCCTGCTGCCCACAGCTGCTCTTGCTGCAGCCCAGCACACAGTTGCTGTCTGGGTCTTCTCTGAAAATGAGATGAAAGAAACTTGACTGGAAACTCTCTGGTCTCCACATCTGTTTCACAGTGCCACACTCCTAAGCCCTGTCAACACCAGCATGGACACTCAGGTTTGGACTGCCCAATTCCAGGTCATTTTATGGCCATTCAGAGTTAGTCTGCCCAATTCCAGGTCATTTTATGGCCATTCAGAGTTAGTCTGCCCAATTCCAAGTCACTGTATGGACATTCAGGGTTGGACTGCCCAATTCCAGGTCATTTTATGGCCATTCAGGGTTGGACTGCCCAATTCTAAGCCACTGTAATACACTTCTCTCTGATATTTTCAGTGGTGCTCAGTGGCAGGACAAGGGGCAGTGGGCACAAACTGGAACCCAGGAGCTTCCATCAGAACAGGAGGGAAATTTTTTTTCCTGTGAGAGTGCCACTGGAGCAGGCTGCCCAGAGAGGTTGTGGAGTGTCTGGAGAGGTTCCAACCCCGCCTGGCCATTGTGACCCTGGGCAAGCTGCTGTGGGTGCCCTGCTGTAGCAGGGGGTTGTCCTGGATGATCTCCAGAGGTCCCTTCCATCCCCTGTGGTTCTGTGGCAGCAGTGGGTGAATCCACCCAGCCCCGATGCCTCGGAGCTTTTCCTTCCGTCTCCGGATGGCAAACAATGGGCAGAAAAGCTGCGTCAGAGCCCAGCAGATCGGAGTTAATCCTCCTCAAAATGGATCCTGTCAGCCAGCCTCGCCTCTCCTGCACCTTTGCTGGGTGCTCTTCCCAGCACAATGCTTCACTTTGTGCTTCAGCGCAGAAAGGATTGGTGAAGTTGCTAATAATGGCACTTAAAAGAAAAATATGCTACATCTGTTATGGATAGCAGTACAAAATTAGCTGATCACACCTCTGACACCCAAGATGTCTTCACTTAAAATACTCCCTGGCTTACTTTACATAATTTGCCGCTCAGTATTTGAGGAGAAATAGCATTTTT
>VWZI01020788.1:301021-318394 GCA_013396835.1 Psilopogon haemacephalus | reverse complement strand
AAGTCAGGGCCTCAAGAGGTCCTGGCTGGGAGTGAGGTCTTGTGGTGGGAACCAGCAGCCTTGTGGAGCCATAGAATCATAGAATCAGTCAGGGTTGGAAGGGACCACAAGGATCAGCCAGTTCCAACCCCCCTGCCATGCCCAGGGACACCCTACCCTAGAGCAGGCTGCCCACAGCCTCTGCCAGCCTGGCTGCAAACACCTCCAGGGATCTGGCCCCAACTGCACCCCTGGGCAACCCATTCCAGGCTCTCACCACCTCTCATGATGAAGAACTTCCTCCTCACATCCATCCCAGGGAGAGGAAGCTTTGGAGCAATTGCTGAGCAAGGGAAAGCCCCAGTCTGGGCTCCCCAGATCAAGAGAGGCAGGGAGCTACTGGAGAAGGTCCAGCAGAGGCTAGAAAGATGCTGAAGGGCCTGGAGCAGCTCTGTGAAGTGCAAAGGCTGAGAGCCCTGGGGCTGAAAACCTGGAGAAGAGCAGCCCCAGAGAGGATCTGATCAGTGCTGATCAATATTTAAAGGCAGGGGATCAAGGGGATGGTGCCAGACTCTTGTCAGTGGTGCCCAGTGGCAGGACAAATTGCAGTGGGCACAAACTGGAACCCAGGAGGTTCCGTCTGAACAGGAGGAGGAACTTGTTTGGTGTGAAGGTGCTGGAGCCCTGGAGCAGGCTGCCCAGAGAGGTTCTGGAGTCTCCTCCTCTGGAGAGATTTCAACCCCACCTGGCCATTGTGATCCTGGGCAAGCTGCTGGGGGTGCAGGGAGTTCAGAGTAGGTGATCTCTAAAGGTCTCTTCCTGCCCCCACTATGCTGCCATTCTGTGAAAGCTTTGCACAAAACAGGAAAAAGGAAATAATTGGGCAAGGGCTGGAGATTTTATAGATGATATAGATTATAGATAAATCTCCATATAGATGGAGATTTTATAGATATAGGGGAAGGGCTGGCTGGATTTTAGCTGTGATCCATCCCTGAGGTGGGCAGACTTCAGCTGTGATCCATCCCTGAGGTGGGCAGACTTCAGCTGTGGTCCATCCCTGTTGGAGGGTCTCCAGCCCTGGTCCAGGAGCTGTCTCCTCCTGTCACCAGGCAGCCCAGGGCTTTGCCACATCCCTGCTGGGACTGAATTCCTACTTGCACCACGCAAGAGGGCCTTAACCGTGGGAAGGGGAAGGGACAGCTCCTGGCAAAGGATGGGTGGGATCTGTTTGGTTGTCAGAGGCACTCCACAGCTGATGGAATATCCCAAGGCAGAGAGCATGCATCAGACCATGCACTATGAGTATTGAGACTTGAGCTGGGTGCAGCACATGCAGCCAGGAGGGTGAAGGCCTGATGGACGTTGTGGCATCTGCCTGTTAGAGTTCTGCACAGTAATTTACTGATCTCTGGAGCTCCTGCTGCAGCACAGCAGTGTGTGATACCCACTCTGACCTTGCCTCTTCTGTGACTTCACAGATTGAGACGTCTCACCTGGAGCCCGAAATCGCAATGGCCACCACCAGTAAGACTGTGGTCTACAACAAAGGACTGTGAGTGGAAGTGGAGCATCTCGGCCCAGAAGACCTGGACAAGGGGGGAAAACTTCCCGACTGAGGGAAAGGAAACAACAGGAAGCTACAACAAACCCTAGAGCTCAGCGACGGTAGTGCATCGCTGCTCCCGGCCAGCTGGGAGTGAACTAACACCTGCAGAGAACTGACAGCTCACACCAGTCCTAAAGGTTAATGTTAAAAAGTTTTAAATTAGCAGCAACAAAAGAAATCACATCCAAACACTTTAGAGAAGTAGCTAGAGAAGAACCTCAGAACTCACTAGCACTGCATGGAGAGGTGTTCGGCTGCGTGGCTATCCCTGCCTACCTGAGGGTAGGCTGCACTGAGCTAATCCTGGGGCTGATGCAAGTTCAGTCTCCACGAGGCTGCTGCACAGCAGCCATTCCCTAGAGCTGGGTGGGTGCATGAGCCTGAAGTGCTTGGGAGGGTGTTCGAGAAGTGACCTGCATTGATTTCATGCCCATCCTTCCCCAGCCACCATGCACAAAAGCAGCTGTCCATGGCTTGCCACCCAGAGGTCACAGCCTCTGCCCCCTCTGCCTCTCACACCTTCTTCTCCAGAAGGTCCTGGTGGCTTCCTTGCCATTCATTGTGCTTGCAAAATTTTATGTCCCGGGGTTCAAGATACTGGAAAGCCAAAATGCCCTCATATTGAGAAGGGATCCTGAGGCAAAACTACCCTGGATATGCTCTTTTGAGAGGATGAAGGGTGGGGTTTGGCCCACATAATGTAGACCCTGTAAGGTTGTTCATCTAAGATAATTGGCCAGGCTTGTTGTCTGGGGACAGAATATGCTCTAACTTCTCATCAGATCTGGCCAGGCAGTTGCACTGGATGGTTGTTGTAGGCCCCTTCCCCTTCCCCTTCCCCTTTCCCTTTCCCTTTCCCTTTCCCTTCCCTTCCCTTCCCTTCGCCAGTGCAGAGGAGGACCCAAAGCAGGGACTGGCAGTCAGGATGGCTTCACCTGGCAGCGGTGCCAGGCTGATGGCTTCATGAGCCTGCAACCTCAGCAGAGTGAGCTGCCCTCTGGACATGGCTCCCTGCCTGTCTGCCTCTTCAACTGCCCCACTTTGATGTGCTTCAAGTGCAGTGGAGCAGATGCCCACCAGCACTGCCCCAAATGCTGCCCTCACATGGGTTTGGGGTCATAATTTGGCTTTTTGGTGTCTTGTACCCAGGAGTAAACCCTGAGTCACTGTGTGAGGACAGGGCAGGGGTTGCACGTGGCCACCAGCAGCAGCCCAAAGCCATCTGCCTCTGGATGCTTGTGGGGATGGAGCTGTGGCCAAGTGCACAGGCTGTCGTCTTCCAAATGCCATTTGTTAGGGGGTTTGGGGAGGGTGGGGGGAGCAGGGGAAACCAAATGCCACTGACACAGAATGTATTTGAAGGATTTATTGCAGTGCCTGAAATCGGGAGGCCTGAGCCCTGCTCCATGCTCCTGCACCCCTGGCTGCTCTTCTTCCCCTCTGCAGTCAGACCAGTAGGAGCTGGAGTCAAGCAATGGCCAGGCCAGCTCAGGAAGATTGATTCTGTCCCCGTGCTGGTGTAAATCAGAGGTGACTGCACCAAACAAATCCGTGCTGTGGGTTTACATGCCAGCATGCAGCAGGGAGAGGCCAGTTCTGGGCTCTGTCTAGCTGCTGTTAATGGGCCAGCTCCCAGTCCCTGACACCGGTGGGAGCACAGAGTGGGTCCATGTACACTCATGGAGCTATTCTGGATTAACACCAGGGTAAGGGACAGCAAGATTTGACCCAGTGGAGTTCCTCTAATGCACTAGATGAGATGAATGTACACTCTGGAGGAAGCCAGGCCACCCCATCTGCTGCAGGAGGGATTTGGAGTGGCTGCAGGGAGGTGGCATCTGCCCTTTGGACATTTCCAGGGGCATCTGTCCTGCACAGCACAGCACAGAACCAGGCTCTGTATTGCCCTGGGAAGAAGTGACAGCAAGCAGCAGGGACAGAGGGGAGCAGACCTGGAGCCCCAGGAAGGGGAGCAGGACTGCTGGCAGTGCCTGAAGAGCAGCCTGCCAAGGAGAGCCATGGTGGTGAGGCTCCAGAGAGCCAGCTGGGACAAGCTGATTGCCTGCAAAAGGACCCTTTGCTGCAGGGTGTGGGAGGGGGTGAGGACTGCTGTGTTGGATGCTGGAGGTACAGGGACCCCCTTCCACACATATCTACTTGAGACAAAGCTACCCTGAGCCTCAAGCTTTGTGGCTCCACTGAGGCCACAGAAGTGAGGAGCTGAGCTGCCTCACCTTGCACAACTTGCCTTGGTCCTCCTGAGTGGGAGCATGGGGCTGAGGCAGAAACAGCCTCTTGCGTTGACAGGAGAAGCCTCCTGGCTCCTTTGTGTGTCTGAGTGATCGTTTCCCCTTCCCTGGTGGGTTTTGTCACCGTCTGAACTGTTCTGCTGCCCAGCTCCTTCATCCCAGGTTTTCCTGAGGGAAAGAAGGGAAAAGCAATGGAGGCTGCCCTTTGCTGTGAGCTGGAGGGAGAGGGTGGGTTGGCATTGTGGTCACCAAGGAAGCATTTGGGTGGCTGGGAGCTCTGGCCACCTGCTGGGACCACAGATGGAGTGAAGGAAAGGAGTCAGGGCTTTGCTTGGGTTTCTTTAGGAGGTACCCAAGGGAAAGGCCAGGTTGAGCAAGCTCTGCCTCAGGAAAGAGCCAGTTCCCAGTCTTCTCCATGATAGGGAGTGAGTATGGATGCTTTGCTTGTGTGCACATCACCTGCAGGCCATACATTAGCAGGGGGATGCTCACCACGGGAACCCAGCAGCGCTCAGTGACAGCGCTGGTTTGGAGGCTCCTGGAGCCTCCTGCAAATGAGGAGGGCCTGATCCTGTTCCAGCAGGTGAGGACCAGCTTGAGGGATGTCAGAAGAGATTATGGCTTGGCTCAAAAGCAGCTGCACAGTCGAGCAAGTGCCAATCAAGCGGTCTAAATGAGTCTGGATCTCTCGTCTGCCCGCACAAACCCCGGCAGGCTTGTTTCACTTCATGTCACCAAAATGGGTCTCACTCAACTCGTCTCTTTCTGCTGAGACATGAATACATCCCAGGGTCCTGAGTCAGGCCTCTGCCAGTGTCTGAGAGCCAAACACAGGAGGCTGGCAGCAGCCTTTTGCTCTCAAATTTTGTTTAAATCCAACTCAAATTGTTGTGTCCCTGTCATCCCCACCCAGCACTGCTTGGAGCTGGGAAGGGAGAGACACTGCCTCACAGTGCAGTTCCCTTCTCTAACCTCCTCTGAAGGCATCTGCAGGGCTTGTGTCCTGAGGCAGCTCTTGCCACAGCAATACCCCTGAGGTTGGCCACTGAAGACTCGACCCACATCTCCCAAGGCCACTTAGGACCCCAGCACCCAGGCAGTCAGGATAGTGCAGACCTCTCTTCTGCCCTTCCCCTTGCTGTCTCCTGGCTTGGTGGCAAACAGGACAGGGAGCACGTTTTGGTGGCTGTGTGATCCCAAACTCTTGAGGAAGCTGAGACCATGGTGTCCCCATGCTGGGTGCTGCTGCAGTTCAGCCTTTGAGCCACCACCAAGCTGTCGAGATGCCTTTGTACTCTAAAGCAGCAGAGTGGCTCAGTAGACACACAGCTGATCCTCATGGACCCTGAGAGGCCACAGGCAGCTCGAGGTTGGGATCTCCTGCTACAGTGGTTGCAGCACTGTCTGGGCTTGGTGGCTGCCATCCCTGGTGGGACTGCCAAGGAGCACCAAAATACCACAGTCAGCTCTTCCTGCAGCATTAGGAGGGAGAAGGCTGGAGCTGGGGAAGCAGCAGTAGCACATTAGTGCTGTTATTAGGACAGCAAATGGTGCCAGGAAAGACTACACACCACAGCTAATGATAACATTATGCACTTTCACTTAACAGCTAATTAATCTCTTCAGCTTGCCTAATGCACAGAAAGGAGCCCTGGGTTTGCAGGAACAGCCCAACCCTTCGTGCTTCCTCCTTCCCTGCAATTGGGGAGGTGGAAGGGATGGGGAGAGCCAAACCCCAGCACGCACATCGAGTCCTTCACCTCGGCAGATAACAGGAAGGAGCTGATCAGCTCCTGGAGCACTTAATTAGAAATGTCGCTGGTAATTGATTTCTTGGGCAGGCTAATTAAGAAATAATGAGGACCAGGTTGCAGCAAAAGGTGTCACCGAGGAGTTTGGAGGCCCTCCTGGAAGATGTGTCTGTTGGCTGCTGCCTGAGCTGGCCAGGGGACAGTCATCCTGTTGCCCATGTCCTGAACCTGCCTTTAAGCTTGAGCACAGCTCAACTCCTCTCATCTCATCTCACTTCTTGCTCATTTTCCTGCTCTGCATCCCTGCATGTGGCCAGGTGTGGGCAGAGGCCAGGTCCCAGCAGGACAGGCAGTAGGTCACCCTGTCACCAGTGCCACACATCGCTGGGATGTGGGATGACCTGGCTGATGCTGGACACTGCCACCTTGGGACAAGTGCTGGTGGACTCCACCAGCCTGGGACACAGGTTCCTGGAAGATCTCAGGGTTATACCAATGCCACAGAGCTGACAGATGCATATGTGTGTGTGTGTGTGTGTGTGTGTGTGTGTGTGTGTGTCCCACTCAGCTGGCTCCTCCTAAAGGGCTGTGATGGAGATCCAGAGCCTTGGATGATGCTCTTCAGAATTATGGAGGCTGCTGCTGTGCTGTGGCAAGGTCCTCACAGCCTTTGTGCAAAGGTTTCTAGAGCACAAATAATTTTACCTGAGAAGTTGGTCTGGCTCCGGCAGAGTTCCTGGTGTTGGCTGTGCAGATGGCAGAGCCTTGAAGTGGTCCTGCTTGTGGCAGATACCCTCAGCCTTGGGTACCTCTGTAGGCTGCTTTAGGCAATGTCCACTTCTGGCTTTTTTTTATTTGTTTTTCCTTCTTTAATGGCTTCTTTCTCATCCAGCATTCTCAGCTGCCTCTGCTCACACAGCCATCCTCCAGCACCTGCTCCCAATGCTCAGGCCCCTGGGACACAGGGGAGGGGGACACTCGCCGGCACTGGCACATCCCTTGGGACACAGGGAGGGGACACTTGCCAGCACTGGCACGTCTTCCAGCAGTCCTCACACCAGCCCTGGGTGGGTGCAGGTCCCCCTGTTGCCCCTCGGGCACCCTGCTGTGCTCCCCAGCTCTTTTTAACCTTCTTGGTAGCGCTGCTGACCGCAACTCTTTGTGTAACACTTGGGTCTGTCCGGAATAAAAGAGTTTAAAGACTTGGTGGTGTGGTCCAGCCTCTCTGTGGGTGCATGCTGGAGTCCTTCAGGCTCCAGGGAGATTTTTCTGGTGTCTCTTCAGTGTGTAAAGAGGCCTGTCAGAAAGCTGGGGCCAGACTCTGTTAGCAGGGCCTGCTGTATCAGGACAAGTGCTGACGGTTTGAAGCTAAAAGAGGAAGACTTAGATTGGAGAGAAGGAAGAAATTTTTACACTGAGGGTGCTGAGGCACTGCCCCAGGTTGCCCAATGTCTGGAAATATTCCAGGTGAGGTTGGACAGGACTCTGAACAGCCTGCTCTAGTTGCAGACATCCCTGCTCTTGGTAGGACTGGATGACCTTTAAAGGTCCCTTCCAGCCCAACCCAGTCTGTGATTCCATAATATATAAATATAAAATATAAATAAATATGAAAAACATGAAAAAAATAACATATATATGGTGCTGAGGACATGGTTTAGTGGTGACCTGGCAGTGCTGGGTTAATGGCTGGGCTCAATGACCTTAAGGGTCTCTTCCAACCAAAAAAAGTTGGATGATTCTATATAATTACATACAGCAGACACAGATCTGTGTGCATGCACAGTGCTTATATCCCCTGCAGGTAGAGACCACTAAAACACAGACAATATATGCACAGGGAGCATTCTAAAACAAGGCACAGATACATACAGGTGGTGGATGTGTCTGTCCACCCTGGATGTGCATCAAGACGTGGCTGTGTGCTCTGAACTGCAGATTTTTATATTTGGGTGTAGGTTTATTTTATTTATGTATATATATATATATACACATATATATATATAATACATAAAGATATATTTTATATGTACGTATATATGTGTGTATATATGTATATATGTGTGTGTGTGTATCTGTATCTCCAGTGGCCTTCATCCCAAACCCAGTGATGTGTGAGAACACTCAGTCTCCATCACCTGACCCTCCTGTCTCCCCCCTGTCCCTTGCTGCTGGCAGGGGGTGTGCCAGGATATCCCTCTGCCTGCTCCCCATGTCCTGTGGGTACCCCTGGGGCAGGGAGGTATTCCCTGGAGAGCAGCAAGGAAGCAGCAGAGCTGTCTGGAGCCTGTCGCCGACATTCAATCCCTGTGCAGGTGTGAAGCTGCCTCCCTGGAGCTGTCGCATACCTGTCATACCTGCGGCCACTCCGGTGGTGGCCCTGCACCCCTGGGGACCCTCGAGGAACACCCTCATCCTCACCACCTTCCCAACACACACCACGATGACAACGGAGCCACCAAGCTGTCTTGGAGCCATCCCTCCCCGTGACACCCAGGTCCCCCTCCCAGCCCAGAGTCCATTTAATCAGCGATGCTGGGTGGTGGGCACCACCCCCTGCTCTCTCCTCATTCCACCAAGGACACCAAGCAGTTTCCCAGCACATTTTGCTTTTTATTACCACGCAGTAACACACACTACAGCTGCTGACTACCTACAACAAGGAACGCACACACACAGAGGCACAAAAAATAAAAGAATAAATTAAAATTAACTGTGTAAAAAAAACCCCAAAAAAACAAAAAACACAACAAAGAAGAAAAAAAAAAAAAAANCCAAAAAAAAAAAAAAAAAAAAAAAAAAAAAAAAAAAAAAAAAAAAAAAAAAAGAACTCAACAATGGAGAAAAGGAGGGAGAGGAAAAAAAAAGGCCCCGAAAAAAAAAAGTATAAAGAGGGAAATGAAAGTAAGGTTGGGCACACTGAGCTTCTAGGTAGGACGTTTTTGATTTGATCTGACAGCTGGCAGGCAGCTTCCAGCGCAGGAGGACACACAGCAGCATCCCGGGGCCGCGAGCGCCCTGGCAGCCTCCTCTTCCTCCCCAGCTCGGCAGCAGGAGCCTCCCAAAAAGCACCTCCAAGGGCTGGCCCAGGTGGCGGGGTGGGGACGGGGCACGGCTCCCCGCTCAGCCCAGGCACCCCACGGGAAAGGCAGCAGGAGGTGGTGGCAGTGGCTTTGGTGACGTCCCTACAGTTCGTTTGGTGGTGCCACCGGTGTCCTCCCTTCCTCCCCTGGGTTCCTCTCCATGGTGGCTGCACCAGGAGCCTGTCCCTGCCTTAGTCGTTGGAGGTGACGTCGATGTCTTCTCCACTGGACTGCTTGGTGGCGAGGCGCCATCGGTTGATGTGGTGAGAACCTTTCTTCTTCTGATCCGAGTCAGGTCCTTCCTCCTCCAGCTTCTGGCGTTTGTATTTCGTCCTCCTGTTCTGGAACCACACTTTCACCTGGGGGAGAGACAGATGAGTGCTCGCAGGGGTCCTGGCACAGCTGGCCCTGACAAGGGATGGTGCTGCAAGCTCAGCTCTGTCCTTGGAGACCTCCAGGTGAAGAAGTCTCTGCAGCCCCAGAAGCATCCCCAGGGCCACCCTCTCCTGCCTCGGTTTTGGACAAGCACAGGAGGCTGCAGAGTGTGAGGTGCTGCCACCTCCCAGCTGCTCTTCACTGCAGAAACCCAAGGTGGGTGAAGGACACTCTGATACAGCTCAGAGAGAGGCCATCAGGGACACTGCACCCTCCCTGCAGCACCACAGCCTGGTGCACATCACCCTGGGGCAGGTGATGCACAGCATGGTGAGAGCAGCTAAATCATCCCTGGTTTGTTTGTTTCTGGTGTCAGGATGCCATGAGCATAGCAGCCCTGCGGGGTGACACACGGAGCTATCCCTACCCCTCCAGCAAGGACCTGTGTCCCCAGGCCCAGGGAGGCTTGGGCTGGGCTGTAGATAACCTGGTGGCTCATTGCAGACAGATTATCATTGCAATTCTAGATAATTAATTTACCACATTTAGGCTTCAGGAAACCATTTCCACCATGCTGGTTATTAAATGCTGTCCCAAGAGCCCAGCAAGGCAGCATGGAGGTAGCATCCTCCTCACCTTCCTGAGGCCCCCAGCACCCTGCTCACACCCCACAATCCCTTGATACCAGCACAGGAGGCTGGACATGAAGATTGATTTGGGATGATGAAGGCACCCAGAGGGTCAGTGAGGGAGGATGCTGCAGGCACCCGTGTGGCTGGAGATACACTGCAGCTGTCCATGAGGGATGCTGCAGTGAGAGATGCAAGATGCCACAGCTGAGGACACAGGATGCTGCAGGTAGCCATGCAGGGAGAGATGCAGGGTGGGACGCAGGATGGTACTGCCCAGCTTCCTAGGTCACAGCTGGGGATGCAGGATGCTGCAGGTAGCCATGCAGGGAGAGATGCAGGGTGGGATGCAGGATGGTACTGCCCAGCTTCCTAGGTCACTAGGTGCCGCTGCTCGGCCACTGCCGCCAGCCCAGCTTGGGCCAGGCAGAGGCATTTACCCACTTGCAGGTGGCGATGCTGCCCGAAGCCCCTCCAGCATCTCATCCCAACACTACTCTCCCCCTTCTCACTGTCGCTGTCAGCTCCAGGGCCTCTGGCAGCCAGCAGAGGCCAACACTCCCACCTCGCTGCATTTGCCGGGGGAGCAGAGCCCTTGCAGCCGGCGCGGGATGAGCTTTCAGGCAGGCTCAGCCCAGTGAAACAGCTGCTTTAGGGCACCCCTATATACAACTGCCCCCGCCCCTCACCCCGGACTCCAACCATTTGCTTTCCTAGCTTTGGGGCATTGCTGGAACAATGCTGAGCTGGCGCCTTTCATTCAACCACGCAGAGCACTTTGCAAACTTTAATTAAAGCTCTCAGCCCTCTGGGAGCAGGGAAGTTGCCTTATCCCTAAGTGATGGAAGGGGAAACTAAGGTATAAAGCAATTAAGATGCTTGAGTGAGGCCGTGTGGAAATGAGGGGTGGGTGTGCAGCAGCTCCTGCACATAAAACCTTTCCTCTGCAGCTCGGCTCAGCTCGGAGAAACCTGTCCACGGGGGGATGAAGCTCCCCTGGACTTCCCAACTGTCTCAGCTGTGGGAACAGGGACATCTTGGGGCTGGATGGGCTCTCTGACCCCTCCAGTACCATATTCCCTGACTCCAACAGGCCCAGAGCCACAATGAGAGAAGTGTGAGAACCTCACAGTGGGCAACAGGGGGATAAGCTGCCCCCTACGATGCCTCATCCTGACTCCAAGAGTAATTGGTTTAAACCCCCAAGCCTGGGGGTTTTATCCCTTCCCAAACCCTCACTGCATTAACTGTTGTCATGCCAGGTGCTTCTGCATCCCCCTGGTGCATCACCACTGTGCCTGGATGGCTTCTGTGTCCTGATCCTGCCTCTTCACATAGCTCCTGGCCACTGCTTTACCGGCACACAGGAGATGCTTCCATGCATCCAACAGCCTGCAGGCTGCCATGTCCACCAAGAAACCACACTCTGCTCTGAGGGTTCCAGCAGCACCCAGAGAAACAGCTCTGCTAGGAAGGTGATGTTGCCATCACCAGGATGAGAACAATTAAATTCTGGTGGCTTCACGTGAAGCCCCCCTGGATGGTGACCCAAATCCTGCCAAAGGCTGAGAAGGGATGGTAGTCAAGAGGGACCAGCCTCACCATCAATCAGGGATAAAGTGACACTGCTTGTGCCACACTGCCACCCCTGTGTGCCACCACCTTGAAGGGCAGTGGCATTCCTGAGGCATCAGCTCTGTGCCTTCACCTGTGTCTGCAGTCCCAGACAGGAGTTTTTCTTCTAAAAGCACCTCAGAACTTTAAATTAGAGCTGGGTTCTGGGGACGTTCCTCAGGGTGGGGAGCGTTGCCAGCCCCAGGCTGTGCAGTGCAGCTGCCCTCCTGCTGTATCTGGGACCTGCATCTTTCTCCTCCCGTGACTCCCAGGCATCCACTCCGTTAATTATTAGCTCCTGCCAGAGCGGCTGCGGTGCCCAACACGCTCCAACCCACCAGCCAGGACTGCTCGGCCTCCATCCCAGCACACATGGCACTGGGAGGGCATGCTGGGATGTATGGCACCTCGCTCATCACCCCAGAGCGGCAGGGATGCTGGGAACCACCCTGGGCACCTCCATCATCACTGCAAGCTGTCAGCAGCCAGAGTGAGGCCTCGGCTCCCCAAGGGAGGTTTGCACCGTGCGCTGCCAGGGATGGAGAGAGAGCTCTACTGGGAGACTTGAGCTGTGTCCTGCCAATCCACTCAGGGAAGTTCTTTGCCGTCCCAGCACACTGCCCCGGGCTGGTGAGCCGAGCTGCTGCCGCGGGCACAGCGGCGTCACCACCTGCGAAGCCCAGGCCGGCACGACCGCAGTCTGCTGCCTGCACCTCCTCCCTGCTCCCCACTTCCTCGACACCTGCATCCCACCCCCGACAGCACCCACGCTGCCTGGCACCCCCACGCTCACCATGCCACGCAGCTCACACACCATGTCCCACCACTGCGTCATCCCATCACGCACACACCCCACGGGACGGCTCCTCCTGCGCAGGCCACCTGCAGCCCCTGTCAAGCCCTCCCTGCACGTACTCCAGCCTCACTCCACTTACTCACCACTTGCATTTACTGGATATTTTTCCCCCACTCCCTGGTTTTTGTCGTTGTTTTGGGGGCCTGTCCGGTCCCAGCTTAAGCCAGCTCCTTGGTAGGAGAAAGGATGGGAAGGGGTTAAACACCTCCATCCTTCCCCACCCTCTGTCCCAAGGCATTTCCTGATGTTGGGCAGGTACCAGTACCCTTTTCACCTTCCCCTTGGGCTGCTCCAGGTGTTGCTCTGCCGGCCGGGTGACAGCCCCAAAGGGCAGTGCTCTCTTTTCCAGGAGGAAAAGCAGCCAGGAAATACAGCCAGACACAGCCCTAACCAGCAGCCCCTTCTTGGAGGGGGCTATGCCTGCTGGAAACCCAGGGCTGGATGTCTGCAGGTGGGGAAAATAAGGCTGTGGCACCAAGTGCCAAGGTGGTTTTCCATGGGAGGTTGTGTCTTGAGTAGGATTCCTCATGGAATGGATTATTACAATATTTTTTAAAAAATATTAATAATATTAATAAGAAGGGTAAGAATAAAATTGAATAATAAAGAGTAAGAAATCAAGGAACAGTCAGGGTGATGCTGATCCTGCTTTCGGCACAGCCGCTTCTGCCACCCTGCCAGCCCCAGTGCTTTAGTGCCCATCCCACATCCCATCCCATCCCACATCCCATCCCACATCCCATCCCTCTCGGCACTGGGGGTAATTTTCCTCCAGAATATGAAGGATTTGGAGGAGATTCTTTTTCCAAAGCCACAAAGCCCAAAGGGAACAAGCCTTCCCTGCTGCCTCACAGTGACCCTGCCAACTGCTTCTGCCCTGGGGGACACTTGCTGACACCTGCTGCTGTCCCTTGTTCCCAGCCTGGTGTCCTAATGCTCTTTGTCGCCTTGCTCCCCCCAGCCCTGCCCCCTGTTCCCTTTCTGGCCATGCACCGACCAGCTTCCACAACCATGGGAATACACAAGAACACAGGATGCAGTGTTTTAAAACCCAACTGAGGTCTATCTCTAGTTTCAATTTCCCTTTCTCCATCCCCACCCGGGTTTAGGGATGATGTCTCTGCTGTGCTCCCCCAATAAACAGCATTATTTATTGCATTTAGGCTCAGGGCAACCATGCAAAAATCCCAGGGACTGGATGAGCTTCCCCTCAAGCATCCTGCAGCTGCCCTTTCTGCCTGGGCAAGTTGCTGTTTGTTCTCTGACCTCGGATTTTTTTTTGTTTGGTTTTGTTTGATTTTTTTTCTTTTCTTCCCCTTTTCAACACAGCCCAGAGAGCTAAAGGGAAGGACCAGAGCTGGGCTGGCAGCTGTCAGCCATGGGGCTGGGGTAGTTGGGACAGCACCAGCATCCCTGTGAAAACAGCCTCTGGATTTTGTGGGCTCAACCTATGCTCCCCACTAGCCACCTCTGCCTTTCCTTGCCGTCCCTGTGGCATTTTTCTCCCCATAACATCCCTCTGCCAGAGATGTTTTCACTCGACAGAGCCTGGGCAAGGATGAGCCAGGCGGGTACCGGGAACACCCACGGCTCCAGCTTGATTTTCCAATTAAATTAAAGGATAAAAATGGCATTAATTCAGGACACAGGCCAAAGGACCTTGCCAGCATTTGGGAGAAAACTTTCTCCATCCACACTCGGCTGCCGAATGTGCCGGGAAGCAGTTTGCCTTCACCCAATGCTCACCAGCGCACCCAGGCTTAGGCACACGGAGAGATGCTCAGCCCTGGTTTCTGTTTCCCCCAGCACTGAATGCTTTCCTGTTTCCTTCTCTCCCCACAGTCCCCCAGGGTCTCGCCCTTTCTACCCACCCATGAAATGTCCTTTCTAATAACCAGAAAGTTGCAGCTGACATAAACCAGCCTGCGGTCCGCACCCATCTCTGCACCCATCCTGACTGTCAGGCACCAAAACCACACAACCAAAGGGTGTCTTTGCAGCTCTCTGGGGAAGGGTCTCCTTCTCCTGCTCCTTTTTTAACTGGGATTTTAAACCTACCTACTACTTTGGGGAAAAAAACTCCCCAAGCAGGCAAGGAATAACACTAGAAAACTGCTCCAGAGAGAGGCACGGCGCAACCCCTGCGTTCCCAGCCTGAAATCCTGATGGGAAGGACTGTGACAAATGAGCACTGTGGCAAAGCAAAGCAACCCCAGAGCCAGGTGAACTGGCACAGCTGGGCCACAGCTCCCACCCAAGAGTCCTGGTCAAACGCAGCTGCATTTTTGCAGAATCTTGCATGGATTCGGTGCTGTCTCCACCGGATGGGTGGATGGATGGAGGGAGGGAGAGAGAGAGGGAGGGATGGAGGGACGGATGGATGGAGGGATGGATGGATGGACTGAGGGCTGTGGGGTGGTCAGAGGGGTACCTGGGTCTCGGAGAGGCTGAGGCTGCTGGCCAGCTGCTTGCGCTCGGCGCCCACCACGTAGTGGTTCTTCTCGAAGGCTCTCTCCAGACGCAGGAGCTGGGATGGTGAGAAGGCAGTGCGGATGCGCTTGGGTTTCCGTGCGAAGGGGCCGTGGAGGAGCAGGCTCTCCTGGGACACCTCACTCCCTGTGATGGAGAGCAGAGTCAGGGTCATGTACGGGTACCCCTAGATGCTCTCTGGGACCAAGGAGGTGGTGCTGGTGAGACCCTCTCGCCCTGTGACACGGGGAGGACAGATAAGGAGGTATTTGGAAGCCCTGAGCACCTTCTCCACCTCCAGACTGCTGGATTCATCCCTCCCCATGAACCTCTCTGGTCCCACCCCAGCTGCCCTCAGTGCCTTGGTGGGGCTGAATGGGAAGGAGGAGGGAAAGAAGAGAGGAAGAAAGTGAGAGAGAAGGAATGGATGGGGAGAGAGGGAGGAGAAAGAAAGAACCAGAGGGAGAAGGGGGAGGCAGAGTAAAAACAGAAAGGAAGAGAGAAAAGAATATAAAAAAGAAGGGAGAGAAGGAGTTGGCCTAGGAGAGTGGCAGCAGAAAAAAGAGAAAAAGAGAAGCAAGCAATCAAGAAAAAGAAGACAGAAAGAAAGACAAAGAAAAGATTAAGAGAGAGAAGGAAAGAAAGAGATCTAGAAGGTAGGAAAGTGAGAAATAAAATGAAGGAAAATAAAGAAATTATAGAAATTAAAGAAAGAAAAGGTAGAAATTAAAGAAAAGGGGGGAAAAGGAAAGAAAAGCAAAGGAAGATAAAAGAGAAGATGAAGAAAAATAAAACAAACAAGAAAAATATAAAAGAAAAAGTAAAGAAAAGAAAAATAAATAAAGCAAAAGAAAAGGCTGGGCAGCAGGTCGGCAGGTAGCTCTGAGGGAGGGCAGAGAAGCAGGTGAAGGGCAGCAGCGGTGCGGACAAAGACTGGGAGGCCGCGGGATGCAAAGGGAGCGGGGAGGGAGCGCGGCTGGAAAGGGGAGCCCCGCGCAGCCTGGCCGGAGCCGCTCCGGGAAAGTGCCGAGATGGAACCGGAACGGAACCGGAACGGAACCGGGGCCGCTCGAGTCGGGTTCGGAGCCGTGTCCCTGTGCCCCCAGGTGCCGCCGCCAGCGGCTGCTGTTCCGGCGGAGCCTCCGGAGCCCGGGGCCAGGCGAGGGGTTGGTGCCGAGGAGATAACCCTAATCACCGGGACCCTCCGGGGCATGGCGGAGGGGACAGCTCGGGGACGGGCATGGAGAGGAAAACAGGGAAAAGAAAAAATTAAAGGAAAGGAAAGGAAAGGAAAGGAAAGGAAAGGAAAGGAACAAGGTACATCACACAAAAGGACAAAAAGGACAAGAAAGAGACGAAAAACGAGAGAAAGATAAGATCAATGGAAGAGAAAGAAAGAAAGAAAGAAAGAAAGAAAGAAAGAAAGAGAAAGAAAGCGAGAAAGAGAAAGAAAGAGAGAAAGAGAAAGAAAGAGAGAAAGAAAGCGAGAAAGAGAAAGAAAGAGAGAAAGAAAGCGAGAAAGAGAAAGAGAAAAAATAGGGAAGAGAGAAGAGAAGAGAAGAGAAGAGAAGAGAAGAGAAGAGAAGAGAAGAGAAGAGAAGAGAAGAGAAGAGAAGAGAAGAGAAGAGAAGAGAAGAGAAGAGAAGAGAAGAGAAGAGAAGAGAAGAGAAGAGAAGAGAAGAGAAGAAGAACGGACAATAAAGAAACCAAAATAAGAATTGGGAGTAAAAAGAAAAAATTGAGAGCAAAGCCACAAAATCGAACGAAATCTCGCTGTGCAGCCGAGATCCGCCGCGTTTTTTCCCTTCGTTCCGAGAAGGAGAAACCCAACTCTCGTCTCCGGCACGGCGGGGCCGCGCAGGAGAGCGGCAGCGCCGGTCCCGGCCCCGGACCTCCGCGATGCCCGGCAGGGACCTAGCGGCTCTGCTGGGCACCAACAGCGGGACCGCAGGGCAGGCGCACGCTGGCTGCGGGAGCGCACCGGGCGTGCAAATGCACTGGGCACCGTGATTGCAAAAATCACAACGGCACCGGGGGGATGTAAATGCACCGAGCACCGGTGTGTGAATTCACTGAGTGTGTAAAGGCATCAGCATCGGGACGTGCAAACGCTCCGCGCACCGAGTGTGCGAATGCACCGAGCGCTGGGGGTGCAAAGACACTTGGTAGGGGAATGCACCGAGTGCCGGTGTGTGAGTGTGCACGGCACCGGGTGTGCAAACCCGCAGAGCACCGGCTGTGCCTGCAGACACCGCAGCAACAGGTTTTGTGCCTCCGGTTCTCCCCCGCTTTTCGTCCCCCGCAGCCCCGGCAGTCCCGGGAGCCCCGCTAGCCGGTTCCCGACCCCCCTTCGTCTCACCTTGGAAGCGGTGCCCGAAGAAGCGGTTCCGCAGCACCCAGGGGTAGAAGTTCAGCGGGTCGCGGTGTTGCGGCCCGAAGAAAGAGTGGGGGTGCGGCAGCGCTGACCCCCCCAGCTGATGGGGGCCGACGGGCAGCGCCGGGTGCCCCACGGCCTCGGGGAATACGAGCTCGGCGCTGCCGTAGAGGGCCCGGCCGGCGGCGGCGGCGGCAGCGCCCTGGAAACCGGGGGCGAAGGCGGCGGCGTCGGTGGCGGCGGCGGGTCCGGGTCCGGGGTAAGCGAGGGCGGCGGGGCGCGGAGGGTCCTCGGGGCTGAGGTGGGTGTCTTTCCCCACCAGGGACTCGATGGTGAAGCAGCGTTTCGCAGACGGCTGGAACATGGTTTGAAGCCGGGAAAAGGG
>VWZI01020788.1:275788-294839 GCA_013396835.1 Psilopogon haemacephalus | reverse complement strand
AAGACAAGGGAAAAAAAAAAAAAAAAGCAGCCCTGAATTTGAATAGAAAATATCATTTCTGCCTCTCGCAAGTGATTTTCAGTTAATTTATGTTGAATCGATGGTTCCTTGCAGTCATATGGATGGCAGGCTCCCAGCCATTATTAGTGTAAACAGATTTGTGAGCAGTATATTTAGCTGTTCCATATTGCTTTTAGGAAATGTGCACATTTCCATGGCGTATACTCACAGAGGGCCATACCCTGCCACCGCTCCGCAGGTGGGGACGGTGCCCAGCGGAGCCACCCTCGCTCCTGGCCTCCTCTTCCTCACCTGGGATGAAGCTTTGAGCCTGTGCAGGGCTCTTTCAGTTGCCCTTGGAACCTGTTGATTCCCACGTGTCCCACCTGTATTTCATCTGTGAAAGAAGCCCTGCAAAACCGGGGGATGCTGGCAAGGGTGGTCAGGCTCATCCCTGCAGATCACAGAGCCATGGAATTGCCTGGCTGGGAAAGGTTGTTGAGTCCAACCATAGCCTAACATCCCCCTCTACTCTTAGACCATATCCCTAAGCTCCTCATCCAAATGTCTTTAAACACCTCCAAGGCTGGATGCAGCTCATGAGTGTGGAGACAGAAATGTCTGTGGCAGAGGAGGTTGCTTGGGGTGAGTCCTCAGCACTGTTTGGATGCTCTGGGGCATTCAGTTGTTGCCTGGAGCACTGTATGGTGTCAGCAGCCTACAGGTGGGATGAGTGAGGCAGTGCTCCACATTGCTGTGGTTGAATCCCCATTTGTGATGCCTGGAGTGGGCATCCACCCACCCAGGGACATGCTGGGATGCAGGTGACACATTCACTTAGGGACCACCCCAGAATGCAGGTGGCATGTCCATCCAGGACACATGCCAGGATACAGGTGGCCCATCCATCCAACCATCCACCCATCCATGCCGGGATGCAGGTGATGCATCTACCTAGGGACCATTCAGGGATGCAGGTGGCACATCCACCCATGAACCAACACCAGGATGCAGATGGCACATCCACCCATGGACCAACACCAGAATGCAGATGGCACATCCACCCATCCACACCAGGATGCAGATGGCACATCCACCCATGAACCAACACCAGGATGCAGTTGGCACATCCACCAGCAGTTACAGGGCACAGCAGTTGCATCTTTGCCATATGAGGAGGGATCTGGACCCTCCTCCTCTGCCTGGTTTGTGACACGTTGTTGTGCTGTGGAGAGGCAGCAATCTCGAGAGGGCTGGGGCCAAGATGTGAAACGTGCTAAAAAAGACATTCCCAGATTGGAGCAGGATGGGTGTAAACGCCCAGCCAGCGGCGCTGCCAGAAGCCCTCCGAGTCCCACAGGACGGATTCTGTCCACAGTATCCTGGTGTTACTCCCCTTTTCTGTGCCCACCTGCCGCTGATGGAAGCTCCCCAGAAGCGAGCAGGCTCAGGCCCTTCTCCATCTCCCCTCCAGCTCCTCCTGCTCACTCCGCGCTGCGCACACGCCCTGCCCGCCACCAAAATAACTCAGAAACGTCGAATCCAGAACCTGCTGCCGGTTCACACGTGCCAGGACAGCACGAAGCGTGGGGGCGGCCCCTCCGGCGCGGAATCGGGGCAGGATAGAGCCCCAGGGGCTTTTGCTATTTTGATTTTCGCTGCCTGCTTGCCTGCGTGCCTGAAAATAGCTGCAGCGAGCGGGCTGGCACGGGCAGCAGCCAGCACCGCCAGCTTCCAGCGGCACGGCGGTGAAAGGAGCTGGCCAGTGGCTCACCATGGCTACCCGGGCCGGGGACAAGTATGTCGGCTCCGGGGGGAGGGTGCCGGCCCCTTTCATGGAGGAGAAAGCCACGACATCAGGGCTCTGTTGTTGGATGTCACCGTCTCGCTCCCGCCAGCGTGAAAAATCAATTAGGAAGAATTAGCGACGTGTCAATGGGTGCTGCGCGGGGAGAGTTACGGGCCCCATCCTGCTCACGGGGTCAGGCAGGGGAAGGTGGCAGTGGCACCGCTCCCTTGGCCACCCTCACTACCCCGGCACCGTGGCAATCCCGAAGCCAGGATGTCCAGCTGCCTAAGCCTGGCCTGGGGTGACAGTTTCCAGATCGGCTGCATCTCGCTCCAGTGCTCCCTGCCTCAGTTACCCCATCCCTGCCACGGGGCTTGGCTGGACCACAGCCCTGCAGCATCCCCAACCGGAGACCCCATGGGAGCTCATCCCCACGATTGCAAGGCTGGAAGCAGTTAGGTGAGAGCATCACTTGCCCTGTGCTGCCGCATTTCTGTTCTCTTCCTCTGTGTGTGCATATATATATATATACAAATAAGAAGAGAGAGAGGAGGAAAAAAAAATTCCCAAACTCTGATTAAAATCCCTTTTTTTTATTCACCTGCCCATCTTTCCTCTGTCTCCATCTCCCATTCTATCCAAACTCATAATTAATCGCTCAAGGCAAAAGTAATGAATGTTAATTGGCCATCTGTACAAAGACTAATTAAAATCTACCATGCTGGGGATTAAAACATACCTATAGCAACTGCCTGAATTGAGAGTGAGACAGAGGAGAGATTGAGAAAACANGAAGAAACTTCTGAGCAGAACCAGGAGATGGTTTAATGGGAAGAAAGGCCACGGGAGATTTCAAAGGCAGAATGACCTCAACATTTCAGGTTTGGTTTGGATGAGGATAATAGCCTCCTGCTCTCCTCCCTGCCAGGAGAAAATATTTGGTAGTGTTTTTGGCTTTTTCTAGGGTTTATGGACGTGAAAAAAACCACACTGGGCACTGGGAAACTGCTGGGGTGGAGCAGGGGGAAAGAAGCAACCCTTGAATTTGAGGAGTGCTTGGTACCATGCAATAGGCATCACCTCCCAGCCAGGCACCCAGTGTGGTGGGGTCTGAAGCTGTGTCATGGCCCCAGCTGCCCCCCTCCCTTCTTTGTCCCAAGTCCTCAGCTTTTCAGGCTGGGCACCTCTTTGTTGAGTTTAGGAGTTGGAGGGATAGAGCAAGACGAGTAAGCCAGAACTAATTATTCATGGGGCTGCTTCTTCTCTTCCTCCTTTTCCTCCTCAGCACTGCACCCTCTACACAAACACCCCCTTGACCCTCCCTGTGGTCTGGATCCATCTCACCTTGCCAAGGTGTCCTCTCCAGTGCTGGTGACACGGCTGGATGTGTCAGGAGGTGCCCTGGGGCGGGAGGATGCTGGCTGGAGGGTGGCAAAGAAGCTGGATCCTCTCTCCAAATGGGTTCCTCCAGGCTCAGGGCAGATCTGGCATATGCAAAACGTAATTTTTGGTTTGTTTTTTTTTTTTAATATAAAAGGAGGGAAAGAGCTTTTCCTCCAGCTACAGCTGGGAGTGGGTTTCTGCTGGAAGTGAATGACCTGCAGCTCCACTTCTCTGTGTCCCCCCAGCAGCTCCAGGCTGGGGCTGTGTCCCGTTCCCCCCCCATTCCCATGCAACAGCTACAGTGCCACCAAGCAACCCATTTTCAAGCCCAGATGCCAGGCGTTTCCACTCCAGCAGCCACTGGCCGCACGGCTGAGCGCCCGCGGTGCCGGGGACGGCGCTCGGCACCCAGCGCCCCTCCGGCGGCTGCTCAGGGGCCGCGGCTGAGCATCCCCCCCCGGAGCGCCGACACTCCGCAGCCTTCGGGGAGCACCGGGCTGGGCTCCGCTCTTGTTTTCTCAGGTTGGCTGTGTTTACTCCCAACACCAGTGACCGCCGTGGCCCTATTACGGCGCGGTGACAGCTCGGCTGACAAGTGTGCTCGCGGCAGGAATGAGAATGCGGCTCCCGGCCCCAAACCCAGCCTCGGCGGCGGCTCGGCGGCAGCCGCTCGGGCAGGGCGAGCCCAGGCTGGCGGCCGCCTGACACCACGTCCCCGAGGAAAGGCACCCGCAGCATCACAGCATCGTTCTGGTGGCGTCATCGAGCCCAGACGTGAGCCCGGCGCTGCCAGGTCACCACTCAACCGCGTTCCTCGGCACCACATCTACACAGCTTTTAAACCCCCCACACCCCAGAGAGGGGGACTCCACCACGGCCCTGGGCACTCCAGGGCTTCACAACTCTTTGAGGGGTGAAAATTGTTTCTCGTGTCCAATCTAAACCTCCCCTGGTACAGCTTGAGGCCATTTCCACTTGTCTGTGGCCCCTGGGAGAAGAGACCAATCTCCCTCTGGCTCCTGCCTCCTTACAGGGAGTTGTGGAGAGCACCTCCAGGCTGAACAGTGCCTCAGCTGCTCCTCACAGCACTTGTGCTCTAGACCCTTCCTTCAACAGCTGCATTGTCCTTCTCTAGTCCAGCACCTCAGTGCCTGTCTTGGAGTGAGGGCCCCAAACTGAATCAGATATTTGAGGTTTGGCCTCACCAGTGCCAAGCACAGGGGACAGTGTCCTGGTCCTGTTGGCCACACTATTGCTGATCCAAGCCAGGATGCTGTTGGCCTTCTTGGTCACCTGGTTGCACACTGGCTGCTGTCAATCGACACCCCCAGATACTCTGGGTTTCCCATGGGGTCCCACACAGGCTCACAGGGTGCTGTGAGTGATGAGTGTTCTATGGCTTGCTCATCTTTGTGGTCTAAACTCAGCACTGGGCTGAGCTGCTAGAGCACCCCAGTACCCTAATGGGAAGCACAGGGATCTGCTGGAATTACTTAGTGCTTGGGGAAGGGCTGAGCCATCAGCACAGGAGGGTTGCAAGGAGGCTGGAGGCTGATGTGCTGCAGACATGGGCCACAGAGGAGGAGCATGGATGCATTTTGCTGAACCAGCAGCTCTGCAGTCAGTGTTGGGACCAGTCCACGTCTCCAAATCCCTGAGGATCCATGGAAGCAAATCAGCCACAGCCTGCCTCCAGGTCAGCACTTAATATTCAGGGAAGTAGGCTTGAAATGTGCCTGAGTCCATCCCACATGGGCTGGTGGCACAGGGGACAAAGTCTGGCTTTGGGGTGCTGCAGGAAAAGGTAGGCAAAACCTCCTACTCCTGGCAGTTTGTGCCCAGCAGGGTGGAGGTGTCTGATGGGCCCAGGTCAGGCACTGGGGAATTCAGTGGATGCAAGGCAACACCAGGAGCAGTGCCAAAGCCTGGGATCCAGCACATGGATGCTGGTCCCAGTTTACTGCTCAGCCCAGCATGTCCAGCTGCTCTGCCCACGCTGGATGAGGACAGTTTAATTAATCACAGATCATTTTTGCAATGTCCCCCCATTAACCTCCATAGCAGAGTAAATAATAACTCATTAAAGGCATTTGAAGCTCGCAGGAACAGGACAGTTTACCAGCAAACCTGCTGCTCTTTGGCCCTAAACTGGGTTAATCTGTCATCTCTCCTTGCTGGCCCACTGGGTCTCTTATTACACATTAAATGGCTGTTCCAGCCTGGAGCTGGTCCTCTTTGCTTAACATTAAGACCACCTAAACTAGGGAGCAGTGCAAAGAAGAATAAAAGCAGATCAGGAGGCTGAGTGAGGAGCCTGAAGAGTTACAGGTGGGAGCATGAGTGAGTGCTCAGTCTCAGTGAAAAGACTTGGTGAGAACTGTGCCAGCTCAGCAGAAAGATGTTTGTTGTTCTAACCCTCTTGGTGAATGTCCACCAAATCCCAGTCACAGCCCTGAGAAGACCCTGCAAAGCTCTTGAGCTGTCGCAGGGGGGGTGGGAGGCTTTTGGGATGGCTTTGTCCTGCGTCCAGGAGTCACTCAAGCCACGCTCATGGCCTGGAGTTAACATGAGGGATGCCTGAGATGGGTTCCCCACTCCTGCTAAGTGTCTCCCATATTAACTCCAGGCTTGGGTGCATCCATGAGCATCTGAGGGGTCTCTACAGGCAGGATTGGGGTGCCTGGCTGGGAAGCTTGGGCACCACCAGACCTTTCCCCTTCTCCAGGAGCCCATTTACCTTTGTCCTCACAGCCAGAGGCAGCTGCTTGTTTGCCAGGCAGCAGGAGCTCACTGGGCACTTGGTGTCCTGGCCAAAAGGCCTGTGCTCAGCATTTCTGGCCACCAGATAGGAAAATGAAGGACTTCTCCCCTCTGCTAAGGGGCAGAGGAACCTGTCTGCAGCCTCTTGCCCCACTGAGCCGAGGGCAGCCCAGGTCAGTGGCTGAGATTTGGGAGGTTGTTGAGTGCAAACTAGTTTTAATTTGGGAGGCTTTGGGGGGGATTTAGGAGGCTCACCCTCGCCACCATCCTGAGGACTCAGTCACGCAGACAGAAACCAAACCCCAGTGGTGACATTAACTCCTTTCATAACCCAGCTCCCCACATTTCACCGTGGTCACAAAGGGCACAGTGTCTCCTCCAGCAGGGGGAGGGGGCTGAGGAGGGTCCGCAGGGCCCCGGGGTCAGTTGTTGAGGTGGTGCTAACCCTGAGGATCATACACACACTTCCCCTTGAGGCCATGGCAGGCGTTTTCAATAGCTCTTTAGAGGGAGCTCGCAGAGAGGTGTCTGAATTGTAGAGTTACAGAATAGTTTGGGGTGGAAGGGACCTGTAGAGGTCGTCTAGTCCCAAACCCACTGCAGTGAGCAGGGGACACCTGCAGCTAGAGTAGGCTGCTCAGA
This sequence comes from Psilopogon haemacephalus, assembly GCA_013396835.1. Taxonomy (NCBI): domain Eukaryota; kingdom Metazoa; phylum Chordata; class Aves; order Piciformes; family Megalaimidae; genus Psilopogon; species Psilopogon haemacephalus. Next base: position 288,265 of record VWZI01020788.1, on the reverse strand, counting down.
GCTCCAAACAGCCTGACCTAGAATGGTTGCAGGGATGAGGCACCTACCACCTCTGGGCAACCTGGGCCAGGGTCTCACCACCCTCACTGTAAACAATTCCTTCCTTCTCTCCAGTCTAAATCTCCCTCTGTCACCCCTTGTCCTGTCACAACAGCCCTTGCTCAGAAGTCTGTCCCCAGCTTTCTTCTTGGACCCTTTAAGCACTGCAAGGCCACCAGAAGGTCTCCCTGCAGCCTTCTCTTCTCCAGGCTGAACAAGCCCAACTCTCTCAGCCTGGCCTCACAGCAGAGCCCTTCCAGCCCTCACATCTTCCTCTAGACCACCACCAACAGGTCCCTGCCTCTCCTGTGCTGAGGACTCCCTGCACAACTCACACTCCAGACTTGCCTGCCAGAGTTCACCAAGGCTCAGGCAGATGTCTCACCTTCACCAGCATCCACCAATTACAGAAATCACTCCAGATGGGAAGGGCCCAGTGCTGGCAGCACATCTCTCCTGCAGCTGTGCCCCCCAGCAGCAAGGAAAAGGCTTTTTCTTGTAAATATATAGCAAGGAGACATGGAGGAAGATGTGGTTGCCTGGGAACCTTTGCATCCAAGCCCTGGGAGAGCCCAAAACTTCTTGTTTTTTAAATGCCCATTTTCCCCTGAGCTTCAAGCACGGTCCCCTGGCTTCAGGACAAAGACCCTCGAGAAAAACAAAACAAAAATGAAAGCAATATTACCTCGGTTGTCATAAGAACCTGTGGTGAGCCGGAGGGCAGCCTGAGCCTTCATCCTGCTCCATCCCACCCAGCAGTCCGTTGACTCGTCTAAGGCACCGACGCTGGGGCTGGTGGCCGTTACTCGGTCTCTGGGCGCCCTCTGCTGGCCACAGAAAACGCTGGAAAAAGGAAGAAAAATCTTTCCTCTCGCTTTACCATCGCATCTCGCAGCAGCCATGGCTGCGCAGGGGCCGGCCGCATTCACGGGACGTGGGAATCGCGCCCGCTCCCACGGCAGAGGATGCTGGTAGCCGGGAATACCCTGGAAGCATCACCGGCACTTCTCCCTGGGCAAGGAATACTGGTACCCAGGGAATGCCCTGGAAGCATCCTTGGCTTTTATCCCTTGCCAGAAGATGCTGGTACCCGTGGGATGCTGATACCCAGATTCTTGTACCCAGGGAATGCCCTGAAAGCATCCTTGCCAGGTCCCAGAAAAGATAGACAGGGACCTGTTAGGTCTAGAGATGACCGCAAAAATGTTTCAAGGGCTGGAACACCTCTGCTGTGGCAAGAGGCTTGGGGGACCTGTATGATATCAGAAACCCCAACACAGATATGCCAAGACACAGGCTGCTGACACCCTCCTAGCCACTGAAGCATGCTCAAACATCAAGCAAGTGTGCACAATCCAGAAACAATCATCCCTTCTGGAAGGATCTTTTCCACATTCAGCCCAGCCCCTGGAGAATCCGTGGTCTGTGACCCTGTCAGGGCAGGACTTGAGACCCCCCAGGTCCAGGCATTGGGGTTATGTTTTGCAAAGAGACAGATCCAAAAAGAGGATTTCTGTCCAAAATGGGATTGGATGATCCCAAATGGGTTGACAGTGGGGAGATGGGGGATTTTTAGGAGCAGCAGGTCCATTCAGCTTTCACAGACCACCAGGCATCAATCCCCAGTACAAGGAGCCCATCACCAATGTGGTGAGAAGCAGAGGAGTGATTTTTCACAGGCAGAAGGGGAAAATGAAACCAAGCAGCAGATTGGCTGGAGAGGGTGGGCTTGTTCTGATCCTGAAAGGATTAAGTTAACACGGAATTAACGAAATGGCTCACAGAGGGCAGAACAGGACTCCTGGAGGGCATGCTGGTACCTTGCTGGAAAAAGACAGTGCTTACCCCACGCTCTCTCCTCCTACCCTATCAAACATTTAACCACTTTTAAAGACACAGCAGAAGATGCAGACCAGACGTGAAACTTTTAATGATTGTAGAACCAGGTGGATAAAAATTTGAAATTACAGGGTTGAGACAGAAGAGTGCAGGAAGGTCACTGTCACTGTGCACAGAGGAATGTGGGATGTTTCTGGGGCACACAGGGGATGCCACCGTGCTTCAGAGCAGCTTCACTCCATCAACACATGTTGCAGACAAGATGCTTTCCAGGAGTGCCTATGGCAACTGGAATCTGATGAAAAAAACGAGGACAAAACCCCACAAATAATTAAAGAACCACCCAGGATGGGTTCCAGGCTTGGACCCAGAACCTACAGACAGAAGCACGGCATGAGCTCAGGGCTGTCTCTCAGATATGCTCTAACCCATGCTGTGCTTGGGCACAGGTTTACATAATCTGCTGACTCCAGCCAGCACCCAAAATTCACATCTCCTCCACGACCATCTCCCTGTCCTGCTGGTTTACTGTCTTGGTGCAAGAAACACAGGGACAGGCTTTGCTCCACGTCTTCAGGCACAAAACTCACACTGAGGAAACGAAGCAGGAAGATAAAGGTGAAGACAAAGCTAACTCAGATGCTGTAGAAATCCACGTGGGCACCAGAGCTGAAGGTGTCCTCCTCCAGGAGCTTCATCAGCTTCTGGGCTGACACACTGCAGTCTATCAGCTGGCCACTCTCATGCAGGTTTTGGAAAACCTGACGCATGGCTTCATCCCCAGTCTTAGTGCGGGCCAAGAGCTGCATGTCTGTGTCCAGAGGACCTGGGCAAAGAGGAATACAAAAGAAAGCACATGAGCAGAAAGCAAGATCTGGGCCTTGCTTTTCCTCTCTGCCTGAGATTGGCTGCCAGAACCTTTCAACCAGTCCTGTTTGGAGCTAGACCAGAACTAGTTCTGCTCAGGGATTTGGCTTCTCAGCTCAGGCTCTGCTCACTGTAGGCACTTCCTGCAGCTCAAGGTAGGGCTGCACAGCCAGGGGCTGCTCCTAGCAGTGAGAAGAGCTCCTGCCAAGGGCTGGGCTGCAGAAAGGTTCTGGGGAGGGTGAGGAGTCAACAAAGACCATCTAACATTCATCTAGTGTCCAACCCAGCCTCAACCCATGACATCCACAAAGCTAGGGGGAAACGAGCAGCAGTTACTGCTCTCCCCTCCTCACCCGGGGCGTAGTTGAGCACACGGACGTCAGGCTCCTCCAGTGCCAGCACCTGGAACATCATGTCCCGAGCAGCCTTCCCACTGCAGTACAGAGCCCAGCTCTTGAAGGGCTTCAAGGCACAGAGTGAGGAGATGTTCACCACTGTCCTGCTGGAGCCAGGCTGCTTCCCAAAGGCTTGCAGGGTGCTGGAGGTGAGGCAAAGTGCCGAGGTGATGTTGAAGGCAAAGTAGCTGTTGATCTCATCTGGGTCGGTGAGATCAAGGAACGTTTTGGAGATGTCTCCCAGGGAGCCTAGGAGAAAAGGATAACTGAGTTAGGAGCAAAAGTGGGCTCAACAATGCTCCCACGTTTCCACGAGCAACACAACAGCACAGACAAATGTGAGCAGCTTTGCTGGTCCAGTCTCTAGCAGGGTGTCAAGCAAGAGTGAGATCAGCACATCCTGGCTCTGCTCATCACTTTCAGGTCACTCACCGAACCAACAGTGGTCACCACAGGGCATGAACCTGCCCTGCCAAAACAAACAGTTCCCAACCTCCAGCCTGAGGTACGATGTCCACACAAGCCACCATGAGCTCTCCTGCATGTCCCTTGTGGAACCAGGACAATAAACCTCCCTCCTGAAGCACCTGCCTGCTGGAAGCTATGGTCTCATCTACAGGGATCAGGGGTGACAAAAGGCACACATCTGAGACCTGGGCAGGGTGAAACCTCTGCTGCTTCTTCAGTTATCTTCTTAGTTTGGTTATATACTGGCATCCAAAGCCTCTGATCAATCATGGAATGGTTTGGGTCTGGAGGGACCTTTAAAGCTCATCTCATCCCTGCAGTCAGCAGGGACATCCAACATCTGCGACTAGAGCAGGTTGCTCAGAACCCCAAACAACCTGACCTGGAACGGGATGTGGCATCTCCTACCTCTGTGACCTATCTGGGACAGTGTCTCACCACCCTCGCTGTAAATAGTTTCTCCCTTCTCCCTGCTCTGCCTCTAGTGAGCTCAGTAGTCTTGTCCAGCCGGTGCAGAGCCAGTGAGGACTCGCCGGGGCCGAAGCCCGCAGCCACGGAGAGCACCGAGAGAAAGGCGGGGGGACGGTGGCGGGGGGATGGGTTGTTACCGGCGTTGTTGATGAGGAGCAGGCGGCCGGGCGGGCCGGCGGGCAGCACCTCCCGCAACGCAGCAGTCGCTTGTCGTAGACCCTGCTCGCAGGCCAGGTCGGCAGCCACGAACTCCACCCGCAGCCCGCTGTCGGTGCCCCGCAGCTCGGCCGCCAGCTCGGCCAGCTGAGCTGCCGAGCGCGCCAGCAGCAGCAGCAGCGAGCCACGGCCCAGGCGCGGAGCCAGCAGCCGCACCAGGCTGCGCCCGAAGCCCCGCGAAGCGCCGGTCACCACGCAGCTGCTCGCAGGCCACCGCCTGAGCTCCGATCCCGGCCCCGGTCCCGGTCCCGGTCCCGGTCCCGGTCCCGATCCCGATCCCGATCCCGATCCCGGTCCCGGTCCCGATCCCGATCCCGATCCCGGTCCCGGTCCCGATCCCGGTCCCGGTCCCGATCCCTGCTCCATCCCGCAGCGCCCAGCGGGGCCGTGCACCGCCTCGCACCACGTGACACGGCCCGGCCAACCCCCGCGTTGTGATTGGCTGCTCCCAAGGCGCCGGCAGCGCTGACAGCTCCCATTGGTGGGCACCGCCCGCTGACGTATGAGTGGGCGTGGCCCGGGGCGGTGCCTTCACCCTGGGCGGGCATCGGTTGGGGTCGGGTTCGGGGCCGGGGTCCCGCCGAGGATCCCTCCTGGGGTCCCTCCTGGGGTCCCTCCTGGGCGCCGCTTTGGGGCTCCTGTCCCGTGCACCTTGCATTGCGGTGCCTTACCCCCCCCGCCCCCTGCAGGTTTTTAGCTCGCTTTTTCTTTCCCATGCGTTTTCTCCCGGCGCGGCTCCAAATCCCCTCCTCCTGCACCTCCCCGCCCTCCGCTGCCGGCCACCGCTGCGGCTTCCGCCTGGACCGCAGGCTGGCACCGCGCATCTTTGCCCTCCGCCTTCACTGTTGGTGGCATTCAGCACTGACTGTGCTGAACGGAATCACAAACTAGTTCGGGCTGGAAGGGACCTTAAAGGTCGTCTAGTTTCAGCACCCCTGCCGCGGGCAGAGACATATCCAAGCTGACCTAAAATGTCTCCAGAGATCTACCACCTCTATGGGAAACCTGGCCCAGTGTTTCACCACCCTCACAGAGAAAAAATTCTTCCTTATATGTAGTCTAAATCTCCCTTTCTTCAGTTTAAAGCCATCTCCCTTCTCCTATCACTACGTGCTCTTTTTAAAAGCTCCTCTCCAATCTCCTGTGGGCTCCCTTTAAGTACTGAAAGGCCACCGGAAGGTCTCCCTGGAGCCTTCTCTTCTGTGTGCTTCCTTCAGCCTGGCCTCACGGCAGAGGGGTTCCAGGTCCCTGATCATCTTCATGGCCCTGAAGTCTGCACTCTCTCCAGGACGTTGAGCAGGATCATGCACAGACATGCAGCAGAACCGACGAAAACAAAGTTCATTCTCTTAAAAGATGGAAGATACTCTGCTTCCCTCCCGTGCTAGGCACAGTGAGGGACACTGAGCCCTCAGCACCACCCTGGTCCCCTTAGAAGTTTGCTCCTGCTGCCGAGCACAGCCCCCGTGGCACTCTCCTGTCCTCTTTCAGAAAGGATGGGGCAAATTAAGCTGGAACCAGGAGAGCGAGCATCCCATAACCATGCCTGCCACAAAATCCCTGCCTCTTCGTCCCTCAGGCTCAGGGCTTCCCAGGCAGCTGAGGCTGTAGTGGAGCGAACCAGCACTAGGTGTCAGCGGCATTTACAATCTGGAGGGAGCTGTGGACCTGAGCACCGAGGACAGCGGGAGGACAGCGAGGGGACCGGCGGCTTCGCAGGGCAGGGATACGGAGAGACACTGGTGCAGGCAGCAGAGAGGTGCCAGGGGAGTAAAATGGCTCCTGATGGTGCTCAACCCCAATATTGAGGTTGTTCAGCCTGGAGAAAAGGAGACTGAGGGAAAACCTCACCCTCTATGACTAGGTAAAAGGAAGCTGTAGCAAATAAGAGATAGGACAAGAGCAAACTTCCTCAAGTTGTGCCAAGGGAGGTTTAGGTTGGACATGATAAGCAGTTTCCTCCCCAGAAGGGTTTGTCAAGGCATGGACCAGGCTGCCCAGGGCAGTGATGGAGTTTCCATCCCTCCAGGGGTTTAAAAGCTGTGTAGGGGCATGGTTTAGTGGTGACCTGGCAGTGCTGGGTTAAATGTTGGACTCAATGATCTTAAAGGGCTTTTCTAACCAAAACAATTCTGCAGTTTTATGATTTTAAGTATCTACTGCTGTATTATCCAAATTGCCCACATCATCTGCCGTTTGAGATGGTACCTGTTTATCTGGAGAAGCCACTCAAGCTGCTGTGGCATGGATCCTGCTGTCACTGGGGTATTGTGCATGAGTGTTTGTATTGCTGCCAGCAGCCTCTGATGGGTCTAGCAGGGCTCCCCCAGATCCAGGATAAGGCAGAAGGGCTTCCAGAGGGGAAATCCCACCCTGTGCACTGCAGAAGTGGTGGGAATGTCGTGGAGCTGTTACTCCCAAGCAGCAGCTGCCAAAACATTGCCAGGACTCACATGTGCTGGAGAGGAAGCTCTGAATTCCTCCAGGAAAGGTCTGTTAACAATAGTTTTTAGGAAGAACCCTGGGTGTCTGTGCCTGGCATCACCACCCAAGAAGAGCAGATCCCAGAGCCACACAAGGTAGCCCTGGCTGTTGTCATCATTGCCATGAGTACTGATGGGATGCTGGAAGGGGTAGTTTTATTCCTGAGCTGTGCTTCTTGTTTCAGTAGCTCAAAGGCCACCCCAACTGTGGGATCTCCTCATGCTCAACAGCTGATTGTGTAATTGCCTAAGGAGATCACTGGGCCTTGGGTGCCAGCAGATCTCTTTTTGCATACATCAGGGCTGCCATCTGGGCAGATTTCATGGCAGTGAGGATGAGGATGGGCTGAGCAGCACAGCAGAAACCTCACTCCTGCAGGAAACTGTGAAAAGAAGATGAGGATCCATCTCTTTGGCCTACAAATCCTGTTTAGATGCCATACCATGAGGGTTTCTGCAGGACTCTAGAAATCCCAGTGCAGCTTGCCAAAGGACCTTCACCCCAGCATCACCACTAGAGATCTCTGCATGTATTTAAACCAAAAACTTGGAGCCAAAAAATCCTTCACAAAGGCGAAGTGAAGGAGGCTGTGGGAGGAGGGATAAGTTAAATGCAGGCACCTCTCCAGGTAGGAGATATTAGTTCATTCTCCTGGGGTTGGAGTGGAGGGTGTTAAAGGTCAGCCTTTGAGAAGGAAACCCAGCTGCTGCACACCCAGAGCAAACAGAACCAGCTGACTGGGTGCTTAGTCAGCACCCACGGTGCTCTTGTTGCTGTAGAAACACCATGTGCCAGTCCTTGGCCAGCCTCAAGTGTAGGAGAAAGCAGACACTGAGGATACTCATCCGATGGAAAGAGGAGTTGTGGTCAAGGTGGAGGCAAAAGGGAGAGGTGTTGAGCAGGTGTAGGCTGGAGATGGAGGAGGAGAGGATGGAGGCAGCTACAGGAGCTCCTAGGCTTCAATTTACACCGCAGAAGAAGGAACCTGTCCAGAGAGGGTGCTTGAGATTCTGTGAGTGTCTAATGATGTGGGGGACAAGTTCCTTAGGTCCCTGCAGGAGGTTGGTCTTCCAGGTCAACAGCATCTAGCCTTGCTTGGCCCTTTCTTTCTACTTTGAACTCCTGGATCTGTTGGCCTGCTGCCTCATCTTGCTGTGTAATGCTTACCTGGATGGCACTGGAGAGACCAAAGAGAAGAGGAGCTTAGCATCAAGCCTGCTGCTGGTGTCTGAATGGTCAATGTGGGCAGAAGAGCATGGAGACAACTGGAAGAGAAGAAGCCAGAAGCAAGAGGGGGCGCAGGTAAGGAAGCAGAGAAGCCAGAGATGTTGGAAACAGTTCAGCAAAGGAACAAAACAAAATTAAAATATAAAATGAGTTTTAGTCCAGTGGAGGCTACAGAGGTGCTGAGGGACCTGGAGCATCTCTGTTGGGAGGAAAGGCTGAGATCAGACCCCCTCTGGGGCTATTGAGCTTGGATAAGAGCAGCCCCAGAGGGGATCTGATCTGTGTTGAGGAAGAGCTAAAGGGCAGGGGGCAAGAGGATGGGGACAAACCCATTTCAGTGGTGTCCATTGCCAGTATAAGGGGCAATGAGCACTAGAATCTAGGAAGTTCCATCTGAATATGAGGAGAAACTTCTTTACCTTGAGGGTCCTGGAGCAGGCTGCCCAGAGAGGATGTGGAGTGTCCTTCTCTGGAGAGTTCCAAATCCACCTGGAAACTGTGATCCTGCTCAACCTGCTCTGGGTGACCCTGCCGTGGCAGGAGGTGTTGGAATAGATGATCTCCAGAGGTCCCTTCCAATCCCTACCACGCTGGGATTCTGTGACAATAGGTACAACAACAAAGAGATTGTTAAGGTAAAAAAAAGAGAGAGAGAGAAATTATGATTATGAAGGTAGTATTGCTCCAGGGACGTGGCAGAATTACAACTGATCCTAAATTTGGGAAGATGCACCAGTGTAGGCAGTGCTGATGGTGACTTTTCATGTCTGAGTGGTGGCAGAGAGAGGCAGAAGCAGCAGCCCCAGACCACCTGCACACGAGGCTGTGTGAAAACTGCTCAAGGTTCCTGATCTGCTACATTGATTTCTTTAGGAAGCTTTGGTACACTGGGGGAGTTCTGGGGGACTGCTAAACGCTAATAAGAGGTCAGTAATTAAAAGAGAGAGAGTCTTTAAAGCACCATTAGGCTGTTGTCAGTCTCATAAAAAACAATTACATGGAACTTCATTAGCAAGAAATTAGGGGAACGTAAAAGAGTTAATGTCAGCCAGCAGGGCTCTAGGGGAAATTGAATCTGTCAGGCCAACTCCATATCATTTTTCAATGAGATTATGAGCTGGTAACAGACATCTTTGATGCATTTGTGCTGATGATTTGATTAATTAGAACAATAAAATTCAGCATGCTTATGTCACCGACTGGTAAGAACAAATAAACTTCCTGGGGGCAGGCTTTCGAATGGCACCGAGTTTGTGTGGCAGCAAGTAACAGGGGCAAGTCCCAGACTGCTCCATAAGGCAGATGCAAGCAATGAATATTCATGTGAAGGTGACCCAAACACCAGGTGTCCAGAGCAGAGGATGTCAGTCCTCTCACAGGGTGGAGAATTTTATCCCAGATGACAGTGACCTGAAAAGAACAGAAGGTGGTGGAGGGTAATCATCTGGACATCAGCCCCAGTGTGACCCTGTGGCCAAGGGGACTGGATGATGGTAACCACAATGGCACCAACACAACTTTGATGGGGAGCTTGTTTCTAGAGCCACTGCTCTGTCCACCTCTGGCACCCACAGACTAGGGAAATACCACATTTAAAAAAAATAAAAAACAAAACCAAAACAAAACATAAATGAGTTGATTACAAGGAAAATGCTCCTTGGGAGTGAACAGCTCCAAGAACTCCATCTGTTCAGCTGGCCACACTAATGCTGATCCAAGCCAGGATGGTGGTGTTCATCCCATTGACCAAGCAGTGTCCTCCTAGCAGACAAACCTAGACTTGGTTTCTGAGAGCCTTATCTGCATTAACACCATTCAGGGCAGAACCTGGCAGCGGTGTCAGTTGTAGCACCTATCATCTGCTAACTAAGACCATGCCAGATTGTTGCCAGCCACCCATTCTTCAGCCACTGCTGCTTAATCCTTTCTCTAAAGCTCACTGAAGACAATGTGATAGTTACTGGTGACATCAGGAATCTTGGCTCAGTCCCCAACAGCACAAGCCCCTGCTCGTTTGGGTGAAGCCAGTAATCTTCTTAGCTGCTGCCAGTGGTGGACCATGGTATGGTGGATTTCACACTGCATCACACACTGAGCAGCACATGATGCATTTCCCCTAGCCACAGGCAGCTCATTTCAACAGTCTGAAGTCCAAAGCGGTTTTGGTCACAAATGTTCTGCCCCTCGAAGCAGCCCTCTTGGTGCTGTGGCATGGCAGTGTCCGTGTGAGCTGTGGTCTGGAGGCAGCAGCCTTCTGCTGAGGCAGAGAGCTGGTGGTGGCAGGCGTGAAAGGCACAGCACTGCCTGCTGATACAGCTCCTGACCCAGCCCCGGGGCAGGCAGTGCCAGGCTGCTGGGCTCCAAAATCCCCCTGCTATTTTTATCTGCTTGACTTCCACCAGTGGACTTCTCTCTTTGCTTCTTGGTCCTCAGGAAGCTTCTACCAGATCTCCATGGTGACTGCCACTGGAGGACAGATTTCCTCGCTGGTGTTAACACATCCAAGCCAACATCCATCTGCTCTTGCACAACAGGTGTTTGGCAGGTGTAGGCATGATGTGCATGAGCTGGTGAACTTCGTGTGAACTGACCAAGTTTTTGACAAGCTCTCATTGCCCCTTCTGTGTTGTACCAGTTGTGGTGCATCACATTTTGGGAAGTTCTTTTATCTCCTTCTCATTTGGAATCAAAATCATGGAGTAGTTTTGACTGGAAAGAAAACCTTCGAGATCATCCAGTCCAGGCATTAAGCCAGCACTGCCAGGTCACCACTAAACCGTGTCCCTCAGCACCACATTTGCATGTCTTTTAAATCCCTCCAGGGATGAGGACTTCACCGCTTCCCTGGGCAGCCTCTTCCAGGGCTTGACAACCCTCTTGGGGAAGAAATTGTTCCTCACGCCCAGCCTAAACCTCCCCTAGCAGAACCTGGGGCCGTTTCCATTTTTCAGCAGAGTGATGACAGGGAGATATTCATACCAGCAGCATGCAGCCTTAGCAAGCAGCAGTGAGGAAAGCCAGAGGCATGCTCGTGCAATTACCACCGTTTATTTTTGTCTCAGAAGACGAAACAACAAAAGCAAATGCAGAAACCCTTGGCACAGCCTGGGCTCAGTCCTGCCCTTCATCCCTGCCCTGTGCTTGGCAGAGTGGGAGATGTCTGTGCAAGGACAGCTCCACCACACCTGATAATGTGCGCCTGGGAACGGGACCCTTCCAGCATCGTTTATACAACCCTGAAAGGCAACGAAACCAAACAGCTGCTTCCGAAGGACCGAGCAGCGTGGGCAGCTGTGCGGTCAGACCGTGAGGAGCAGCTGGCATCCGAGGGGAAACCGCATCTGAGGGGAAACCACCATCCGAGGGGAAACCACCATCGAGGGGAAACCACCATCGAGGGGAACTGCCATCCGAGGGGAAACCTCCATCCAAGGAGAAACCTCCATCCCAGGAGAAACCTCCATCCAAGGAGAAACCTCCATCCATGGAGAAACCGCCACCCGAGGGGAAACCGACATCCGAATGGGAACCACCAAGGAGGGAAACCTCAGTCCAAGGAGAAACCTCCATCCATCACCCGAGGGGAAACTGACATCCGAGAGGAAACCACCACTGAGGGGAACTGCCATCCAAAGGGAAACCAACATCCGAGGAGAATCTCTCCATCCAAGGAGAAACGGCCACCCGAGGGATGTTTGTGGGGACTAGCGGTGTTTTTTTTTCCCAAAGCAACTCTGTTGTGTCCTTGTGTGAAGATGCCCCTTGGGTTGTGCAGCCCGGGTGGGGCTGAACGGCAGCCCAGCAGCTGGTGGCACCGTGGCGGTGCAGGAGCGACACAGCTGATGGAGCTGAGGGGCAGGACGGGGCAGAGAAGTTCGCCCCCTTGTGGGGCAGGGCGGTGCCGCTGCTCTGGGCTCGGGTTCGCTCCTCCAGAGAGAGCCTCTCCTGGTGGGTGACGACAGTGTTAGTGCCACGGGGATGGATGTGGGGTCTGCGCCACGGCATCCTGTCGCTGTGTGAGGGACACTGCTGCCGTGAGGCTGTGTCCCTTCAAGGGGACGGGCATGGGGTCCCCGCCACAAGGCTGTCCCCACTCGTGGTGGGTGTCACTGCCACGGTGCCTATGTCCCTTCATGACGGGAGCCGTGGCCACAGAAGGTGTCTGCCACGAGGCTGTCCCCAGTCACAGGAGGGATCACAGGAGGGAACAGGCGATGCCTGCTGGGGGGCTGTGTCCTCTAAACTGGGGGGCCGTGTCCTCTAAATTGGGGTGTCGCTGCGGTGGTGGCTGCGTCCCCTCACGGAGGACAGGGGTGCCGTGGGTCCGTTTCCCCTCACGGAGCAGAACAGGGCGCTGCTGCCGTAGGGCTGTGCCCCTCGTGGAGATGCCGAAGGCACGGGGCAGTTAGCAGCCGCTGCCACGGCGAACACCTTCTCGCTGTGCAGCGGCGACAAGCGGCAGCTCCCGCAG
>VWZI01020788.1:219888-275453 GCA_013396835.1 Psilopogon haemacephalus | reverse complement strand
GGTCGCCCCCCGCCCCAGGAACTTTGCAGAAAGAGGGAAATTGTAATTGCTGTTATTTTCCAATAGCCGCCTCGGGGGAGAGCCCGCAGCCGCTTTGCGCCCCTGCCGCCGGGCTCGGAGCGGGCTGCTCGGCATGGGGATGCGCCGAGCGGGACGGAGAACCTCGGTGGGTGCCCGGACCCCCGCCTGGGGTCCCGGGGCGGCTTCCCTTGCCTGGCCGCGGTGCCCGCCCGGCGGTGGGCTCTGCCCTCCCGGTCTCAGCCCCTGATCGGGGCTTGCTCCCTAGCACCCTTTGGGAGCTCTTGCAGTGGCCGCAGCCCACCGCTGCCTTCCCGGCGGGGTGCTGATAGAGAGAAGGAAGAAGAGCTCGCCCCGTCCCTTAACCCGGAATCTGTCAAAGTTATCCTTGTGCACCGTCGCCTGCCCTTTCTGGTGGTTTGTGTCGCAGAAACCGTGGCTAATTGTGAAGCCGTGGGTATGGCCACAATTACGATCCTGACGATGATATGAGTTAATGCCTCTGTTTGCTTAATGGATCCTTTGTTCTCCCATTAAGCATCTTTTCCCAGTGGTTCTGGCAGTATCCTTCAGCTGGGAGAAGCCCTTGGTTAACTGCTGAGCTCTCCTGCCCGAGGAGTGCGGATGGATGTGGTTGCATGCTCAGAAGCGCTGCCCATTTGCTTTTCCTTTTCCTTCTGCTCCTTTTGGCGAGTCTGGGTCTAGCATTTCAGCCTTCTGGGTACTTCTTTGTGATGCCAGTTGGAATTTTGCAGTGGTGGCTGCTGCTGACGCGGTTAATCGGAGGGATGTGGTGGCTGGGTGTTCAACCAAAGCTTCCGTCTTGCTGAGAACGTGCCTGATTATGTAGAAAAAGAGGACATTTTGGATAAATTATGCACATCTAAGACCTGTTTTTGCCAGTCACTTACTGTTTGCTTCTGCCAGGATGGCAATGCTCAGGTTTGGCAAACTGAGCCTTCTCCTTCCCCCGCCCCCTCCCTTTAAAGTAGAACAGAAGTACTCCAAAGAACTTTGCATCAAACCCAAAATGCTGCGTTTGTAGTGTTGAGTGTGTGTTATCCTTTGGAAGGTTTGATGGTACAAAAGGCTGAAGGATATTTGTATCTCTCTCGGACTGAGAGGTGGGGCGAGTTACCAGGGCGTTAACAGAAATATTTGGCTTCAAAATGGAAAACCTAAATTCAGGGCTAAGCTTTGTTGCCTTTTGCGTTGAGACGGAGCAGGATGCCCCTTCACAGGTGTCGCTCTCCTCTTGTCAGCCGCTCTGCATCAGGTGCTGCTAGTTGGAAATCAGTGCCAGGTGGGAGCGGTTGGGTGTGCAGTGGAGCCTCCTGCCCCACGCCCTCCACAACAGCCCTTCCTTTCTTTTTGATATCAGAGTTCTACAGCCTGGTGTTTTGAAATGCCTTGTATGGCTTGCTTTTTGGAAAAAAAATGGGTCTGAGCTGTGGTGATACTGTAGTGTGGGCACAGAACGAAACGGAGGAAGCTTTGAATTTGTGGAGCAGTAGAGCAGTGGATTTCTCTTGCCCTCTTGTTCAGGTTTTTTTGACTTGCTGCGGTTTCCTTTCTGAAGTTCTCCTGTGAAAGCTTGAAAGGTTAAACTTGAGTGGTAGGAGATTTATTAACAAAACTGAAAAAACTGGTTCAAATGTGTGGGAGCTGGCAGGGTGAAAAGCGTGGGTGTGTTCATTTGGTTGGTGGGGTGGTTTCTTTTTGCCATTTCATAGAACTAAGTGCAGCTGATCTTGTTTCTTGGCATTAAGGTTAGATGAGCAGCTGGACTTAATGGTCTGTCTTTGCATACCCAGAGAAGAAACATAATTATAAGCACCTGGGGCGAGGAGAGGTTAGTGCCTTGCTAGCCGTTGCTGCTGGTACTTCATTAGGAGTAGTATTGGTGGTTTAAGTGTAAGCAATGCCTGCTCCTGGGATTTTTGCTGCTCAAAGTAGACCAGCTGAGGGTAAACATGATGTGCTGGAGAGTCCGGAAAAGAGGATGATGGAAACTTTAAGAAAAAAGGTGACTCATTTCTGGTAGGCATCATGGAAGAAATGTGTCCTGAGGAGCTAGGCTGGCTTCCCTTCTAGGAACAGCTCAGAAATAGACTAAACTGCAGGGCTCCTGCTGCCAGTGCAGAGCTGGGCTCCTATCAGTTCCTGTCTCACCAGGGTGAGATGTTGTGACTGCAGCCGCTCCGTGTTGTCCTGGCATAGTGCTCAAGGCTGAATTGCCACTATCAGAGGGTGACAGAGGGGTTAAGATTGTTAAAAATCAAGGTCCAACTAAGTCATCTGTCTGGGTGGGTTTGTGTCCCACCCATCAGGGAGAGAGTTTTCTGTTAGAAAAATAGCAAGTGTAGTAATTCTTGCCCTGAGGCAGGGGAAGGAGGAGATGGCTTCTTGAAGTCTCATCCAGCCTGATTTTTCTGCTCTGTTCTTGCTGTGATTTTGGGATTTGAAGGCATGGGCTGGGACTCCATTGTGCTGGGTGCTGTGCAGATGTGGGATGAAGCCTGCCCCTCCTCAAGGAGGGTAATTTCATTCTAAATATAAAAATGTGAGTGAGGGCATGCAAGGAAGCATTGGGACAGCCTTGGTCTGTGTGATGAGTTCTTCCAGCCTCACATCTCGCTGCACCAGTGACTCCAATGCCATCAAGATCTTGTCTCTCTTTTTACCTGACAGTGAATGTCATTGTGTTTGAAGGAGGACACAGAGCGAGTTCAGCAAGTCTTTGTGGGGATCCCCTTCAGTCTGCGATGCTCCTGGAATCAAAATAATCCTCTTCAGGATGTCTTTCCTGCTATTCAACCTCCTCTAATTATATCCATTGCTCCTAATTCCACTTCCTTCTGCTGTTCTAATTCCTCTTTTTTTTTTTTTTGTTCCCTCTTGTGCTATGCTTCTTTATTTTTTGCAGAGTATTTTTGGAGTCTCTCTGTATCCAGGCTTCCAAGAATTGCTTAATTCTGCAGGCTCAGATTACCTGCCAGGAAAAAAAAAAACCTTTCTTGCTAAAAACCACCTCTTGACTAAGCTGTGACACCAGGGTGCTCTGATTTTTATTCCACTCAACTGACCAGTCAAGATTGTTGCTCTTTGAAGCTCCAGGCCATTTCAGCTTTTTGGTATTTTTCTAGTGATGGGAAGCCAGCAGTGAAGTGTGATATTCCAGTGGGGATGGATTCTTTGGTGGTGTCTAATCAAACCTACTCCTTGAGGAAAAGGTAGTGCCTTACTCTGCCAGCTCATACAGCATTTGCTGATTGCTTGTCCTGAAATAGCTCACTTCTGGTATGTAAGAATGACCTTACTGCATGGCTGGTGCTGTCTTGCTTTCTTCTGTAACCCCCCTTGTTTTCTCCTGTTGATTTCTCCCTGGCTTTGTGTATACAATGTCCTGTGTTCTGTGCTGTACTCTTAAGTTACAAACCATTGAGTCAAACTGGCACAGAGTGAAGACAGCAGAAACAGTGAGATTATCTAACATCAGGGCAAAACTGCACTTGGAGGGTGATGGAGCACTGAGAGGTGCTGCATGGAGAGCTTGTGGAGCTGTCTTCTCTGGAGAGCTTCCACACTCACCTGGACCTGATCCTGGGCAGCCTACTGTGAGTGACCTTGCTTTAGCAAGGTGGTTGGACTGGATGATCTTCCAATAGCCACCGTGCTGGGATTCTGTGGCTTCCCATAGATGTGGGCTGTATAACTTCACCCACTTTGCCCTGCACTCAGCCTGTCATCTAAAGCCAAGCCTGTATGATTATCTGAATTGCTAATCACTGAGCAAAGCTCTTGCTTGCAGCCTGCAGATGTTCTGCTGTCCTCTGCAGCATCCTTTAACACCTGCTGTCTTCTCACCGTTAAAACACAGGCTTGGATTTTCAAGTCACTTCTGGGTTAAACAGCTTGTCTTGCAAACCCTTTCCCTATGCTCAAGCTGCATTTGCAGCTCTTTTCGAAGTTGCTGAAGGATTTTTAGGCAGCATTTGATAAATTCCCAAGTCCTGTCTGACCACACAGATGTAGTTACAGTAATCCTGCTGTATCCTCATTGCCTTGGGCAGATAAAATTACACCCGCACTGTAGCAGTCTCCTGCTTTGGATGCTGAGAGATTGGAGCAGCTCCCTTTTATCCCAGGAGTTGTTGCTTAATGCAGAATTATTTTTTGCAGGGCATGGTGGCTTGCAGCCATGGATCATGTTCCTCGCTGCTGCATTCGTAGCTTCACGCTTGGTTCTCCTGCAGCGTGAGTTGCTCAGAAGGATCAGCATTTCCAAATGATTGTTCTCTCCAGCTGCCTGATTTCATGGCTTGTTGCTCTGCCAGCTTTTGTGTCATCTGAAAATTATGTCATCAGTCTTTTTAGGTATAGATTTGCTTTTGAAATTGTTCTGTAGTGGTTGAGGTTTTTGTCAGCTGCGGTGCTAGCACCTGCCTTAGTCCTGTTAGAGAGTGAGGAATGTTGTATCTCAAGCTGTGATTAATCCTCCAGCCTGGGCTTTCATATAGAATGGTATTTGGAATGGAGTTTCATATCTGCCTGCTAACGATGTGTGTTCAGAGCCTGCAATGTTGTTCAGTCCAAGAATGGAGTTCAGCACACTCAATAGGGTAGCATTGCAACTAATCAGCTCTTGACTGAGATTAGACTAGGGCTGTAATTAAGCTTTGTTCCCTAAATCCTTTATCAACTCTTCCATGACCATATCTGGGACTACTCTTGCTCTGGCTGATCTAGAACTACCTGCCTGACCCATTTACTGTGCTGGCAGCAAGCTTTGTGCATCCCCTGCCTGTAACCTCCCCTATGCCCAGGTTCATCTTAAACAGTGCAGCTAGAGGCCCTCAACTGCACTTATTTTTGGTTATTTTTATTTCTAAGTCTCCTGGCTTGAATACATGGCAAGTAAGGGTTTCATTTGGGATTAATAAATATAATTAACTTCATTTTTCATAGGCACATCACCTTAGATCCTTCTTGGGACCCTCAGGCTCTGTCTGGACACCTGAGCTGGTTATGTGGGAGCCAGAAGTGCTGTTGCTGATCTTGCTACCTTGGGTCCAGGCTGGAGCAGTGTGTACATGCATATAGCAGCAGCTTGTCTGAGGTCCTGACTGATGAGCCGTGGAAGGAGGATGATCTTTGATTTATTTTTTTCTGTAGCTTCCAGTGGAGCTGAGCTGGAAAAATCATGGCTCTGGTCCTGCATCATTTGGGTTTCTGGTGCTGAACTTGGAAAACTGAGGCTTTACTCGTAGGCATAGACTGATGAATGGTGTCCAGCAGGTAGATGTGGTGCTGAGGAATGCGATATAGTGGTGGACTTGACAGTGCTGTGGCTTCCCAGTGTTTAGACTGGTACAAGAGGTGGTAGGGTAGTGGGTTTGAGGGCCAGCTGTGCTGTGAGGCTTTCAACATCCATGAATTTGGATGCATCCTTCTGTGAGCTGTTTGTAATTCCTTCACCTGGTAGGACACTGCTTTACTTGGTCGGGGAGCGTAACTGGTTTGTGCTGGGTGGGATGAGCCATGGAAACCATGACACAAAGGAACAGCAGTTTGAGTCTTTTGTGTTGGATGCTAAGAGTGAAGGCTGGCCAAGCTGGTCCTGATCTCTGCTGCAGTGGGTGAGATGAGGATAGTGGTCTGTGTTACAGATGTGGAATGAAGGTCCATGAACAGGCAGCTGATGCCACAGCTTCCCCCTTTGTCGTTTGGGCTACGGGAGTGAAGATGGTGCAGTGTCCTCCTGATCACTCTTGGGACTACTTTTACTGGTGGCAGGGGGCTGTGGTTGCCATAGTTTGTCCTTCAGCTGAGCCTGCCTGATCCCAGATCAGCTTTGTGATGAAGTGCACTTCTCTTACATGTGGTGGGGCTGGCTAAGAAGTGTCCCCTCCAGGTTGCAGGCACTGTAAGAATCGAAGGGCAGCTGAAAATCTTACACAGGATGTGTAAAAAATGCCCTGAGCCTGAATCCTGGGAAAGCTTATCAGGTGACAGAGCTAAAACTCTACTGGTTGTCCTGTGCTAGCACCCTTGAGCAGCTCCACGAGTCCCATGCCCACTTTATGCCCAGCGCTTCACCGAATGCCACCAGAGCAGTGCCACGAAGCAGCTGCGCAGGCAGCCTGGGCGCTTAACTCTTGGCCACAGAGCTTACTCAGGAAGCTGCTTGTAACAACTGTAAATTGTCTGGTAATAAAAGCCTCCCAGGATCTTTTGAAGCATCTCTCAGCCCATTCCCCTGCCACCCAGTTGGGGAAACTGCAATCTCCTGAAAATGAGCCTGGGCCTCTCTTCATGTGTAGATAATTAAGCGCCTTTTAAAAGACAGTTCATTGCAATCCTGCTTGAATTATATTAGCCTTGGCTGCTGCTCAGGCTGATGCTGTTCAGCCCTGTTGTGGAGGAAGAAAGTATCAGCAGCTGCTCCTCTGCAGTGATCTGGTACCAGCATGAAGGATCCAGGCTGCTCTGGTGTGGAGTGGAGCCTTGGCAGGCTCTGCCCAGGGGTGTGCTTTGCTCAGATCCTGAGGCTCTACTTTCAAACCCGAGAGAGTTTGGCTTCCTCCTGTGCAGAACCTTGGGTACTACCTTGGGTACTACAAACAGCTTTGAGTCAGTGAATCCTTATAAACCCCTTTTTATTTCAGCCCTAATGGGATCTGAAGGGAACAGCTTGCAAGAAATGTCCTGCTCAATTATTTATACCTTGTATTTTCGTGCTTCTTCCTCACGTTCTTTTCAGGGATGTGATGAATGGCAGTCAAAGGACAGATTATCAGATGTCTCTTCCTGTTCTGTGGGATGTGGTCGTGTGTCTGGGCTCTCAGTAGCTCACTGAGTTTGTTTTCCTGCTTAGCCTGCAAGCACCCAGCCTGATAGAGCAGTGTGTGGCAGCAGCCGTGTGAGGCAGCAGGCACAGAGAGGCTGTTTCTCTTGAGCCTTTAAGATGAGGCTGCTCTGCTCGTCTCTCCTGGTGTCCCCTGGACTTGCTACTGCATATGACTGTGCAGTGCTTCAGCTGGAGCTGGCAGCTCAGCTCATCCTCAGAGCTCTTTGCTCACAGAAGGGCAATCGGCTGAGTCCCTATGCTACTCTTCTCCAGGCAGGGCAGCATTTAACTCTACCTAGACTATCCTCTCTGCCTCGCTCTTTGTTTCTGCTTTTGGTGGTTTGAAGGAATTTTGTCTAAAAATAAATCAAATGTCTGTTTAGCCTGTGGCTGCAGATGCTTAATAGCCCTGACTTGCTGAATCCTCTTCCCAAAGGAGAGCAAACGCAACCTTTGAGAGAAAACTGAAATGCCTGGGATTGCTCAATCTAGAGACGACAAGAGAGGCACACAATTCATCTGCAGATGCAGAATAGGCTGTTGAGAAGATGAAGAAAAGCTCTTCTTTCATGGCTGTGTGCTGGCTGGGATCTGGACTGCAGTTGCAGCAGTGGGGATTTTGGGGTAGATGCAGGGAAGAGCTTTTTTTAACTAGTAGTTGAGTTGTTCCTACTGGGTGTAGCAAAAGCTTCTCTTCTTAATCATCCCATCTCTGAGGGTAGTGAGGGGTGGGTGCCTATCATGTGAGCTGGAGCAAACACAAGCACATGCTTCTGGTGTCTTGCAGGCTGGGGGCTCTGGGCACAGTTTGTGCCAGCATTTCCCAGCTCTTGGAGAGAAGATGCGCAGGAAGCTGGAGTCAGCATTTTGCTCTGCCTAATGCTCTTGCATTTTTGGAGAGTTCTGCAGTTTAATTGTGCATTCTACATTCCTTTGGTTGTGGCTTGTTTTTCCCTAGGACAAGGTCTAGGCTGTCACAAAGGACTACAAGAAATAGCCATATATTTCTCTCTGATTTCCAGGCTGAAAGCTGCTTAATTCCTTCTGTCATCCTGGTGAAGCTGTTTTGAATGGCTCCTGATCGCTGTTGCTTTTCTTGGTAGCTTTTCTCACGCAGCTCTCACCTTTGTGTGGTGCTGAGGGAAAGATCAGAGCTGCAGGGAGTGATCAAGATGCAGATTGGCATCCTGAGAGGTGGTGAGTGGCACAGTGATGTTTTCTGCTTTGCTTTCTCTTTCTTGCAGTCTCTCTGTGGTCTGAGCCAACTCTTCTGCCAATGCAGCCACAATGCTGCTGGCATCTCTCCTCCTCAGTGCTAGCAGTTAATTTAGAGCCCCTCATTGCTGGCATATTATAAAGGCTTTGTCCCCCCTCTTCCTCCCCTGCAAGTGTCCTGCTTTACACTGCCAGCGCTGAGCTCTGTTTGTCATTTTGTCACCTGATACTCTGTGTTGTGAGATCCTTTGCAGCTTTTTGCTTTGGAGTGAATCCAGCTGAATAGTTCTGTGTCCTCTGTAAAATGTCATCTTGATGTTCAACCCCTTCTGCACTGTGAGGCACACTGGACGAGGGGAACATCAACCTTCCCTTTTGTCCTTTGAATTTTCTGAAAGCTTTTCATATTCCAGTGCATTGGCTTGACCAGAACCCTGTCATTAACAAGTCTGACTCCTTCAAAGAGCACCAGTGAGTAAGATGTGTGAATGCCACCCAAAGCAGCTGTTGTCTCCTTTGTTTTATTGTATTTTTTGCATCTTTGTGACTATTTCATAAGCCAGACTCCTGCTCTGCCCTGTGACATGTAGTGCTCTGTAGCTTGCAAGATTCTTCACGCACTGCAGAAGCCACTACAGAGACCAGCATCATGTTTCCATCTTCTGCTCTCTTGCAGCAGCCAGAGTATTAGTGGTAGGTTATTGCTCATCTGGGCTTGATTCACAGAATGTGAGCATGGCAGGGACTGGAAAGGGACCTCAGTCATTGTTTATTCCAACCTTGCTGCTGAAGCAGAAGCACCCACAGCAGCTTGCCCAGGATCACAATGTCCAAGTGGGATCATTCCAGAGAAGGAGACTCCACAGCCTCTCTGGGCAGCCTGCTCCAGGACTTCAGCACCCTCACAGCAAGGAAGTTTTCTTTGCAATTAGATGGAACATCCTGGGTTCCTGTTCCGTGTCTGTGGGTCCTTGTCCTGTCAAGGTTCCTCTGCACATCATAGATGTAGCATGGTGCTTTTGAGGGAATCAGTGTGTCTCTAGCTTCCTGCTGAATCTGCATTTACCCCTGCACATCAGCTGCCTGGTGAATGTGACTGAGGTGGTGCTTCCCTAAGCAAGTGCCCAAGCTTCTGGGGAGAGTTCCTGGCTTTGAGGAACTACCAGAACAGCTCCTCCCAAGAGTGTGCTGCCATTGGAGCAGTTCCTTCAGCCCAGCTGCTGCTGTGAGGGCAGGGAGCTGTGAGCTGGGCTGCCTGTCCTGCTGGCCTTCTCTAGGTGGTGCCACATCCAGTGCCACAGTTTAAGTAATTGGCAAATAGGAGCTGAGGCTTCCTGATTTCCTGTAGTATCAAATTTTACCAAATGTCTTAAGTGTAGCTTTATGTCGTGGTGAGGAGTTGCTTCTTTGTAGTGCCCAGCCTGTTTTCCAGAAGGGAGGATGCACAGCATGCTGGTCTACTGGAGCTTCCTCTCCCTGCTTCCAAATCCCTTTTGGTTTGGAAAATCAGTGTCCAGATAATTAGCTCTCCTGCTGGGCTGGTCCTAGGGCTGGCGATTTGCTCAGGCAAGAGACACACACACAGAGGCTGATTTGTGCTCTTTCAGTCACTTAGATACAAAGGAGGTGAGCAAAGCCTCTGTTTCTGCTGCTTCTCAACCAGAGCTGTTAAAGTTGAGGATGAGGCTCACCATAATCCTGCTTTTTGGAATGCTCTGGTGCCTTTGGGGTTTCAGACAGCGGTGTCAGGAAAGGTCACCTCGCAGATTTGGCATTTCCTGAAGTCTGTGGGGCACATCAGGCTCTTACTTAGCAACTTTTTTTTTTTTTTTTCTTTTTTTTTTTTCTGGCTGCTTTATTAATTTGCTTCTAACCTGACATCTGGTGGGTTGTGAATGTGCCCAGTGGTGGTCCTGGGGTGGCAGGAGCATGTGAGGTGAAGGGCATCCTGTGCATGGTGTGATGGTCTGGGAGGTACCCATGCCCCCCCACAATGAATTCAGCCAGCTGGAAGTTAAGGAATGAAGCTTTGTGTGCACAGCTTAGTAGAGTTTACAAGCAGATACTTACAATGTATTGCAAATGTTGACAGCTATAGACAGAAATAGACGAGCTAAAAGTGGTACACAAACACAATGTCCCACCCAGCGATCAGAGTGCCCAGGAGGAGCTCCCAACCACTCTTCCGCCTTCTTTCCACCCTTCAGCCTTATCCCAGAATCTGCCTTAGGTGCAAGGTGAGCTGGAAGGATTGGCAGGAGGCATTAGAAGCAGAATGATGAGTTGGGTTACACAGATCCAGCTGGAAGCCAGAGAGACAGACAGACACTGACAGACCCCAACTGCCTTATCTATGTCTGTCCTTGCTTTAATACATCTCAGCAAACCTGAGTGCAGCAGACATCAGCAGTGTTTCCTTTTCACAGCCTATAATATCATTTTTCTCTTTAAGATATTCCAATTAGCTTCAGACCAGCACAGCATGGGGAGAGGATTTAAGGGCGCTCTGGAGAGTGACCTGACCTGTCTGATGTCCTCTGTTGGAGCAGGGCTGTCAGGGAGCTGATCTGACTTGGCAGTGCCTGCTCTGGGTGTGGTGACATGTCCTGCACAATAGATAGCAGTGCTGTTGGCACACATGTCCTTGCATGCCCTGCCTGTGCCAGGAGGAAGCCTGAGGATCTGCCCTTGGGTGTATTAATAGATGAGGATTTTGCTCAACAGTTGTTTGCAGAGCTGTGCCTTAGGTGTCTGAGACTCCTCAGCAGCTTCTGTCCCAGGGAAAGAGAGATGCTGCTTGTGTTCTTGAACCTCCACAACTGACTCAGTGTGGGGGAATGAATCTTACTGAGCTCAAGTGTCCCCATGGTTGCTACAGCTGGTTTTGCAGATAGAATCATAGAATGGTTTAGGTTGGAAGAGACCTCAAATCTCCTCCCCAGTTCCAACCCCCTGCTGTAGGCAGGGACACCTCTCCCTAGAACAGGTTGCTTAAGGCTTCATCCAAGCTGGCCTTGAGCACCTCCAGGGAGGTTGTGGAGCACAGAACCTCCCTGGGCCACTTATTCCAGTGTTTCATCACCCTCACTGTAAAGAACTTCTTCCTAACATCCAGTTTTCATCTCCCCTCTGCCAGTTTAAACCCTTTACCCCTTGTCCTGTTTCCCTCTTTGTACCAAGAGGGTGAGGGTGTTGGTAGAGCTGCAGTAACCTCACTCCTCTGTCCCCCTCTCCTTGGGCCAGCCTGCTGGTGATTCATGTGCATCCTAGAGGAGGAGCTTTTTTCCTTCTCAGCACTTGAAATACTTCCTTAGGTCCTTTTCTGTGGCAAATAAAGCTCTAAATGCCTGTTCCAAGCTGCTGTGCTCCCCTCCATGCAGTGCCTTCCATGATGTTGGAGCTAAGGATACAGACACAGCGGAGCAGGGGGTGCAGCTCTACATGATGGCTTTGACTTTCAGACTCATGAGGGCAAGCAAACAAGACTCTCTTCCCTAAAATATACTAATGAGGTTAAGAAATTTGCCAGGTCTTCCATAAAAGGTTCACTGAGAAGCCAAGTAGGTCTCTCATGTTTTTTTTTCTTTTTATTTTTCTTTTCCCCTGTGGCCATCCAAAAGGAACAGAAAGGGAACATATGAGTGTAAGAAGCTTCCCTCTCTCCAAGCTGAGTAATGAAGAGCTTGAAAGTAAATAGACATTGCTGAAAATATGGAGGCAGCTCTTGGCAGTGTGTTGGGCAGTGGGCATGGCTTTAGTCTTTCCTTTCAGGCTGGTGTCTTGAAGGCCAGGTGAGTGTGAGCTTCTTGACAGGATCTTCAGGTGGTGGTACCTGTTAACAGAACATTCTCCCAGCATCCCAAGGCAGAAGCCAGCCTCTGCATTCCTTCTGGGTGGATGACTGCTTGCAGCTCAAGAGCAAAGATGGCTGAACCATCATCTCGTGAACCCACTTCTGCCTTTCTCTCTCCATTCTGGAAAGAACTGAATGCCAAAAGATCATAATCTGTTGGAGCACCTCTGCTGCTCTTGAGAGGAAATGCATTGTTATCATTCTCAGCTTGCCCTTTTCCTGACAGCTAACAAAATGTGATGCTTCCTTTATAAGCTGGTGTGGTGAAGCTGGCCTGGGTGGCCTGTGCAAGCATGGAGAAGACAACAGAGCAGTGGGAAAACTGCTTGTTCCTGGGGAGAACAGACTGACCACTTGCATTTTATCCATCAGGTCACACAGAGCAGTGTCACAGTCCCAGTCTGGGAGCAGGTTTATAAATCACAGCAGATGTCAGGCTGGGAAAGGCTGTGAGCAACCTGCACTAGTGGAGGATGTCCCTGCTGGCTGCAGGAGGGGTTGGATTGAATGACCTTTGGGAGTCCCTTCCAGCCCAGCCTATTTTGTGCATCTATAAATATGCCCCTATGGTAGATTAGCTGATGGAATGAAGCTCTGCACCCCTCCTCCAAGCATTTTGATTCCACTTGCTCCAGTTCTGCCTTGGTTAAGCTTTCAAACAAGTCAACCTGCTTACTCTGCTTCTGAAGGTGCTTGCTGAACAACTTCACCTCCTCAGGAGAAAACAATCATTCCTCCCTCTGCAAATAATCTGCAAGGGAAAAACAATTGGTCACCAGTCTTAGCATCATAGAATGGTTTAGGTTGGATGTGACCTCAAAAATCATCCAGTTCCAACTCCCTTGCCATCTCCCACTAGAACAGGTTGCTCAAGGCTTTGTCTAGACTGGTCCTGAACACCTCCAGGGAGGTTATGGAGCACAGAATGGGATCTTCTGTGCTCCACAGCCTCCCTGGGCAACCTGTGCTAGCGTTTCACCACCCTCACTGTAAAGAAGTTCTTCCTAACATCCAGTCTCAATCTCCCCTCTGCCAGTTTAAACCCCAATCCCCACCAGATCAACAACTTCTGTCTATAGGTTCTGTCATATGTTGCTCCTGTTTGTTTGCTGCTTGGCTTGGAGGCAGCAACTAAAACTGAACCTTTTTTTTTTCCTGTCACTGTTGGTATTGTGCCACCATTTGTCGCATTTTCTGCGTGCCAGACAAACTTGTGTGTGCTTTATTTTGGAATTCTCTCCAAAAGAGGTGCTGGAAGGGAACCATTTGATAGATAACAAATCCATGTATTGCAGTGAAATGTGTCAGGGGGTGTTTATGTTTCTACGAAAGCCTCAGATTTATTGTGTGTCTGAAAGGGAGTTAACTCTTTGGCCACAGTTACTTGTGGTAGGATGAACCCAACCAGTTCTTTTCTAATTGCTTTGTGGACCTAACCTTCTGCACTCAGTTTTCAGCTTGGTTTGATTTCTGTAATGAGGGCTGAGGTGGCCGACAGAATATTCCTTGAGCAGAATAAGCTCTGTCCCAGCACAAACCACGACAATAACCTTGACATAAAGTTGTGTTTTATTTTCCTTAAAAGCAGCTGCCTGTTGCAGATACAGGCAAGGTCAAACCCTGGCTTTGTAAGGACTAGATGCAAACCCCTGTGGAATGTCCTGTAGCTGGCATGCAGAGTGCAGCTTTTTGACTTCCAACTCCTTTCTTTAGGTTGCCTTCACTGCATGGTCTGTGTGATGGAGCAGGGCAAGATTTTGGTCATGCAAGTTAAAAGCATAATCACAATGATTTAATCTTGACCATTTTGAGTGCTGATGCTCAGATTTGCGTCTGTACGGATTCAGCTGGAGTGTGCTGTGCAGGATGCTCAGCTGTACTCTGAAGATGACTAATCCCAGCTGGGCTGCTTGGGCAGTGCTTCTAGTTGGAAACAGCAAGTAACAATACTCAATGACAACTGACTTAGAAGGGCGACATAGGAGGGATGTAGATGCTTAAGTGCTTGTTAGCCTCCACCGCTGTACTCAGAGTCCTCAGTCTTTAAGTGCCAATAATAACAACCCCCTGTTTAATGACACTCTTGGCTGAAGCTGTGGCACAGAGGCTGAGAGTACTGGTGAAGACAGAAAAATAAATGGAAGCTGGAAATAAAAGCAGGAAGTGGAAGTTGAGATCCAACCTGGCTCGACCCAAGTGACGTTTATTTGAAGAATAGCTTGCCTTGGAGTGCCTGGCAGTGTGCACACAAATAAAGCTCCTTGTCGAGAAGAGAATATAACCCAAAACAAAGAGCCCTGATGGGAACAGGGCGCTTGAGAGGTACTGCCAGCAGGGGTTTCTTGTAGAAATCGGTTGCCTTTGTGTTTGCACCCTCTATAGGCTGTGATACCGCTGGCTGTAAGGAGGAGGGATGCACCCACTGCTCTGCCCACTGCCTTTGTGCTGCGTTCGTAGGCTGCTTTGGCTTGGAAGGGACCTTCCCAGGTCATCTAGTCCAGCTCCTCCTACAGCGAGCAGGGATATCTGCAAGTAGAGCAGGTTGTTCAGAGTCTTGGTCAACCTGACCTTGTGTTGGCAGGGCTGGGACATCTGCTGCCTGTCTGGGCGGCCAGGGTCTCACCACACAGTGTAAAATACTTCTTCCTTCTCTGCAGTCTAAATCTCCCTGTTTTAGTTCAAACCATCACCCCTTGTCCTGTCACAACAGGCCCTGCTAACAAGTCTGTTCCCAGCTTTTTTTATTAGCCTCTATAAGCACTTCAAGGCCACCAGAAGGTCTCCCTGGAGCCTTCTCTCCTCCACACTGAGAGGACTTGTTAGAGAGGGTCCAGAGGAGGATACAGAAATGATGAATGGGCTGAAACAGCTTTTCTCTGAGCAATTGCTTTTCAGTGGAGCTGGTGAAACACTGGCCCAGGTTGTCCAGAGAAGTGGAAGTTGCTCCATCCCTGATGACATTTCAGGTCTGGTTAGATGGTGTTCTGCATAGCCTGCTCTAGTTTCATGTGTCCCTGTTTGCTGCAGCTGTGTTGGACTAGATGACATTTCAGGGTCCTTTTCAACCCAGATCATTCTATGATCTTCCAGACCTTCAGCCTAGCTGATTGTGTGGCTCTAGGTGCTGTGGAGTCTGACCCTGCTCTTTGCTCTGGTCTTGTCCTTTTCCTCTATGGAATTTCACTGGAGTGGATGTTTTTCTGAAGTTCTTCCCCATCCTTGTTTTCAGACTGCAGCACTAACTGGAAGGCTGTTTTTTTTTTTTTTATTCACTTAGAGGCTTTAATGAGTTCTTGGCATGCTATTTTGAGTCATCTTAATGTGGGTTGTATATTTAGAGCAGCTCCTACTTGAAGTGGCTGCAGCCGTGTAAAGATAATTCCTCAGTCGGGAGCTGCA
Source organism: Psilopogon haemacephalus (assembly GCA_013396835.1). NCBI lineage: Eukaryota > Metazoa > Chordata > Aves > Piciformes > Megalaimidae > Psilopogon > Psilopogon haemacephalus. The sequence continues at coordinate 260,118 of VWZI01020788.1, read as the reverse complement.
GCGTCTGAAGTAGCTGGAAGTAACCAGTGCCAAGGGGTGGGTGGAGGAGCATGCCTGTGCCACTGCTCCACTGACCCATCTCTCTGCACTCCCTGCCATAGCTTGGGAGCTGCATGAGGAGAGGCTTTGTGGGGAGTTGGTTTCTGTGACTGTTGTGGTTGTGGTTTGGGTTTGTGGTTTGTGTTTTTTTTTTTCCCCCTGTAGCTGGGGTGATGGAAAAGCTGAGGGGTGATGTGGGGACCTAAGTTAGATTTGGACACTGACAGCAGCAGCAGCTACCAGTTTTTACTGCTAAGTGCAACAGAGTCATGCTAGGATTTCATACCCACCCTGTGCCCACTCCTCAGAGGGGGTGTCAGACTAGCTGGAGTCTCTTCAGAGAGGGGGTTTCAGACTACCTGTTCTTTGCTATCTTGGATGGCTGTGGACAGTTCTAATCAGCAAACTTCCTCTCCAGGACTTCAGGCAAAACCTGGCATCTTCTCTAAAGATAGAAGCTGCATTAATTTGTCCTTCACTGGCATCATTCTGAGCACAGCTAAACCAAGGAGTGCTTGCAAAGCTTTGAAGCATGCCCTAAAGTCATCTGCCTTCGAGCTGCAAGGCTCCAGCTCTGATGTTCCCACGTGGAGTGTGTGAGCCTGGGTGGCCACTGTCACGGGCGGGGTGAGAGGAACAAATCTCTTTACAATCTGAGAAGGTAGGACTCATAAATAGTCGATTGTCCTGATCTAATCAGGAGCCCTATTTTTACACATCCTGTGCCGTGTCTGTTGGGTTTTTTTTAAGGCTGAGGCAGTGCACTGTGGTGTTTTTCCCCTTGCCCACTTCCCAAACAGGAAAAGTCAGGACTTTATTTTTTCCTCTCCAAGAAGAGATTTAAACTGCTGCTGAATGACACTGCTATTTGGACAAGCCAAAGGTGTAAATGTACTAGAGGAGGTTTGACTCTTTAATCCTCACATGGGACAGGGCTTGAAGAATTTTCGTTGTCAGGCTGTGGTTCGCAGGAGTCCCTCAGTGGTGGTTGTGGTCTTTGCTGTGTGTTGCCTTGGAGGGGAAGTGACTTTGCAAAGCTGCTTGGGAAAATACCCTGGAGTAAGGAGGTTAATTTATTGTGTAGAGTGATGAGGTGTGCCTGGCAAACTGCCCTTCTGTTGGGACACTACTGCTTATCACAGAATGCCAGCACGGTGGGAGCTGGAAGGGGCCTCTGGAGATCACCCAGTCCAAGCCCCTGCTGAAGCAGGGCACCCACAGCAGCCTGCCCAGGATCACAGTGTCCAGGTGGGCTTGGAAGCTCTCCAGAGAAGGAGACTTCACAACCTCTCTGGGCAGCCTGCTCCAGGACTCCAGCACCCCTACAGCAAATAAGTTTTTCCCGGTGGAACCTCCTGGGTTCCAGCTTGTGCCCATTGCCCCTTGTCCTGGCACTGCCACCACTGAAGAGAGTCTGGCTCCATCCTCTTGTCCCCAAATCTTTTAGCTCTTGCCCAGCATTGCTCAGATCCCCTCTGGGATCTGCTCTTGTGCAGGCTCTCAGCCTTTGCTCCTCACAGAGCTGCTCCAGGCCCCTCAGCATCTCTGTAGCCCTCACTGGACTCTCTCCAGTAGTTCTCTGTCTCTCTGGAACTGGGAACTATTGCTGCCAGTATTAAAGATGTACCATCAGCAAGCCAAAAATCCCAGTGAAGGGTTTGTGTGCTGTGGGTGTTGCTGAATGTAGCAGCTTGGGAGTGCTTCTGCCTGCTTTGAGAGTCAGCAGGCTGCTCCGTGTCTCTGAAGGAGATCTGCTGGCCCCCATAGCCTGGAAGTGCCTGGGCTGGCTGATAAGAGGCTGCTCCACAGCCCCGGGGCTGAAGAACAGATTTAAGAGCACAGCCCTGCAGGTGGGCCATCAGGTACTGGTTGTGGCTGCAGGCAGAGCACCCTGCAAACTGTGAAAGCTTTGTGCATAATTTCTTTGTTTTCTGTGTGTTTTGTGGGTTTTTTTTCTTTCTTTCTGATTTCCCCTGTGGGAACACCAAGGTCCTTTGAAGCAAATTGGCTGCAGGCCTCAGATGTTACATGTTGGCTTTTTAAAATTCCTTTTGCACTATCAGTTGGACACAGCATCCTTTGCTTCCTGCCCTAAATAGCTGCAGAGAGTTGCTTTGTTCTGCCTGCCTGATAGCTCTGCTGTGAGTAGCACAGGGAGCTGGAGTCTGAGAACTCTCTAGGAACCCTTGAGAGGTGATCCCCATCTTTTGGGGTGGCACTTCATTAAATGAATTTGGGCTTCTTTAGTGGTACTCTTGTTAAATGCACACGAAATGAAATCATCAGCTGCTTGTAGTTGGAAATAGCCTGGAGGTTGTTGCTGGGGTCATGATGCTGCAGGCTTGGAGTGGTGAGCAAGTGGTGCTTCTACACTGATGCTGGTTCTTCTGATGCTCCACAAAGTCTGAGCAGTGGGCCCCAGGACCCTGCTCAGGAAGTGGTGAGCAAAGGGAGCCTGAGCCTGGGAGCTCTCTGGGGTGAAAAAGATAGAGTCAGAGTGATGACAGTTGAGAGGGAAGGGTGGAGCTCAGCACCTGGACTGAGGTATCCAAATGATAATTTTGTTTAGAGGTATCAGAGGAGCAGCCCTAAAACAGGTGTATGGTTTTGAGCAGCTGAACTGTCAGGTGCAGGTGTCATCTCTATTGCTCTGCAGATCTTCCAGTATGGAGATTTTGGTGAGGTTGAGAGCAGCCTTGCAGACAAGGACTTGGGAATAAGGGTGGGTGGAAAGCTGGATGGGAGCTGGCACCATGAGCTCACAGCCCGGAGTCAGCTGTGTCCTGGGCTGATCCCTAGCAGGGTGGGCACCAGGGACAGGGAGGGGATTGTCTGTTGGAGCAGGTCCAAAGGAGGCCACAAGAGTGATCCAAGGGCTCTGTTGTGGGGCCAAGCTGAGAGAGTTGGGATTGTTCAGCCTGGAGAAAAGAAGGCTCCAGGGAGACCTCCTTGTGGCCTTTCAGTGCTTAAAAAAGAAAGCTGGGATGGACTTTTTAGCAGGGCATGTTGTGACAGGACAGGAGGTGATGTTTTGAAACCAAAAGTAGGGAGATTTTAGATTACAGAGAAGGACTTTTTTCACATTGAGGGTGGCAAGACACTGGCCCAGTTTGCCCTAAGTGCTGGTGGCTGCCCCCGTTCTTGGGCTCTGTGCAACCTGCTCTGGTTGCAAATGTCCCTGCTGACTGCAGGGAGGGTTGGTCCAGATGAGCTTTTAAGGTCCCTTGCTACCCAAGCTATTCTGTGATCTTTCTGTCATTCTGGTTCTACATCTTACTGTGGTCGTGGCTTGAGTCTTTAGCTGGACCTCACTGAAGGCACCTGGGAAATTAAATTAGGTTCTGTGGATTGCTAATGAATGCACTGCAGTCACTGCCTCAGTTTTTGTTTGACAAAGCACAGTTTTGAGGCTCATTATTCTTGGCTAACTTCATCTGGAACCTGCTGACTTGCTGTTATCTTCCTGCTTAAATTATCCTACAGAACTGTGCAGATTTAATTTCTTCTCTCTTTTGTCCTGCCCTTGGTGGGTCTGCAGCCTTCATACTGGGGCTGGGTCTCTGGATGCAGGCAGCAATGAGAGGTTTTCTGTCTTGGAGGCTCTTCAGGAGTGGTGCAGGTGCTGGCACTGAGCAGAGACTCAGCTAAGAAGTCAAATCCCTGAACAGAATTAGTTCTGGTCTAGCTCAAGCCAGCATTAAAGAGAGGGCAGCTTATGGGGTTTTGAATGTGCTGCTGCATAGTTCTGGGGTGCAGCTCAATTCAGCAGGACCACAACACTTGACCAAGCTCTCCTGAGCAAGAACTGCCCTGGCTTACATTGGTTTGGATAGTCCTGTTCAAGGCAAGCTCTGCCCAACATTTTCTGTCTGTATCCAGTCTCCCATCATGATTATCTGAGCAGCATTGCTTTCCTTGACAGTGTTTCTATGCTTCCTCCTCTGACCTTTGCACAATGCAGGTCATAAATTCCTGAATCAAGGCTGTGACCTTTGCTTGAGCAGCTCTGAGTTGAGATTAGGTGTCTCTAATACATGCTGTGAAGGAAAGTTTGTCTTTCTTGATTCTCATTGCCAAGGGATTACTCTTAAATCACTGCTTTGTAATGGGAACTGGCCCAGCTTTGGTGCCTGGCTGGACTGAGAGCCACTGCAGGAAGCACTGCTGGTAAGGAGTATTGGTCAGTAAAGAGTTAATGAGGTTAACAAATCAGGCTATTAAATACTTTGACTCCTCTCATTTGCTCTTGAAGCCAAACAGATAGCACTTGGGTCCCTTAGAGGCCTTAAACCAGTATTTCTGAACCTGTTTCAACTTATCCTTTCTCTTCCAGTTTTTGAAGTGCTGCATCAGTCATGACACTGTGCAAATGTTAAGCCACGAAGTCATTCTGGGATGCTCATGGCAGGAGCATTCTCCTGGAATGGAAACTGAAAGCAACTTGTTGCAAGCAAAAGCTCTTGCTCTTACCTGTTGGGGTGGTTTTGTCACTGGTGATGTGTTCCATGGGATTCCAGTTTACCCTTTTTTGTGTTTGTTTATGGAAGTGTGGGTCCTCTGAGTTAGCATCATGACACAGCCACAGCTGTGGTTTTGGATGCTCTTGTTGGTTTTGCAGCTTGCCATGAGCACTAACACAGGGTGGGGAGTTGTGACTGAAGGAAATGCTGAGAGTTTAGAGCCAGACAGACAAGTGCTGGTAAATGGCAGTGGTGTTAAACTCAGGAGGTGCACCCTGGAGGTGTTCAAGGCCAGCCTGGACTTGAATAGCCTGAAGGTGTCCTTGCCCATGGCCAGGCAGCTGTAACTAAGGTAATCTTTGAAGGTCCTTTCCAACCCAAACCCTTCTGTGGTTGTATGAATGGGATGCAGTGTTTCATCACCACTGTGTGCAGTGGGCCATGTGCTGCTCACTGCTTTGCCTGCAGGTTCCCTGTCTGTGTGCAGGGTCATGTTTCATGTTCTCAGGGCACCCAGCTGCCTTATTTCTTGCTGGTTCTCTGTTTCTAAGGTAGCTCCTCAGCAGCAGAAGCAACCTGCATCCCCAGTGCCACCATGAGCTAAGCCCTCTAATACCCTTGTTGAGCAACAGCCTTCCAAGTGGTCTCTGCTGTGGTGAAGCTAATTTGTCCTTCTGGGGTTAGTTTTTGCTTGCACAAGAGTTGTATTTTGTTGCTTGCCCCAGCTGCTCTCTGGCTCTGGAGATGAATGGCTGTGGTGCTCTCTGGGCACTGTTGAGAACAAGCTGGCTTTGTGTTTTTGGGCTGGAACTTTCAGCATGGGCTTTTAATGACAGTTTCATGCAGCTGGAATATAGGAGCCTGTTTGGTTTAATAATGGCACAGATCAGTTTGAGGTAAAACCTTCTTGCATCATTTTGAGACATTTGCTTCTTAGGAGGCCTTTCAGGCCAACTGTGAAATGTTGTTGTGGGTACTTGGCACAAATACAAACACATCCCAGACAGTTTTTGTTGGAAGGTGATAAGTTTTAAACACTCAAACCTGCTTTGTATGTTTGTTTGGGTTTTTTCTCGTTTGTCTCTTATGTTTGTTTGGGGTTTTTTCCCCTTTCTTTTCTTTTCCTGCCCTCCTGCACTTTGCTACATCCCGGGACAGTGTTTGTATGCTGAAGGAGGCAGTTTTGGGTACTCTGCTACATTGATGTTGTGGTTGGCTTAAGGGTGGATATGTCCAGTTGGCTTGTGGATGTAGCTTGTCACCTCTCAGACTGGCAGAGGGCCAGCTGGGCACAGTGCACTTGGGGTTGGCTTTGACTTGGTTTTCCTGTGGTGTACCCAGGTAGCCAAAACCATCCTGGCTGTGGCCGGCAGGACCAGGGCAGGGATTGTCCTGCTGTACTTAGCACTGGTGAAGCTGCACCTCAAATAAGGGGTTCAGTTTTGGGCCTCGTGCTCCAAAGAGGACGTTGAGGTGCTCTGCTGTCCAGATAAAGGCAAGGAAGCTGGTGAGGGGTCTAAAGCACGAGTATTGTGAGGAGCAGGTGGAGAACCTGTGGTTGTTCAGCCTGCAGAAAAGGAGGTTGAGAGGAGACCACCTGCCACTCTCCAGCTCCCTGAAAGGAGTTTTGCTGCTAGTTTAGGTCAGGTGTGACCTACCCTGTGCAGACCGTGATGGAGGCTGTGCTGGTAGCCTTTAAATCCAAGTGAGCAGAGTTTGGCTGCAGGGATGTCATGGCCCAGGAGCCAGCAGTTTTTGTCTGTTCTTATGCAAAGCCTTGGCCATAAACCTTTTCCTGCAGTGTTTAGGCTTCCTCTGACTTTTCTATGTCTGGCCTGGTGATGATTTGGAGTTTTCTTTGGTGCCATCAAGTGGCACAATCCTGTATTGTCTTGGGCGAGATGTTTCTGGGGAGGAGCGGAGGCTGCAGTTAGCAGCTCAGCTGCTTTGCTCCAGGCTTGCATGGGATTGCTTAGGACATGCCTCCTGTGGCAATGTCGGGAACAATTCCACCTCATCAAAGGGTGATTTTTATCGAGGATCTAGTGGGTTGCCTCCTGTTTCCCTCTCATTCATGCCTGCCTGATTAATCTCAGGCACTGCCTTATCCAAGCATTTGTGCTTCTAAGCAGCCTCTGAAATTCATTTGGACATTGAGCTTTGAAGAGCCAATTGGATGTGTTTGTGAGGAGTGAGAAAGAAGACAGGTTCTCAGCAGCTCTGAGGATGAGGATCATCACCAAATACACCATGTTTTACCTTAAAAAGGACATCCCAGATTCTGCATCTTTTGCTTTTCCCACTCCTTTATGAATGAAAACCCTGCTGGGAACAGGCACCTCACTTCCTGCCCTTTCTCTTCATCTGCCATCTTAGGCAGGTACAACTAAGTGCATGCAGGTTGATGTTTCAGGCCTTGATGGTATTTTAGCAATTGCAGTGAAACCTGATGGTGTGGAAGGTGCTACAGAGGTGCCCAGCTTTCCCTTGCCTGTGTGATGCTCTGATTAAATTTGGCTTGGGGACAATCCCCATGCTCACCCTGTCCGTCTGTGCTGTTCCTTGTTATGCTCTCCTGCTTCAAACTCTGGAAGGCTCAGTACCCTCCTGAGCTGGAGCTACTCTGTGTTGAGTCTGCTTCCTATCCTCAATGGTCAGCAAAGAGCTGTTCCACACAGAGCCCTTACTGCAGGGCTGCTCAGCAGCTGCAGGGTGAGCAGGACCATCACCATCTGCTTACTTGTGCAGTGCCTGTGGTAAGGATTTCCCTTAATTGTGCAGTGAGCTCTTTGGCTGGCAGGTGGGACTCTGGGGGTCTTGGAAGTCATAGTCCTCAAAATGATGGCAGAAAAGGCAAGTAATGACTCTCTGGCCCTTCAGTCCCTACCTAGCAGTCTAGGTTCCCTTCCTCCCAAGCAGAGAGGTTTAAAGGTGTGAATGGCAGCACTTGACCTTATCTGGTGGTTTCAAAATAACCTGATTAGCCATAATCCACTCACTGCACCAACTGAAACTAGTGCTGAGATCCTGTGATGGGTCAGGTTTGATACTCGCCTTGCCTGCAAGCTTCCCTCTGCTAAATCCATGTCTTGGTGCCTCTGTTCCTGGCAGCAGCTGTGAGCATCTTGGCAGATTGGCAGGTTTGGAGCAGTGTGGTCCTGTCTGGAGCAGGATGGGAAGGTGCTGAGTGTGTATGAAGAGGCATGGGTCTTTCTTTGGGCTTATCACACTGGCTGAGGAGGATTAGTTAAGACTCCTTCAATTACTGAACAGGATTTTTGGACAAGTTGACCTCTTCCTTGATGCTGGGATGCCTGCTTTTTCCCAGAGCACTTAATTTTTTGAGCACAGAAAGCCTGTGCAGCACAGTGTGCCTTAGGTGTCTTCTGTCCCCCACCGTTACTGCTTTGCAAGATGGAACAAAGGGTGGGAGAGCTCAAGCAGCTTTCTTGGGAAGGAAAGCTACTTCTGGTGCTTGGAAAGTGCAAAATAGATTGTACCTTCATACTGGTGTGACAAATACTAACATTTATTTCTTCTAATTGTTTCTGTAATGCTTGCAGCTGTGTGTCCCAAACAGCTCCTTAGCTGTAGGGAGCAGATCTGATCCCACAGCTCTAGGTCCTGCAAGCGCTGTTGATGAGCCTTTGGGGATTATGGCACTGCAGATGTGTTTATTTGTTACTCCCAGAGTAGGGCAAACTCCCAGCTACCAAATCCCAGGTCTCAGTTCACAGATAAGTACAGGATTGGGGCTGTTGGTGTTGTATCTGTGGGTGTATCTCTTGGCCAGCTTTGTTTTCCCTCCTCTTCCGTCTCTCTTCTGGACAGAAACACATTTCCAGTGATGCTCAAGTATTTTAAGTGTTAATTCTGCTCTTTCAACTGATTTAAATGAGGTATTAGGAAAAAATGCTTCACTGTGAGGGTGCTGACACACCAGAACAAGTTGCCTTTGCTCGAGGTTGGATGAGGCTTGGAGAAAGGTGATCTAGTGGGAGGTGTCCCTGTCCCTGCTTGTGGCAAGGGGGTTGGACTAAATGGCCTTTAAGGTCCCCTTGAACCCAAACCATTTTGTGATTCTCTGCTTCTGTCTGGGTATTAAATCCTTTACTCTGCCAGCCCTGCCCCTTGCCTCCCCTGGAAGCTGGTGGAGTAGTGCCCTGGGAGTAAGCTCAGCCCCTGCCTTCAGATGGGCAGATGTGGGCATGAATTGTCAGTGCTGACAAATTCATCTCTTCCTTGTCTTTAAGTAGGCTGTGCCTGGGTTTAATGGCAATGCAAAGCCTTTAAATGAAAGATGTTCCATCCCAGAGCTTAGGCTTGGCTTTCTTCAGCAGCATCTTCTGGATGTCTTTGCCTGCAAACAGACAAGAAGGGGAAGGGAGATTTTCTTCATAGTTCAGAAAAAGATGTAACCATTTTCCCTTCATCAGCCATGATTTCTGATGGGGACCACAGGGTTGTTTTAGTTGGAAGAGACCTTGAGGATCATCAGGTCTGACCCTTGCCAGAGCTGAGCTAAGGATCTGTAATGTTTGGCTTGGGGAGTGCTGCATTTTCCTTGGCTGCAGCTGTGGTTATCTGTTACTTTTGGATATCTGCAAGGAGTTAAAAAAAGACCTAAAATTGCAGCACTTTAGCCTTTGCCTGCAGAGCTGAGGTCAGATAGTGTTGGTTGTGTTTTGTGTAGGGCTTTTTTTCTCTCCTATAGCATTCCTGCTGCTGTTTTGGAACTGTTGGTGGTGAGTTTTGTCTCCCTGGTGGGATTGTTTTCTCTCTGTAGTTTGCTTCCCATTCTCCCCAGCTAAACATTGCTAAACTCATTCCCTTGGTGCCTGTCAGGTTCTTGGAGGGCCACCAAGCTGGCTCTGGTGCTATGGAAAAGCCTTGCCATGATCCAGATACTGATGTCTCATACTGACTTACTAAACCTTTCCTTCCCTGCTCCTTTCCTTGGCAATAAAAGCACCAAATGTCATGGGACCTGGAAGCTTCCTTTCAGGGTAAACCTTCCAGCAGCAGACACATCAAGTGTGTGGATGCTTAGTGCTTAGGAGCTGTGTGCTGGAGAGCAGCCCTGTGGAGAGGGACCTGGGAGTGCTGGTGGAGAACAGCAATGTGCCCTGGTGGCCAAGAGGGACAAGGGGATCCTAGGGTGTTTTAGGAAGTGTGTGTCCAGCAAATCGAGGGAGGTTCTTCTCTGCCTCTACTCTGCCCTGGTGAGATTTTGAGTACTGCCTTCAGTTTTGGGCTCCCCAGTTGAAGAGGGACAAGGATCTGCTGGAGAGAGTCTAAGGGAGGGCTGTGAGGCTGTGATGTGCTGCTGTGTGCCCTGAGCTAGATTGTCTGGTCCTGCTGTGTCAGAGAGTTGGACTGGATGAGCTCTTGGGGTCCCTTCCAACCCCTGACATTCTGTGAGTCTGTGCCACAGCCCAAAATGGTTCACCCATCCCAAGATCTGCTTTTGCTCATCATCTGCTATTCTCTTCTGCCCCTTGCTTAGGGCATGGCCTTGCTGTACAGTGCAGCATCCCCTGAGTCAGCAGAGCTACCTAAATCTGCCCAGATCCTCTCATTGTGACCTCCCAAGGGAAGTGGTAAAGCTTTCAAATGACAGGAAAGGAAAAAAAAGGATATAAGAAAAGAAAAAGAAGCAGCTTAATTGGAGTAAAAACTGGGTTGATTGAGTTCTTCAAATAGCTGAAGGCAGCTAAGAGGAATCAATCCAGCTGGATAGAGTGAAGTCCCAAAGCACTGACTTGGAGGATCTGAAAGGCAGTAGTAAAGCTGGGTCAGGGCTTTATTTCTGGCTCTTAGCTTGTGCTAGAGAGTTGGAAGTGTGAAATCTTGCACCCAGGGAGAAGTAACCCTCAGGCCCAGCACAGGTTAGGAGTTGATCTGCTGGAAAGCAGCTCCATGGAGGAGGATTGGGGAGTACTGGTGCACAAGTTGCAGTGAGGCAGCAATGGAATCCTGGTGTGCATTGAGGGGATTATGGCCAGTAGGTTGAGGAAAGTTCTCCTCCCTCTCTACTGTGCCCTAGGGAGGCCACATCTGAAATCCTGTGTCCAGTTCTGGGTGCTTCAGTTCAAGAGACAACTACTGGAGAGAATCCAGCAGAAGCTACAAAGGTGCTGAGGGGCCTGGAGCAGCTGTGTGAGGAGCACAGGCTGAGAGCCTGCAGAAGAGCAGCCCCAGAGGGGATCTGAGCAGTTCTCAGCAAGAGCTAAAGGGTGGAGGGGGCAAGAGGATGGGGTCAAACACTTCAGTGGTGCCCAGCAACAGGAGAAGGGGTAATGGGCAGAAAATGGAACACAGGAAGCGTTCCACCTAAACATGAGGACAAACTTCTGTGCTGTGAGGATGCTGGAGCCCTGGAGCAGGCTACCCAGAGAGGTGGTGGAGTCTCCTTCTCTGCAGACATTCCAGACCCACCTGGATGTGATCTTGGGCAACCTGCTTTTAGGAGGAGGTTTGGATTAAATAATTCCCAGAGGACCCTTCCAGCCCCTACCAACTGGGATTCTGTGCAGGGCTGTGACAGCTGCAGCAGTCCAGCCTGTGCACACCAGAGTCATCTTCCCTCTGCAAGTGAAGGACTCCTGATTGTGACAATCCCTTTTGGTCCTTATTTCCATTTGAATGCTTAGAAACTGTGTCCCGGTGTGTGGCCTGGCACTGGAGAGGTTCCTGTCAGCAAGGTTTGTATCTGGTATGTTAACACTGCTTGCAAGGCTCTGCTCAGGAGAAGCTTGGAAATTCTTTTTAAAGGTAATAATTTGTTTTGATAGGAGCCTTGGTGTTTAGGTGCTCTCCACTCTCTTGGGCTCTGAGCACCCACAGCTGCCTGGCTGTAGATCAAATCCTCTTACCTCATCCCAAAGCAGTGAAAATAGAAAGGGGAAAAAAAAAAATGTCTAACAGCCTCTTTAGGCTGGGTCAAGTGGCACTTGGGGCTTGCAGTGCTTTGGAAAGGCTTCCCTCTCTTTGTGAATGAAAGGATGGTTTAAGCTGGAATTGTGCTCGGCTTGATTTGAAGCCCAAACAAGCACTTGCTGCACTTCTCGCTGGGTTTTGTAAAAGACATTCAGAAAAAATGTTATTCCTCTCCAAGCCAGAGGCAGCTTATTTTGGTGTGTGACCGAGAGCTCCCTTCTCTGGTAGCTATGCAGGATTGCTCCTGCTGCAGCTCTCTTAGCTGCTCGCTGCTCACTTTGCCAGTGAAGTAACTTTTTGTTTGTTTGCAGTGGTTGAACAAGTTTGCTGTGGGATCATTGGCACTTCTAACACCACGGAATGAGCAGAGAGCTCACTGCCACACCAGCCATCCTCACTTGCTTCTAGGTTTGCATGTAAATACTAAGTCATCCTCCTAATTTTTCTTGTGCTGCCATGCACTTATAATCACAGACTGGTCTGGGTTGGAAGGGGTCTTTAAAGATAATTTAGTCCAACCTCCTGCAGCCAGCAGGGGCATCTGCAACTAGAGCAGGTCGCTCACAGCCCCTAACAACCTGATATGGGATGGTTCTAGGGATGGGACATCTGCCACCTCTCTGGGCAACCTGGGCCAGGGCTTCACCCTGCAGGGCTGCTTTTAGCTGTGAGATGATAATGGGAGGAAGGAGCTTTTTAATAGGAGATATTGGAAACCAAATGGCAGAAGCAGTCTGGGGTAAGCTCTTTGTGTTTGCTCCACCAAGGACTGGCATGGCTCATGTGTGTGGTGCCTGCTGTGGCTGAGAGATGCAGCAGCCTGTGCTGCTCCAGCCTCTCTCTTCAGTTCTTTCTGCTTAATACGGGCAGGTGTTTGTTCTTGCTTTGCAGGCTGCAGTAACTGATGGCTGCACATCTGTGCTCCAGGGCTGTGTCAGAGGAGAACTGGCCTGGATGATGGGCTGAAAGTTTGGTGTCTTATGTGGTGCAGTTGAAGGTTCCTTGGCTTTGCTGTGCTCCTGGGGAAAGACCTGGTGGCTGGAAGCACTCTGGTTTCTGGCACAGCCACAGCTTGTTGTGTGGCCGTTGGCATTCCACTTAGCTCTTCTGTGCCTGTGTTTGCCAGGCTGTAAAATGTGGGATGCTTCCCTTCAAGGGGAAGCTGAGGCAGATTGGAGTTCGTGAGGTGGTGTAGCAGCTTCTGCTAAGAGGATGGGTTGCTTGGAGCCCCTGTTTGAACATGCACACCACTCAAGAAGTACTCTGATCCTAAAGTAAGCACAAGTCTTTTAAGATATCCTTATTAACATTGTGCTTCCAGGCATGCTAGAGGTGTCCTGGGTGAGGTTGTGCTGCCAGGCATGCTAGAGGTGTCCCTGGTAAGGTGGTGCTCCAGAATGCTTGCTTTGGATGCATCTTCACAGGCAGGAGTGGATGCTTGTAGGCAGATGTCCTCCTTTCCAGCCCAGCGAGCTCTTGTGGAAGGATGAGCTGAGCTTAGTCAACCAGGAGGTGATGTGCTGTTTCCAGATGGCTTTTGGTGACTCTGCTCTTCAGGTTTCAGTTGCCTGAGCAAACTTTCCTCCTGCCGATTCCACGCCTGGCTTCAGCTCTTGCGAAACCTGCTGCACTTGGAGCCTGGATCGAGCATCGGCGTGAAATCCTTGGCTCCAGCCTCTCTGCCTGCCGAGTTCAACTTGAGGCCTTCCAGCTAGCGGAGCTGGCCTGGCTTTAGCTGCCTTCCCGCTGGGAAGCGCATTCCTCCTAGGCTGACAGCTGCGCTGCTGCTGGGGAAGCCCAAGCGCAGTGCAGTTCAGCCTTGGCGACACAGGGTGGCGCTGCCACGCAAAGCTCTGCGGCCCGGGGGCTGCCAGCGCCTCGGCTGCTGCTGCTGCTGCTGCTGCTGGGTCCCGCTGGCTCCAGGCTACCTGAGGCTGCGTCTGCTGCTTCCAGAGCTCCTCCTGCAGAGCCTCCAGCCGCGGAGCTGGCGCTTGTGGAAGCGCTGGAGAGACAGCCTGGACATTGCAGCGGGCTAAGGGAGCCCCTGGAGTTTCTGGTGATTAATTCACTTCTTACCTGACACGTGCACCTTCTCAGTCTTTTACATATTTTTAGATTTTTTTTTTATTTTTTTTTTTTTCCCCTGCTGGCTGAAAAAGTTGTCCTGAGAGCTGGTGGATGCCCCATCCCTGCAAACCTTAGGGAGCAGGTTGGACAGAGCTCTGAGCAACCAGCTCTGGTTGCAGATGTCCCTGCTGACTGTGGAGGGGTTGGGCAAGGTGGCTTCTGAAGGTCTTTTCCAATCCAGGCCATTCCGTGAATGTTGGCAGTGTGAGGGCTTCAGCTGAGTATGCAGTGGTGTGGCCATAACTTTGCCCAGTGCTGCCTCCAAGAAGTGTGTGTGCATGTGTGTGGACTTGCTTGAGCATCCCATGAGCAATCTTATTTCCCAAATTTCCCTCAGTGTCCCACCCACCCTCTAGTTTGTCTCGGATTTGTAACCCAGAGCTGTTGTGATGCCTACAACCATTGTCCTGAAGCCCTTTGAGGGATCATGCAGAGGAGCAAAATGTTGTGAGATGTCTGCTCTCAGTGGTCTGCATTCCCCTGTAACTGGGCAGAGCCTTTGAGCACCTATGGACTATCTTTGCATCCCTGGCTCAGTTTTGGTGTTGACAGAGCTCTCTTCCTTCCAGTTGTTGGCCCAGTGCTGCAGCTCTGTTTAGTGTCTGGTGTGTTAAGCTCTTGTCAGCACATCTTGCATGAGATTTGTTTTCTTTGTGCTGGTTTTTGGTAAATAGTAGGCGGAAAGATTTTTTTTTTAGTGTGTTCCCTTATTGCTGTTTCACCCCTGGTTTTTCAGAGGGTGCCTTCTATAGAATTACAGAATGTCAGGGGCTGGAAGGGATCTCTAAAGCTCATCCAGAGCAAGATTTCCTAGACCAGATCACACAGGAATGCATCCAGGCAGGTTTTGAATATCTCCAGAGAGGGAAACTCCACAACCCCCCTGCACAGCCTGTTTCAGTGTTCCGTCCCAATTCCTCTCCATGTTTAAATGAAGCTCGGGTGCCAGTTGAGTTGCACATCTCTGCTCGGTACCAAGAAGCCTGCTCCACTATAGACATATCTCATACCCTGCAGCTCTCTCCTGAAGGGAACTGTGGCGGAGCAGCCCTTGTAGGCTGGCCTGGCTCAATTCAGCCTGCTCCAGCTGTTTGTCAGTCTGTGACTAGCCAAGCAGGAGGAGGTGAAGTGCCTCCACGGCAGGGCTCTGTTGGTGGAGTCCTTCCTCCTTCAAACACTCAGGGTCCAGACCGGATCTGTGCAGGGAGCGCGGCAGGGCTCTATGCTTAGAGCCCTTCCTTCTCCAAAAGCTGTTGTTTACAGGCCTTGTAAAGATGATTCATCTCCCTCTTAACGCCGACCAGCTTGGAGGGGATGAAATTTATCTCTCTTGCCTTCTAGTGAGCATTCCTGCCCCGCAGATGGTGCGAATCAACTGTCCTTGCAGCCCGGGCGCTAGGGTCTGCTGACGCAGCGCTCCCTCCTCGGGGGAGTTGTTTCCATTGTGCTCGCAGGAAGAGCAGGGAAGTTGAAAGCTCTGCCCATGGCCAGTTCTCTCCATACTTGCCTCAGCTGGGGGCATTCGTGTTTGTTGTAGCTCTTCTGGCTCGCCTGGCTTTGGGCTACTCGGTACATTTGCTTGGCTGAGTGCTAATTTGTTCAAGCTCTGCCTCTCGGTGTCTTTTATCATCCGAAAGTTGGTTCTTTAATAGGGACGTTAGAACCAAGTCCTTCCCTTATATTTTCAATTAGGGTCATTATTCTTCGTTTCCTTCAGTCTTGTCTGGCACAGAACAGCTCAGTCCACCCTGGAGACAGCTGTGGGGTTATGGTGCCTCTAGTTCTCCAGTGATGTGCAGACTAAAAGTGCTTTCCTGCTGTGAATGCCACTTGAGAAGGTATTTTATAACCAAAGACCTCATCTTGTACAAATGAGGGAAACAGGAACTTGCCTGTTGCCATCAGTGGCAGTTGGGTTGGGTTCTTTGGAGTTCTTGTAAAACTCTGATGGGATGTAGTACCCGAGGCCAGAGACATTTCTCTCAGCTTCAAGGCTGAGGACAGCCTTGGTGAGGATCAGGTCACTTCCAAAGAGCTTCAGCTGATCTGTAGATCTGAGCTGTGGAAAACAGGGCTCCAGGGTTTGAGCTGGAAGAGAGCTGATTCTGCTCAGGGATTTGACTTCTCAGCTCAGGCTCTGCTTTCTGAGGCTCTCTCTGCAGCCCAGGGCAGGGTTGCACACCCAGGGGTTGCTTCTAGCAGGCAGAAGCTGTTGGGGAGAGCTCCTGCCAAGGGCTGCAGTGCAGAAAGGCTCTGGCTGAGGCTTGCTCCTGGGCACACCAAGGGCACTGCCACATTTTGTGTTCAACCTTGGGGTGCAGGAAGTCAGAGGTGGCACCTGCAGGGAGAATTGGACAGGACAGATGATTCAGTTCCTGAACCCAGCCTCTGTATCTGGTTCCTGCCTGCTGCTGATTCTAGCCTGGGACTTCCCCAGTGCCTGCTCCCAGCATCAGTGATGACAGTGGTGAGCAGTGCCATCAGGGGTTGGGTTGGATGTTGGTTTGTATCTATTTGCATCTATTTCATTGAATTGTTCTCATTTCCATCCCAGATGGTTTAGTTTCTTTCCCACTCCATCAGTGTCTCTCTTTTATTCCCTTTCTCTTCCCTTTAGGAAGGGCTCTAGAGGGGTTAACAGAGAGCCTCTGGCACTTCTCTGGTGGCTGGCCCAGACCTAGCCAGTGGCAGGTTCTCGAGAAGCTACCTGCTCAGTCCTCTCTCTCAGGAGGTATTCAGTCTCTCCAGCAGCAGATGCATCTGAGCTGCTTCTGTTTGATTTTTTTTTTTTTTCCTTCCCCCAACTTATTCTTAGAAATGACTAATTTAAAGAGATTCTGTAACACGTCTTGATTCTCCCTTTTGGGTTTTTTATTACTCCTAGGGTTAGGAAACTTTGATTTTTAACTTAATTGTAATTGGCTTAAATTGCCCAACAAGAATCATTCCTCTCTTCAGCAGACACAAATATTTGTGTGTGAAGCTGAGCCTTCTCTGGTAGCTGTGCACTCCACAGGCCGTTGCCTCTAACCCAGCTTTCCTCCCTGAGCGTGTTGCTGTTCCTCTGCCTCACTCCAGATGAGCTCCCCAGAGTGGGCATTGCAGTCAGGACGAGGGTGAGCTTTCCCTCATGGCTCTGCAGTTCAGCTGTCAGCAGCAGCCCAGGGACAGCACTGAGATCTGTAGGCAAGGAGAGGTTTGCTCATCCCAAACCGGGCATTAGACTTCCAAAGCGCCACTCTGGGTCAGTTAGGACAGCAGAGGCTTAAGGCAGAATTAATGACTCTTTTATGGAGGTCTTTTGGTTGGTTTTATTGGAGTCCATCATGCTCCTCCTGTTGAGTGTCTCCAGCTGAGCAGGGCTGGCTCAGTTTGTTCTGGGTTTTGCACAAATTCATGCTCTAGATTGAGCTCTCAAACCCTGACACATGCCCTCTTGTCTGCCTTTCTAGAAAAGCTCCAGTCTCTTGTAAGTCCTACACCAGGCTTATGTACCCTAGGCAGGTATCTCCAAGGGTGTCAGGCATCTATATTTAGGCTGCTGAATCCTGCCTGTGTGATTTCTAGCGTGAGACTTGCATGTGAGCTTTAGAAAGTGGTTATCAGGAGGTCAATGAGAACAGGCCTCCTCTGACTGGGGCTCTGCTGATGGGAGGAATTGGGTCAGCAAGATGCTTGTCCCTGCCAAGAAGCTCTCCTTTCTTCTGGATCCCAAGCTGCTTTGGCTGAATCAGTGAACATTGCAAGAAGAGTTAAAAGTAGCCTGGCTGCTCTGGGGTAGGAGAGGGTGTAAGGGCTGTGGCAGGGAGGCAGAAGTTGTGAGTGGGGCTGGGTCAGGAGCTGGTGAAGAGCTGTTTTGCACTGGCAAAGCTGTGTGCAGAGCACAAATCTGTCTGCTGCTGACAGCCAGGAACTTCTCAAGACAATAACTTGGCAGGAAGGAGCTGACTTGTGCCATCTTGTTCAACTTTTGCCTGCCAGTGAGACCTTCAGTTGACCTTGACGATGAGCCACACTCTTCTGCCAGGGGAAGCTGGTGCTGCTGAGCTGCACACGCTGCCAGGCAGGGATGGCTCTGTCCAGTGCTGCTTCCTCATGCACCAAACCAGTTGTGGAGGTGATGGAGGCAGAGGAGCTGCTGCTGCTTTGGTCTGAATGACCATGAATGAGCAACACATCAGGCTGGGTGGTGTCTGATGTGGCCACTGCCATCCTCTTGCGAAGGTGCTGGTGCAGGCAATGCTGCTAGCTTGGAAGAGTGACTGGAGAACTGCCTGGATTTGAGCCAGCCTGTGCCCAGGTGGCCCAGAAGGCCAACAGCAATAGTGTGGCCATCAGGACTAAGAGAGGATTTGCAGAATACAGAGGTACTCAGCACTGGCAAGGTCTTATCTTGAATTCTGGATTCAGTTTCAGGCCTCTCACTGCAAGAAGGACACTGAGGGGCTGGAGTTGTGCAGTGAAGCTGGTGAAGGGTCTAGAGCACAAGACTTGAGGGAGCTGGGGTTGTTTAGTCTGAAGAAAAGGAGGCTCAGGGGAGGACTTCTGGCTCTCTACAAGTGAAAGGAACTTGGAGGCAGGTGGAGGTGTTTTCCTTATCCTGATTTAAGTGATAGGACAGAAGGAGACAGCTGCAAGTTGTGCCAGGCCATCAGAAGCAATTCCTTCCCCAGAAGGGTTGTGAAGGCCTAGAGCAGGCTGCCCAGGGCAGTTATGGAATCCCCACCCCTGGAAGGATTTAAGAGCCATGCAGATGTGGTGCTGAGAGCTGTGGTGTGGTGCTGGGCTAGCAGTGAGACTCGATGACCTCAAAGATCTCTTCCAACCTAAGTGGCAGCAGGGTGCACAGGCTGCCAGCAGGCAGTTCTCAGTCACCTGCTGTCCATTTTAGTGCCCTTCGTGTGGCTTTGGAATGCAGAGCTCTTAACATCAGTCCTGTCTTGGGCATCCTTTGTGCCTCTGTTGGGTGTTACAACAACATCACAGCAGGAAGGAGAGCCCAGGGCTTTGTGGCCAAGCATGCACCAAAAAAGAATGACTCAGCTTGTGTTGAACAATGCACAGGGC
The DNA here is from genome assembly GCA_013396835.1 of Psilopogon haemacephalus. NCBI lineage: Eukaryota > Metazoa > Chordata > Aves > Piciformes > Megalaimidae > Psilopogon > Psilopogon haemacephalus. The sequence continues at coordinate 241,486 of VWZI01020788.1, read as the reverse complement.
AGCAATGTGAACCTTGTTAGCAGGGAGAAAACCTTCTCTTGGACAACAACACAGCAAGTACAGACATTAACATTCTCCTGTAGTGATCTAATCTGCTTTTAGAGGTGTAATGGTTGAAGTACTCAGCACTGCTCAGGCCACACCTTGAGTGCTGTGTCCTGTTCTGTGCCCTTCAACTCAAGAGAGATGTTGAGGAACTGGAAGGTGCTCAGAGAAGGGCAGCAAGGCTGGGGAGGGACCTAGAGCACAGCCCCAAGAGGAGAGGCTGAGGGAGCTGGGGGTGTGCAGCCTGCAGAAGAGGAGGCTCAGGGCAGAGCTCATTGCTGTCTACAACTACCTGAAGGGAGGTTGTAGCCAGCTGGGGTTGGGCTCTGCTGCCAGGCAACCATCAACAGAAGGGGACACAGCCTCAAGTTGTGCTGGGGGAGGTATAGGCTGGATGTTAGGAAGAAGTTCTTCCCAAAGAGAGTGAGTGGCATTGGAATGGGCTGCCCAGGGAGGTGGTGGAGTCCCCATCCCTGGAGGTGTTGAAGCAAAGCCTGGATGGGGCACTTAGTCATGAGTGCAAGGTGGCCAAAATGCCATCTTCTGGGCTCTCTCTCTGGAAGGGATGGGGCAGTGTGTGTGGTGCTGAACTTGTGTCTGAGTTTCTGTGTTGAGTGGTGAGAGAGCATTAGCTTTCCAAGGAGGCGATGATCAGCCTCCAAAATGGTGTCAGTTGTATCTCTGTTGCAAAGAGCCAAGTGATAGGACAGTAGGAGATGGCCTCAGGCTGTGCCGTGGAAGGTTTGGATTGGACGTGAGCAACAATTTCTTCCCCAGTTTAAGGTCAGTGATCTGGAAGACCTTTTCTAAACCCATTGATGACTCTTAGCTGGTTCTTCCTCTCTCCTCTTTCTCCTGTAGCCTGCAGGTATGTTCTTGAAGTACAGGAGTTTACCCTTACTGGAATTTTGGAGGTTCAGGCAGACCTCATTCAGGCAGTGGCTTTGTAAATCAATCTGCTCTCACCTTTCTAACAGCTCTGCAGAGCTCCTCATCTTCTTCCCTTTTGAACATAGCAAAGGAATTTCTTCGTGGCCCTGCCCATGTTCTCTTCATCTAAACCCAATGCCTTTGGCTTTGCAGGAGTCAGTAAGTAGGGCACCATGGTTGGTGTGAAGTTTGTCTCTCCTAGCAGCCTTTCTTCTCATCTCCCTGTGCTTGTGCTGCTGATTTTGGCCTCTCCTCGGACCACCACCGTGAGTTTGCCTTTGTTGACCTTTATTCTTCTTGACTTCTGGAAACACTTCCAGTTTCTCGAGGTCTTTGGCTGCTGCTTTCCAGAAGGCTTCTGCCTGCCTTCTCTTTGGTGTTCCCAGCATGTTTCGAAAGGGCAGCTTGCATTACAGTTCCCAATTTGCCAATAAAACCGCTGAAGAAAACCAGCCCTGCCACAAATACATGCAAAAGGCCTGTTGAAAAGCTCCTTCTGGTAGAGACCAGTCAGTGACAAGTGGCAGCATTGCTGGGATGGGTCTTGAGCAGTGTCTGCATGTGGCTTGTTGTAACTCACGGGTGAGAAGCTGGGCAGGAGCTGGCACCGAGCGCTTGCAGCCTGGAGCCAGCCCTGCCCTGGGCTGATCCCCAGCAGTGTGGGCAGCAGGGGCAGGAAGGGGATTCTGCCCTCTGCTCTGCTCAGACCTCAGCTGCAGTGCTGGGGCAGCTCTGGAGTGCTCAGCACAGAGAGAGACCTGATGGAGCACGGCCAAAGGAGGCCACAGCAGTGCTGGAAGGGCTCTGCTGTGTGGCCAGGCTGAGTTGGGGTTGACCCTGATCAAGAGGTCTCCAGGAAGACCTTACTGAAGGCTTCTGGTACTTGAAGGGGATCTACAGGAAAGAAGGGGTCAGTCTGTTGTCATGGAGTGCCTAAACCATTCTGTGAATTTTCTGTGGAGTGGAAGATCCCAGAGAGGCCATAGCAGGACTTTGCTTGAAATGAAGATGCTCCCAGATGTGAAACCTGCCAACAATAAAGTACAGTGGTGCTCTCCAGACACTGCCTGGTTTTCTACTCCAGGGCCTTGTGAGAGCAGGATATTACTGCTGTTTGAGTGACTCTTAGAGTAAGTGGAATAGGGTGGTGGTGCTTACAGGGTACTGAAAATAGGGTGGTGGTGCTTACAGGGCACTGAAAATAGGGTGGTGGTGCTTACAGGGCAAGGGGAAGTCCATATTGGAATGCTTCCTAAATGCTAAGAATGAAAATTATTTATGGTTAACCATTTGACACTCTTCCAGGAAGGGGGAAAAAACCTTTAGCTTTTCTTATCTGTATTTGTGGTGTAGATGTGAAGCTCTGAGGGTGAAACAGAGTGGGGTTGATGTTCTGTTTAATCAGCAGAGTGTGACCAAAAAGAATTCTACACCTGAAGTTATCTCAGTGTAAGACAGCAGGTAAATGAGGTGTCCCTGGAGAGCCACTTGCTAATGCTGTGTCGGTGCACAGAGTCTCTCTGACAGTTTGCTGCTACCCAGGTACTGCTTTTGCCTCTGACCTTTTTTTCCTGTGGAGCTCTTGCACCACTCCTGAATTTTTCAGGTTGATTTTTTTTTTTGTGTGTGTGCATTGCTCAGTAGTTAATTTGCTCATTACAAAAGTTAAAAGCATCAGCAGTTTGTTTAATCTTCTTCTATGTTGCTTAATGAGAAGAAAATGTTTGAGGGATTCTGACCACTACAGAAGTTTAAAAGGGGTGGGGGAAATAAAATAAAATTGAAGTCCACAACAAACTCAGGAATTTGTTCCACTTATTAATTGAAAACAAAAGCAAGTCACTTCTGTTCCACTGTCCCCAGAATGTCCTCCTTGCATTGTTCCAGATCTCTTTCATTTTGCCCCTAGAGGTTTCCCTCCTCTGTACTTTCAGCTGAATTTATTTAGGTTGTTTCTGAGTCTCTGTCCTGCAGGCAGCTCTTGTTGGGAATGAAGTTACGGGGTCAGCCTTGTGGCTTGGCCTTCTGTGAGGCTGCCTGAAGCCCTCTTTTTAACCAGTTGAGTGTGAGACACAGGAAGGACCTGCAGAGCTAGTTCCTAAGTGTCTTCTGGTATTAATCTATACGTGTGCAATAGCTTTAAGCTCCTCTGGGGCATATTTATTATGGTGTCTGGTGTAGAACCTGCCAGCCTGAGAACAAGCAGCTGAAATGTCTGAAGCACAGGTGGAGAGAACATAGGTTGTGAAGGTGCTTGGTGGCAGGACTAAGATGTCCTCCTGCCTCTGTGTTTTAAGGAGATGTTGCTCTTGTGCATCATGAAAGTGTAACAGCATTTCCTGTGGGGGCTGAGTAGAGAGTCAAGTGAGGCTTTGGGATGCAGGAGGAGGAGGAGGGTGTGAAAGATTCACCATCAACACATCCTGCCTCTGCAGGAGCAGCCTCCTCTCTCTTTCTGCTGCTCAGAAAAGGAGAGGGCATTTGGCTGTGCCCACTAAGAGAGGCTTGGCTGCTTGGCATGGAGCAGGTTTGGTTGCCCCTGCTTTAAAGGGTGAGCTCTGTGACAACACAAGACTGCAGATGAGCACTCCTGATGCATTTGCCTGTTGTGACTTTCCTGGAAAGATTTTTCCAGTTGGCTAATTTATTTATTTATTTATTTATTTATTTAAAAGACAAAACCCAACCCAGAGTGGATTTTTGTTTCATGAACGGAGAAATTGTGAAACTCAACAATGCAATCCAAGAACGTTTTTGAGTCATCTGAAATGGTTTTGCTTAGTGAGTGTGCTTTAAAAATGTGATCCAGACAGCTCTGTCACCGAGCAGGGCTTTGAGCAGAGAATTACAGCCTGCTTGCAGTCAGGAGATAAGTGCATGAGGGACAAACCTCCTTTGCTCAGACTGTTTTAATCAGAAGGCTTTTTGTGGAGGAGACTTAATTCCTGAAACTCTCTGACTGGCAGTTTTTTGGAGCAAAGGCAGGGGAGGAAAAAAGAAAAAGCACCCTCAAGGCTCATTTTCTATAGCATTGTCACAAAGCTTTGTTTCTTGCAGCCAAGGGAATGAACAGCCCCAAGCAAGTGTGATTTTTGTTTGTTTTCCTCTGTGCAGTCATGGTTATTGATGGCCATACATGTAAGATGCTTTCTTTTTTTTGTTTCTTGTTGGAATTTTATGTGCATCACCTTCTGAGGTATGCTGAATTACTGCTCACTTCAGGACACTTGCCTGAAGATCCACATCAGGCTGTGATTAGTGTTTGGACTGGGAGAGATGTTACTAGAAGTGGAGAGTGTGGGCAGAATAAATGAGATAGAGGGAAGCAGCTGGAGAGATTTGTAGATCCAGAGACAGGCAGCTCAGGGTGTCCTGAAGGTTTGGTAGGCAAGAAGTGGGAATTGTAATGCCTCAGATATGGTGATCCTGGAAAGGAAGAAACACACAATGAAGGTGCTCAGAGTGGATCAGGTGAGAACCAGAGCTGGTGGGAAGCTGGCAGAGAAAATAGTGCACAGACATCAAGGACACAGGATCATGAGGGTCGGGAGACACTTGCCCAGGATGCTCAGAGAGATGCGGGATTCCCCATCCCTGGAGCTATCTTAGGTCAGGTTGGTTGAGGCTGTGAGCAACCTGCTGTAGGTGCAGATGTCCCTGCTGACTGTTGGGGTATTGGACTGGATAACCTTCAAAGGTGTCTTCTGACCCAAAGCAGTCTGATTCTGTGAGTGGTGCTGCAGCTTGGGCAGCTGAGGAGGGCAGACCTCTACCAAAGCCAGCGAACCAAAGGTGACTACATCACAGTTAGGGCCTTGAGGAGAGAGATTTCTTCTTGACTCAGCTGAGTCCCTGTGGTGTTTATTTGGGCTAAGAGTCACTGTGTGGTCACCGTAGTCCCCACAGAGGATGGTGTTCAGCAGAGCAAGAACCTGACATGCTGCTGTGTTGGAGTTTGTCCTGCAGCTTCAGAGGGCATTGTACTTTGCTCTGGGACTGGCTTGGCTCTTGCCTGTTTGCTCGTGTCTGTGAGGGAGTGTGCAAGCCAAGGATGCTGGTTCTGCATTGGAGGGAGGGTTGTGGAGGGCTCCAAAGAGGAGATGGAGAGTTTGAGGACAGCCTTAGGGCTGGCTCAGAAGGTGCTGGGGTTTCACATGCTGCCTCTCAACAACCTTTGGTTTTTTGCACTGGAGCTTGGCTATGAAATAATCACAATGTCACAGACTGGTTTAGGTTGGAGATTAGGGTTTAGGTTCCAGAGATGGGGAATCCACAGCTTTTCTGGGTAGCCTGTGCCAGTGCCTCATCCTGACGGTGAAGAATTTCTTCCTTGGGTCTAATCTAGGTCTGTCCACTTGCAGTTTGAAACTGTTACCCCTTGTCCAAAACGATTTTACTCTGTCAGACCTTTGATTCCTGTTAACCATCTCCACAGGAAACTTCACCTTAGTGTTTGTAAGTAGTTTTGAGATGTACAGACATCTAGCAACAGAGGAAAAGATAAATCTTGATGTTGTTTTTCTTTGCATGCCAAGGACATTTGTTTGGCACCTGTAGCCACCCTTGCTGTATGTGTACATGGAATGAAAACACTTGTGTGGCTTTATCAGAGAGGAGTTAAATGTCCCATCCCTGGGGGCGTTGCAGATGAGGCTGCCTGGGGCTCTGAGCAAGCTGCAGTGGTTGCAGCAGGCTCTGCTGAGTGCAGGGCACTGGGCTGGGTGACCTGTGAAGAGCCCTTCCCAGCCCAGGCAGCTGCAGTGTGGCTGTGCGGCACTAGGTGGCGCTCTGCCCCCAGCTTTCGCCTCCCACCCGCCGAGCCCTGCTGAGCCCCGGGGAGCAGGCAGCAGCATGGTGCTAAGGCTGGAAGCTCTCTCCAGCACCAGCCAGATGCTCCCTTGCAGTGGAGAAGGCAAATTCCGTTGCCATTTGAGGACATCTACTCTGGGTGGCTGTTGGAACTGTTAGAGCCAGTCCAGAGGAGGGCCACGAAGATGATCGGAGGGCTGCAGCAGCTCTGCTAGGACGACAGGCTTGAGGGAGTTGGGGCTCTGCATGCTCGAGAAGAGAAGGCTGCCAGGAGACCTTATGGTAGCCTTCCAGTGTCTGAAAGGGACCTACAGGAAAGCTGGGGAGGGACTATTGACAAGGTCTTGTAATGACAGGATGAGGAGGAATGGGTTAAAACTGGCAGAGGGAAAATTGAAACTGGATGTTAGGAAGAAGCTCTTTGCAGTGAGGGTGGTGAGACACTGACACAGGTTGCCCAGGAAGGTTGTGGATCACAGAATATGATCAAAGATCACATTTGGTTATTTTGTGTTCCACAACCTCCCTGGAAGTGTTCAAGGCCAGATTGGATGAGGCCTTGAGTGACCTATTCTAGTGGGAGGTGTCTCTGCCTATGGCAGGGAGTTGGAACTGGATGATCTTTGAAGTCCCTTCCAATCTAAACTATTCTATGCTTCTATAAGCTTTGGCTCCAGTTTACATCTGGGGAAGTTTTAGCTTGGTCACGAGGAACAATTTCTTATCCCAAAGGATTGTCAAGCCCTGGACCAGGCTGCTCAGGGCAGTGGTGAAGTCCTCATCCCTGGATGGGTTTCAAAGCCTTTTAGATGTGGTGCTGAGGGACATGGGTTAGTGGTGACCTGGCAGTGCTGGGTTAAGGGATGGACTTGATCTTAAAGACCTCTTCCAGCCTGAGCAGTCCTGTGACTCTCAACTCCTGCCACATGCTTTTGTTGCCCTTCATTGCATCCAGCTTTGTTGCCTGATAGTGCTCAGAGGTGGCTAAGCTTACAGGTGAAGGACAGAGGCTTTGTTTCAGATTATTTGGTGCTTTTGGCCACGTTGTGGTCTCTGGGGGAACATCAAGCTGGGATGTGATGGGCGGAAAAAGAAGGGCTGGTACAGGAGGATTTCCACGCCTGACTTTGGTGCCTGCTGCATGCAAATAAAAGCCAGAACTGTCTCTATCACAGGAGGAGTTTGTTTTCTTTCTTTGGTTTTGGTGTTGGGTTTTTTTTTTTTTTTTGAAACTCCTATTTTGGATGTTTCTTGTAGATAGTGACAGTTACAGCTGCTGGAACCCTGACCAGTGCTGTCATCATCCTTGTAGGTCTGTCTATGACGGGGAAGAACATGGACGTTTCATGGAGAAACTGGAAGCAAGAATCAGGAACCATGATCGTGAGATTGAGAAAATGTGCAACTTCCACTACCAGGGCTTCGTGGACTCCATCACAGAGCTGCTGAAAGTTAGAGGAGAAGCTCAAAAACTGAAGGTAAGAGAAAGCTGTGTCAGAAGTGGCCCTGCCTGGGGCAGCTGCCTCCTGCTTTTGGTTGGTTTATTTAATCACTTAAAGCTATCTCTGGCATCTCCTAGCAGGCTTCTGGCTTTGCACGCTCAGGTTTCTGTCCCACAAATAAAGGAAAACACTTTCATGGGGGGGGCTGTCCTGGCACTAGGAGTTCCACAGCAAGGAAGCATCCAGCAGCTGATTGCAGGATGAGGCTATTGGAAATACCACGGAAGAAGTTGTAAGGGTGTTTTTTTTCTTTTTCTTTTTAAAGCTATTGTTCCTAGTCAAGAATTCCACATTGTTTGTTTGCAGAGGCTGGTTGCTGTTTCCCATTCTGCAGAGAGCTACTTTGTTGGTGGCACCCTGTGAAGTCCACGGCCATCCCCTCAGGATCTCTCTTGATTTCCATTGCTATGTGATCCATAAAATGGCACATGGGAAGAATGCACACAGAAGCTTGTTTGAGAAGTGCTGAGCCCTCTTTGTGAGGATTTCTTTCTGGGTCCAGTGACAAGAGCTGTTTTATTCCAGCTGATCTTGGTCTCTTCCTTGACAGTGCTGCTCTTTGAGCATACCTGCAAGCAGCAGTGGAATGGACATGAGCCAGCAGTGTGCCCAGGTGGCACGGAAGGCCAATGGCATCTTGGCTTGTATCAGTAGTGTGGTCGGCAGCACCAGGGATGTGACTCTGTCCCTGTGCTGGCACTGGTGAGGCCTCACCTTGAGTGCTGTGTGGCAGAGTCCCCATGCCTGGAGGGCCTTAAAAGCCTTTTAGATGTGGTGCTGAGGGACATGGTTTAGTGATGAGCTGGCAGTGCTGGGTTAAGGGTTGGACTTGATGGTCTTACAGGTCTCTTCCAACCAGAACAGTTCTGTGACTTTCTGATTCTGTGACCTAAAAGCTGCTGGCTGCTCAGTGTGTTCCCAGAGGACTTAATGGAGGGAGAAGAGCCACACTGCTGGATAACAAATCCAGTCCTTGTGTGCAACCTGCAGATGGGGAAGTTCATGAGCTGCTGACTTGAAGGATGGTTCCACAGTCCCCCTCCCTGGCAGGAAGTCAGCAGTAGGGGTGTGTTGGACAGGGATGGAGTCTGCGCAGCCAGGCAGGGTCACTGTGGTGTCCATTCCCAGGATTCCTCCCCAGTGCCCTTTGCTCCTCTCTCTCATCACTCTGACACTCTCTAAACGATAGCAGAGTGATGTTGTAAAGCCCTCAGACCAAAGCCCTGCTCTGTACCACATGTTCCATTTCCAGATGGAGGAGCTAAGGGCTTGAGCATCCCCTAAGCCCCTCGCCTGCTGCTGGCGTCTCCTTCCTCACATGTGCCACCTGTGCTCTGCTCCCCCTTGCTCTGTCTGCCTTACATTACTAAAGCTCCACTGTGTCTGCACAGGCTCTAGATAAATAAGCACCTCTTGGGTTTTTTTTTTTCCCCCTAGTCTATAGATGTAGACCTTAAGAACAAACCAAAACACAGCCCCCCTCTGCTCCCTGAAAACTGTTGGTGTGCAAGGGCAGGATATGCTCTTCCTTTTCTGCTTTAAGTGGGATTGGTATGTAATTTTAATAGAAGACTAGAAGAGCCTTGGCATTATTTTAGGAGCAGTTTTAAATTACCCTACATGGATTCCTTTTTCCTGGTGGGATTTTCAGAATATAAGCAAATAAAATAATCTTTGGAAGAGATGCTGTGCTCCTGCTCATAAAATCTCAATACATCATAAAGGAAATGAGCAGTTTTTGCACAGGGCAAGGAGCCAGGAGAGCTGGAGCTACTGCAGGAGCAGTGTGCTGCAGATGCTGGAGAGAAAATGGTCAGTGGGGAGATGAGTCCTCTTCCTGCAGCGTGGTGAGCTTGAGAACCAGCATGGGCAGTGTTGAAACAAAGGAAGCCTGTGATGGCTCTTTGACATCAGCCTCTCCGTCTTGCTTGTTGAAGAAACACTGAGCTCTCAGGGTGAGGCCTCCTGTCGAAATCTGGACCAGAGTCAGAAATAATTGTTGGGTGATACCTTTCAGTAGTCAGCAGGAAACAAATTGGGTCCTGAATCAATTTCATTGATTCCTGCTGGAGTGCAAATTGAAGAATGCTGGAGAAGGGCAGTGAGGCTGGTGCTGGGTTTAGAGCACAAGTCTTGAGAGGAGCACCTGAGGCAACTGGAGTTGTTCAGCCTGCAGAAAAGGAAGCTCAGAAGAGACTACCTGGCTGTCCACAAACCCCTGACAGGTGGAGTGGGGTTGGTCTCTTCTCCCAGGGTTTGCTGTGATGCTGAGGAGTTAACTTTTAACTGTGATTCCTTTGGTGTTGAGGAGAGGCAATTTAATGCCATCAGGTCTATGTCCTGCCACTACCACTCACGTAAAATTATTTTAAAGGTGAGGATCCACTTCAACATCTGCTACAAAGTTGAGTATGTTAAGGTGGCAGCTTTTCGAGGCTGCTATGGCAAGGGTGTTAATCCCTGGTGCCTTTTACTTTTTTTCTAGCAGCAGGGAGGAAAATCCTGGATATTGCTGTGGGGCTGTTGGAATCCTGTGTGCCAGAAAGGCCATGACTGAAATCACCTAAGAAACAACAGCTTCATTCCCTGCAAGGGAAGGTTGTGTGGAAAATGATGGTGTTTGTGTAAAAACTTTTTTTCTTTTACTTGTGATTAAAAATAGTCCTGTTTTACATGGAGCTGTCTTGTGTCTTTTCCCCACGTCCCCACAGAATCAAGTGACAGACACCAACCGGAAGCTGCAGCATGAAGGGAAAGAAGTAAGTTGATGACACAAATTCATTCATTCTGCTTTCTGCCCTTCCATTATTTGATTTCATGATCTCAGAGGTCTGTTCCAGCCTCAATAACTCTGTGATGCTGTGCTCACTAGTGGGAGATGGCACTGAGCATCAAGAACTGCTCAGCAGTAGCTGATAATTGGCACTGGCATTGGTCTGCAAGCCTGCATTGATTCTTTCCTGCATGGAAGCTGAGTTGGGTGAGAGTGGGGGAAGTGATATTTCTGTTCTACTGCTTGTGGATTGAAAGCAAAGCATGAGAAGCAGGAGGGGCTTGTAGTGGCAGAAATCAGGTTGTGGGTTTGTCTGCAGCCCTGAATGGTGTCCTTGGGATTGTTCATAGTAGTACTGCATCCAGAGCAGTATATGGGCAGCAGGGGCAGGGAGGGGATTCTGCCCCTCTGCTGAGACTCCACCTGCAGTGCTGGGGCTGGCTCTGGAGTCCTCAGCACAGACAGGGACCCGGAGGAGTGGGGCCAGAGGAGGCCACAGCAATGCTAGGAGGGCTGGAAGCTGGAGTTGGTGCTCCACAGGACAAATCCTTGACTTTGAGAAAAGGAAACAAAGAGTTTTCTATGTGGTGTCCATACTTGTTCTGCCATTCTGCAGGCACAGTTTTTCCTTCTGGAGACTGAGCCCTCCTCCTTGTTAGCTTGTGATGGTAGGAGACCCCCTGGGAGTGAGCAGCCACATCCTGCCTTTGAGAAGGACCAGAAAAAGAGTCTTGGAGAGGGAGTAGGGAAGACACAAGTGAAATGGAAAGGGGGAATAATTGTTGGAATTCACAGGAGGTGCTGCAAGGCTGGCATGTTGGTGGCTTTGGTTTTGCTGCTTGCTTACCTCAAATGAGGCAAGGGAATGAATGCTTCTGCTCTGGGTTAGAGAGCCCAGAGCTGCCTCTTCTCCCTGCTTCAGCAGCGCTGCTTGGTGAGCTCTCACTTACCAGGCTGAGCTTTGCTGTCAACCTGCTGTCTTGGATGGTCGTGACAAGTGCAGACCACTTCATATCCTCTCTGCTGGGTCTGTTCACTGTTCTTAGTGAAACTTTTTTTTTTTTTTCCCCCCCCTTTCCAAAGCTGATAATAGCAATGGAAGAGCTGAAGCAGTGCCGGCTGCAGCAGAGGAACATTTCAGCAACAGTGGATAAGCTAACCCTCTGTCTTCCTGGTGAGGCATCTGAAGTTACTCTTCCATTTCTGTAGCTGTTGATTGTAATTTGGCATCTCTTTGCTGCTTTGTGCTTGTGCCTCAATGCTTGTGTGACTTTTTTTTTTTCCCCTCTTTTTCCAGTCCTGGAGATGTACAGCAAACTGCGGGAGCAAATGAAATCAAAAAGGTAATTTATTATTATTTTTTTTTTTTAACCCCAGACTGGTTTATATTGGAAGAGTTGTAAAGGACCTGCTTGGTGAGGGAGGAATTAAAGAGGTTCTCACAAGTTAGAACTTCAAAATGAGCCGTTCCAAGTTCACTTCCTGCTTTCTGGCTGCTGTCTTCATCGTCCTGCTGAGCCTTCCTGCCAGTGCCAGGATTGCAGCAGGCTCTGATTTTTTTTGTGTTGGGCTTTTTAATTAAGGTGAACTTTCACTTTGCATTTCATAGAAGCTCACTATGTGATGCTTCACTTGTGATGCTGTTGTGTATTGTGGCATTCACAAAATTAATTTAGCTAATAATACATGAATTAATTTAGCTAATAGCATACAAAGCACATGTATTATTGGATAAATTAATTCTGTGAATGCCATAACATGAAAACAGTGATCTGACAGATTCTGAATGGAAACTAAACAGCTCAGAAACCTTGTGCAGTGTGGTAGGGAGAGGTAGAGAGACCCTACAGCTTTATTTTGTGCCAGAAATGCCAGTTCAGAAGGGTGAGCTGAGCTACAAGGATGCTGTGGATCAAGAATCATGAGCTGTACATTTTTCCCCACCCTCCATCTGTTAGGACGCTGAAGTTCATGAAGCATTGGTCTGGGATGTTTGCATGGCTGGGGTGGGGGCCGGTTTGTTTAAGCAGGGTGGGATTTGGGAGGAGAGTTGTAGCCCTGGGGGGTGGCAAATTGGGCAAAGAGCAGCTGCTGGTGGAAGGAGGAGGGCAGCTGAAAAGGCATCAGGCTCCGGCTGAGTGCCGCGCAGGGAGAGCAGCTGGGATCCGCTGCCTGCTTTGTGCCTGCCATCCATCACGGGGACAATACAGAAGGAACCAGATGTTCCCGACAAGGCAATCACTAATTGGAGGGGCGTATTTTTACCCTTCTCCCTCCTGCCTCCTCTCATCTATGTGATCTTTAGACCCAGGAGCATTGGCTGAAGAGATAAAGCAGCTCTCTTGAAAGCTGGGCTCGAGCTGGAGCAGTTGTGGGGAGCTGCTTTCGTGGCTCCCAAAGCTGCTGCCCTCTCTCTCGGGATGGCTCAGCGCAGAATTGGGCAGCGTGTGGCTTGTCCAACTGCCTTCAGCCTGTTTATAGGGAACAGCAAGGGGCTTATCCGCTGACAGATGTGGGGTGGGGAGCTGGAGCTGATCACAGCACTGTGAGCTTTGGAAGGCAATCCACATGCTGCTCCATTCCCTCACTCTGGGTACTGTTTCCACAGTCTGCTTCTAAGAATTGCATCTCCCCCACTTTGGTTCATTTTGAAACAAATAGAAGTTGAAAGGCACATTTGAAGAAAATTTGAACCCCTTGCTCTTTCTTTTTTCCCTCTCCTCTTTCTTTCTCTGTCTGGATTTGATGCCTTCATCCTCCAAACACAGCACAACATATTAAATAGTTCTATGTCTGCACCCGGTCTCACTTATATATCATTTCATGATGGCCAGCAAGGGGGTTGGTTACAAGTGTGAGTCTCAGATTTTGAGTACACATCCTCAGAGGAGGCTGTGAGGAGAGGTTTGGGTCCAGGGTGAATAAACTCAGCTCTCCTAAGGCAGACAGAATGAGTGATGTGCTGCTTGCTGTGTGATATTCATGAACCCAGCACAGGCATTTGCCACATGCAGAGCCAGGGGCCCTTACCTGGAGAAGCCATGGTTCAGACCTGGAGGAGTGACTGCAGCCAGCAGAGAGAGGGGAGGTGGGGAGGAGTCTCATTACCCCTGAGGTGTCTGTGACCTGGTGTTGGTGGGAAAACAGGATTCTAGAGATGGTTCTAATGCTTCTGAGTTGGTTCCCTCATAATTTATTTTTCCCTTTGGGCCAGATCTGTGGTCAGAGCAGGAGGAGGATGGGCTCACACTGTCCACTGCCATTCAAGGGAGACCCCCATATTCTGAGTCCTATGGACTCACACTTCCTGAAGGAAAAAGAATGCTTTGAGAAGGATTTGCTTAGAACAGGCATTTCCCATTTAGCATCCTCTGTCAGGCTGCAAAGTTTGTTTTTGTGCCAAAAAGTAAGACAAAATTGAAAGCTGTTGGCCAGGAGCAGAGTGTAAAGGTGTGCAGTGTGCATAGGGGAAGAAATCTGAGTAGCCTTGCATCCCTAAATTTGTAGGATCTGTTCCTTTTAGAGTGGGGAAATTAGGTATTTCCACGTTGTAAAGGGTGTGTGCTCCAGAGCTGGCTGGAGAGGTAGGGGCTTTGTGGAAAATGCATCTGTTGGACCTCTAAGCTGGGGGTTCTGTCTAGAATGTTCTCATCTCTAGCCCAATCCATCTGCTAAAGCAGGGCACCCACAGCAGCTTGTCCAGGAGGGTCTGGAATCTCTGCAGAGAAGGAGACTACAACCTCTCTGGGCAGCCTGCTCCAGGGCTCCAGCACCCTCACAACAAAGAAATTTCTTCTCATGCTCAGATGGAACCTCCTGAGTTCCAGTTTGTGCCCTTTCCTTGTCCTATCCCTGGGCACCGCTGCTGAGAGTCTGGCCCTATCTTCTTCCCCCCACCCTTCAGCTATTGATCAGCATTGCTCAGATCTCCTCTGGGGCTGCTCTTCTTCAGGTTCAACAGCCACAGTTCCTTCAGCTGCTCTAGACCCCTTACTTGTGTCCTGGCTGGCCTGTGTCTGCACATCAGAGCTGTGAGTGAGGAGCTGCTGCTTGCCTGGCTCTTGCTGTGTGCTGCTTCCAAGGGTCAGCTTTTTCTGGTTGTCTGGCTGGATGCTTTGGTTCCATGGAGCAGAGCTGAGGTTCTTGGATAGGTTGACTTATTTGCAGTCAGCACACCCTCGGGAGGGGATGTGGGATGGAAGTAGCAGTTCTGCTCTCCACAGCTGCCTTGCTTGCTCCCACCAGGCACTACCCTGCGCTGAAGACCCTGGAGCACCTGGAGCACACCTACCTGCCCCAAGTGAGCCACTACCGCTTCTGCAAGATCATGGTGGACAACATCCCAAAGCTGCGGGAGGAGATCAAAGAAGTCTCCATGTCCGACCTCAAGGATTTCCTGGAGAGCATCCGGAAGCACTCCGACAAGATTGGAGAGACAGCAATGAAACAGGTAGGACTGGTGGGGGCTGGAGGTGTTTTGGGAGGAGCAGAGTAGTTCATGGTCATGCCACACAAGTTCTGCTCTTCCAGTTCCAAGGCAGCAAACTTAGCTTTAAATCCCGAAGGAATTTTGTTGCTCTGTGAAACTGATTTGTCCTTCTGTGCTTTCTACTTGAGCTCTTATCATCTTGTTTTTATATTTCTAGTCCATTTTTACCATAATCTCCTGCTTGTCTTTTACTATAGGCTCTTGGTAACCCAGCTGGAGGGGCAGCTGGGGTCTGTAACTCGTATCTTCTGCTAAGCAGGGGTAGTTGTGCTGCTGTGACTGCTGCCAACTGAAAGTTCTGGAGACACCAGCAATGATTTCCCAAGGGTTTCAGCCTAGAGAAGACTCCAGAGAGGTCTTCTGATGGCCTTTCAGTACTTAATGTAGCCCTGTAAGAAAGCTGGGAAGGGCTTCTCAGAAGGGCATGCAGTGATAGGACAGGAGGTGATGGCTTCAAACTGAAAGAGAGGAGATTTGATGTAAGGAAGAAGCTCTTCACTGTGAGGATGGTGAGACACTGGCACAGCCTGGCTGGAGAGGTTGTGGATACTCCCTCCCTGGAAGTGTTTAAAACCAGGTTGGATGGGACTTAGAGCAGCCTGGGCCAGTTGAAGATGTTCCTTCTGACTGCAGAGGGGTTGGGACTAGATGGTCTTCATGGTTCCTTCCAACCCATTCTATGCCTTTCTGATTAGATGTTTTCAGTTTGGCCACAGGTGATACAGTGAGGTGCACCTCTTCAGCCTCTCTCAAAATCCTGTTTTTCCTCTGGTTTATGAATCACAGACCTGTCAGGGTTGGAAGGGACCTCAAGGATCATCCAGTTCCAACCCCACTGCTATGGAGAGGGACACTTTCCACTAGATCAGGTTGGCCAAAGCCTTGTCCAGCCTGGCCTTAAAGAAACTTTCCAGGGATGGGTAAAGCAAGGTGCAGACTGCAGAAGGGCTTTCCTTTCCTTCACCCTTTGTGGGAGCAGAGTTGTCTCTGAGGTTGGCCTCGGTGGTTTTCCAGCAGTAAAGGTGCACCATTCCCACACAGTGTCCTGAGAGGAAGTTCAACATGCCACTGCTGGGTGCTGAAGCCACGTTGGAAGTGATCCTGGCGTTTGAGCAAGGTGCTGGGTAGAGGTTGCTGCAGAAAGCATCAGGAGGTGCTTCACTGAGCAGTGCCGAGGAGCCAAAGTGTTTGGAGCCGCAGTGGCGTGGGCTCAGCTCACACCGTTTGGGCCCTCAGCAGAGGGCAGGGCTGCCCAGTGCCAGAGTCACCAGCGCCTCCTCTCTCCTCCCTGGGTCTCTTCCCTGGGTCTGCAGGCCGTGATTGATAGCTGCTGTGGAGCAGAGCGGAGCTGGCAGAGGGCCTGGGAGAGTCGGGGAGCTGCGATTGGCAGCCGAAGGCATTCGGTTTAAATTAGCATCATATAAATTCTTTTAAAATTGTTTGATTTCACCAGCGGGAGTGGAAGAGGTTTGATACAATGGGGAGAGGAAGTGGTGTTTGTGTAACGTTACAAATCTGAGGCCCATGATGACAAGAGCTGAAAATTTCATTTTGTGATAATCAGAAGGATCTGTCTCGCAGCGCTCCGAGCCGGAGCTGCGTTGCTGGCTGGCAGGCAGGGGTGCAGGCAGCTCGCTGGGAGCTCTCTGGCCTCTCTCTTGCCAAGGAAGCCCCTGGTGGGCTGAGGTCAAGTGAGAGGTTGCTGGGGTCAGCTGGACACAGGCACTGGAGGGGTCTGGCATCATGCAGGGAGCCCTGAGCGTCTCGCTGCACAGATGATGCAGCTCTCATTCGCTCCTTCCCTCCTGGGTTTTTTCAGATCTGAATTTTATTACCTACGGTTCTGGGGGAATTTGCTGCCTTCCAAATATTCTTTTTAATTACACAGAGCTGGAGCAGATGAAAGGAGCTCTGCACACTTGAACTCCTTTTGGACTTTGGCCCTGTGAACCTGCCTGTGTGTGTTTTGGTTTTGTTGGTGGTTTGGGTTTTTATTGGTTTTATTTATTTTATTTAATTTTTTAAAAAAATCTGAGTTCTGGCCCTGCCAGGAATGAATTACAGCTGATTAACACTGGCTGATATCCGGAATGTGGTTTTATTATCTAGCTGAGGTCTGAAATATGCACGGCATGTGGAGGAGGTCACTGTGGATGATGCCGCTTGTGGAGCGTCCTGGGGTAAGCTCAGGGAGCGCTGCTGCACAGGAGGCCAAGAACAACCCAGCCAAAAGTCATTAACAGATGGAGTTTGTCCAGGCAGCCAGAAGGCTCCACGTGCCTCTCAGACAGGCAGAGCAGCAGATCTCTTCTCCTTAGCCTCAGCTGATTGTGCTCTCAGAGCTGATACTGAAGAGGTTTGTGTTTACCTCTGCTTTTTTAGAGGTGACTTCTTGCTCCTCTTACCAACAGATGCTGGTGTCTGTGTCCTTTGGATCAGCAATAATGTGGTCAGCAGGATCAGGGCAGGGATTGTCTTCCCAGGCTTGCTGAGGCTGCATCTCAAATACTGGGGTCACTTTTTGGCTTCTTGCTCCAAAAACTGCATTGAGGTGCTGCAGTGTGACCACAGAAGAGCAATGAAGCTGGTGAAGGTTCTAGAGCAGAAGTCTTGTGAGGAGCAGCTGAAGGAACTGGGGTTGTACAGCCTGGAGAAACAGGGGAGAGCTGCTGGCTCTCTACAACTGCCTGAAGACAGGTTGGAGCCAGGTGGGGGTTGGTCCCTTCTCCCAACGAACAAGTGATAGAACAGGAAGATATGGCCTCAAGTTGTGCCAGGGAAGGTTTAAGTTGGATATGAGGAACAATTTATTCCCTGAAGGGGTTGTCAAGGCCTGGCCCAAGCTGCACAGGGCAGTGGTGGAGTCCCCATCCCTAGAGAAGTTTCAGAGCTGTGTAGATGTGATGCTGAGGGCCGTGGTTTGGTGGTGGCCTGGCAGTGCTGGGGTAACAGCTGGACTTGATGAGCTTAAAGGTCTTTTCCAACCAAGATGCTTCTCTGACTTTGATTTCTGAGCAGTGCAATGTGAGGTTTCTCCAGGAGCATCCTCCCACAGTGGCAGAAGTGCCAGCTTGGTGATGGCAGCCTGCTCATGCAAGTGAAGGAGGAGGTCAAACCTTGCACAAGGATGTGCACAGCTGAGAGGCTGATGTGATTTTGGTAGGGCTGCAGTTCTGGCTGTCAGCTGGAGCAGAGGAGACATTTCATGGCGTGGATTAGCAGCACCTCTGGCCAGGGCCATGACTCTAAACTCAGTCACTGCTCTAGTGCTTGGTGGGTGCCCTTGCCTCACATTGCTGCCTCTGTGAGTGGGAGCTGACTGAGACCTGCTCACAGGCAGTGTTCAGGGTGTGCTGTCCTGCACAGGCACTCCCCTCTGCCTCTTGTGCCTGCAGATGGCTTGGACAAAGGTGCCAAAGCAGCACACAGCTGCCACTACTGACAGGCTTTTCTCCAGCGTAGACATTTGCAGTAGCACAGGATCAAAATGCAGCTGGGCTGAGAAAGTAAAGAATCTTGTGGATGGGAAGTGGAAGAGAAGATTTGTTTCCTGCCTCCCCTCAATTACTTAGAGTGGAGATGACAGCTACTAATAGGCATTCCCTGGGACTGCTGGGATGCTGTGCTGCATGGGTTTGGGGCTGTCTAAGGCTGTTGGGCACCCAGCTGTGTGCTTCAATATTTTAGGTATGTCTGGATTTAAATTTAATTGTGACCTTGAGTTCCCTGGATTTGTGCTGGTTGATTTGGGGGTGCAGGCTTCCCTGTGTGCTTCTGATCTGTGCTACTGATCTGTTCTGAACGACCGTGACCAGATCTCAGCCTGCTTTTTTAGCCCTATGGTGTTGCTTCACTGGTGATGCCCATCCAGAAACATGAAGTGAGGCCAGTTCCTGTGCCCCACAGAGGGGATATCTCCTGTCTTGAGTCTGGCATCTGCCCCCCACCTCCCGCAGGACTCTGTCTGGCAAGGTGGCTGTAATGGTGCTGTGAAAACAAAGGGTGCTTGTCAGGCAGCCTGTCTGGGCAATGGTGCCAGGCACTGTGGGCAAACCCTGTCCCCTCCCTGCACCTCACTTGAGTGCAGCCACGTTCCCAGCCACACCAGCCAGGACCTTCTGTCAGTCTCCAGATACTGCCTGGTGGCCTTTAGATGGCCTGGAAAAATGTGGAGAAGTGCACTTGGTGTGGTGGTCTTAATTATCCTCATCCCTGACGGTTTTTATGTCATCTTCTGCAGCGCATATGGAAGCTGTTTCTGCTTTGTATGCCTCTTTTAGAGTAAATTAGATTTTACTGCCTTTCTCTGGACATCCTTCTGCTGGGTGTCAGCACTCTGGCAGTGCTCTGTGAAGGTCACAGGAGGTCCATCCCCCCGCCACGTGGGCTGCCTTTGCTGGTGCCAAGCCTGGCCCTGCCCAGGCTGCTGGGGAGAGGTCTGCATCCGCTGGCTCGGTGGGGGCCAACCTCCATCCGCACGCCCCAGGACTTCCCTCAGCACCCTTGGAGCTGCGCTTCCCCACGGGTTTAAGTGGGCTCTCTGATTCCGGAGGTCTCCTTTAACAAGCACAGCAAGTCAAAATAGTGATGTTTATTAAAAGCAAGGAGATTTTGCAGGCTGGGATGCAGGCAGGAGAGCCCTTGGCTGAGGTCAGGCTGGCGCTGGGTATGCGCTGACTATTTACACAGCGGAGCGGGGATAAGGGGATGCTGCTTTCCCCTCCTGGGCAGGTTTGGAGAGGGGAAGTTATTTTCTAGTAAAATTTGGTAACGAGACCTCCTTAATCTTGGATACTGCTGCTTGTCTACTTGCTATATTAAAGTATTGTGGAAAGAAATACATCTTTTGGGGCTGTTTAGATTAGAAGTCTGATGGCCAGCTACGGGCTCAGCTCTCAGAGCTATTGGGAAGAGGCTCACAAACTGTTCTGGGTGAATTGGGAGCCTGTAACCCAGTGGAGAAATGATTCATGTCCTCTGGTTATTGAAGAGATGTTGCTGGTAGACCTGTGTCAGCTCTGAGATGCCTTCACACGGCTCTGTGGAGCCGGATGGGATCCGTGCACAGCTTCTGAGGGAGCTGGTGGAGATGCTCACCAGGCCACTTTCTGTCCTTTCTCAGCAGTTTTGCCTCACCAAGGAGGTCACAGGTAACTGGAAGTTATCAAATGTGGCACTTATCCACAGGAAGGGCCAGAAGGAGGATTTGGGATGCTGCAGGCCTGCCAGTTTGGTGCTGGTGCCAGAGAAGGTTACAGAGCAGATCATCTGAAGTGCCACTACACAGCGTGTAAAGGGCAAGCAGGTGGTCAAGCCCAGTCAGCATGGGTTTATGAAAGTCAGGTCCTGGCTGACTAACCTGATCTTCTGTGACAAGATGACCTCCTAAGTGGATGAAGGAAAGGCTGTGGATGCCTTCTACTTAGCATCAAAGGCTTTAGTAAAGTCTGTATCCCACAGGTTTCTCCTGGAGAAAATGACTGCCCCTGGCATGCATGCCCAGGGCAGTGATGCAATCCCCATCCCTGGAGGTGTGTAAAAGCCATGCAGACATGGTGCTGAGGGATGTGGTCTAGAGGTGAGCTGGCAGTGCTGAGTTAATGGTAGGACTTGATGATCTTGAAAGTCTTTCCCAAGCAAAATGATTCCATGGCTCTAAGAGCTGTAGTACAGCTGCTTGTTGTGAGAAGCATTCGGTGTGTTTCCGCCTGTCCTCTTGCCACTGAACAAGAAGATGGGTAGAGAGGAGTGACCCCTGTAGGTCACTTACCCTCAGCATCCTCTGCTTGACCTCTGACAATCTACTTCAGAAAACTGCTAAAAAGGTTTTTGTGTTGTCCTGGATTAAAATATCAGAGCAGTCTCTAAGAACTTGCTACTTTGCCATTAAAACTTGGCCCTGAAAACTGTTTTCTTCATAG
The DNA here is from genome assembly GCA_013396835.1 of Psilopogon haemacephalus. Taxonomy (NCBI): domain Eukaryota; kingdom Metazoa; phylum Chordata; class Aves; order Piciformes; family Megalaimidae; genus Psilopogon; species Psilopogon haemacephalus. The sequence continues at coordinate 221,017 of VWZI01020788.1, read as the reverse complement.
AGTTACAGAATGGTTTGGGTTGGAAGGGGACTTAAATATTATCTAGTTCAAATTCTCCTGCCACAGGCAGGACACCTTCCACTACATCAACAATTCTTAATATGTTGAATGTCATCTTGATGGGGACTAATCTCTTCCTGTTGAATTTGGAAGCATTTTGAGACAGATCCTCATGAAGTGTCTGCATTTGAGTCAATCCTCCTGCTCTTGTCTTGACTCAGTGGCTGTGATGGGTTTTGGAGATGTGATGTGACAGAATCTTGGAGAGGTTGGGGAAACCTTATTGTGGCCTTTCAGTACTTAAAGGAGCATGTTGGAAAGCTGGGGACAACCTTTCTAGCAGGCTGTGAGCCTGTTGTGATGGGACAAGGGGTGATGGTTTGAAACTGAAAGAGAAGATTTACACTGGAGAGAAGGGAGGAAGTCTGCACTCTGAGACTGGTGAGATAAGAATCCAGGTTGCAGGGAGGTGGCAGATGCCTCATCCTTGGACCCATTCTAGGTCACATCATCTGGGGTTCCAGTTGCAGATGTCCCTGCTGACTTCTGGGGAGTTAGACTGGATGACCTTAAAAGCTCCCTTCTAACCCAGACCGTTCTGCAGTTCTGTGATATCCCAGCACCATTTGGCCAGAGCCAATGTGGTGACTTTGTGCCTGAGTCTGTGACCATCTCTTATCCCCTGCTTTGCACCTTCAGGCTGGAGCTTACCTGCAGGAGCTGAGGTGGTACCCAACAAGGTCTCTTAGGGCTGGAGGATGTTGGGATGCATTGAGGGGTGAAAACTGGGGAGAGGTTAGGAAGAAGTTTTTCAGGGAGAGAGTGCTCAGGCACTGGGCTGAGCTGCCCAGGGAGGTGGTGGAGTCACCCAGCCTGGGTTTGTTTAAAGGTGGTTTGGATGTGGTGCTTGGGGATATGGTGTAAGGTGAATCTTGTAGAGTAGGGTTCTAGGTTGGACTTGGTGACCCTGAGGGGCTTTGCCAACCTGCCTGTTGCTGTGACTCTGAACTTTGAGCAACTTGGTTCAGTGGGAGGTGTCCCTGCCCATGGCAGAGAGGTGGGAGAAGCTAATCTCTAAGGTCCTTTCAAGCTCAAACCATCCTATGAAAGGAGGAGAAAGAGAAGTGAA